>JANAVB010011278.1:2500-40000 GCA_029216955.1 Iris pallida
TGACCTAGGACAACGTTTTACTGCCGACACTGCGGCGTAGGCTAGATGTACCCACTTTTCGTGCCCCTACTCTGGGTGCGGGTCGTGACAGGCTTTTAGTGGTGGCCCATGTAGGTCTAGATTTGTAGTGGTATTCGAACTAGAGTATCACTACAGCCTACAATAGGATATAGGATATAGTTTTGAGGTACTTAATCACATTAGAAAAACTCTGATCCATACTTGCCATCTAAATTCTTGTTAATTAAATGCTTTTCTTTGAATAAAAAACTGTCTCCTTTGATTTTTTGCTTCATTCTTGTAATTGCTTTTGTTTTGATCTGTCTTTAGGATGGTTATGGAAACACGATCTCATCGCTCCGGTCCGGAGGATACTATCGAGAGGTCGGCCATCTCGTCATTTTCAGCAGGGCTCGAGACCGCAGCTCCTTGTGCCAGTTCAGGTTGGCATTTCTGCTGCATTTGGAGGTGCACCTCCGCTGTATAGAGACCATCCCCCATCATTCCTAATTTCTCTCTGCAGTAGCCACCTCGGGATCGATTGACGCAGTAGTTGTTCGACTTCTTTCAGAGGATGGTGGACCCAGCGATAGTAGTCCGCTCATTTTCAGTAGGGCATAGAGAATGCCCATCAGTTTGTCCTGACGACGGTGGTGAGAGTTATTATATAGCCCCAGACAGCCCAGATGCAGCCGTATCAGCGAGGATGCCAAGGATCCAAGACTTCCAGAAGATGCGTCCGTGGGACTTCTGCAGCACTGAGGGGATTCTGTATACGGATGAGTGGATATAGTACATCGAGGAGATCTTCTGGCTGGCGGGAGATTCTAACACGACTACAGATTGAGGCGGTAGGTAGTAGATGCAGGACCTAGCCCGCACATGGTACCAAACGGACCGAAGGTTCGGTACAGAGGGACAGACTTGGGCAGCCTTCAAGAAGCTGTTCAATGAGAAGTTTTTTTCTGACACAGCTCTTGGCGCCCTGGAGATGCAGTTTGAGAGCTTAGTTCAGGGTAGTCAGACTGTCGAGGAGTACGCTGGGAAGTTCTGCCATCTGGATAGATTTGTTGAGGGACTCAGTAAGACGGCGAAGGCCCGGAGATTCCGGAAGGGGTTAGTCAAGGAGTCAAGTCCTTGACCAAGAGTCACCGGAGTGCCACTTTTGAGGAGATTCTGGTAGGTGCCCTAGCAACAGAGGATGATCATGAGCTGAGGCTCAAGAAGAAACGAGACACTCATAGAGCCAGTGGCAGCGGAGGATTGGCCAAGAGGCCTCACTTTCAGCAGCAGCAGAGACAGTTCCAACTACAGTAGTTCCAGGGGCAGGGATGTGCACATTTCCAGCAGGTGCAGTAGCAGCAGCCGAGGTTTCAGCCACAGGCACTCAGGCAGCTGCCCGTAGTTTTGGCTTCTTCAAAAAGCCAGGGCATGTGTGGAAGACTGCAGAAAAAGGCTCGGGAGGTGTCTACTTGTGTTCGGTGGAGCTCCAGCTGAAGGAGTATTCCATGTCTTCAGGATGAGCAGCTCAGGGAGCGGGAGCCAGAGCTCCAGTAGTGCAGAAGAAGAGACCCTTACAGATCAGCAGCAGAGGTTCGCTCAACATCAGCAGCAGGCTAGGGGAGGTCAGCAGGGGCGTACTTTCGCCATGGCAACTGAGGACGCAGAGGCTATCGGGGAGCTAATCGCAGGTTCTATTTTCTCGTCTCTATTCCAGCTTTTGTATTGTTCGATTCAGGGGCTTTTACAGCTTCGTGTCTGTATCTTTGTTATTAGATACTACCTTGTATCTGAATCGTTGCCTAGGACTTGCAAGATCACGACCGGGGGTAGTATTATCCTCGTTAGTGATATTTGTAAGGGTCGGAGAGTTGATTTGGGAGGCCGAGAGCTGGATGTGAGTCTGCTCGTGATGTCATTGCGAACTGATATCGTACTCGGTATGGATTGGTTTGAGCAGGCACCACACTAGCATAGATTGTCGCAGGGGTAGAGTTCTTTTCAGAGCGTCCGAAGAGCCAGAGTTCGAGTTCACCCGATGGCAAGCGGAACAGAGCAGCAGAGTTTTCTGTGGTGTACAGTTGAGGAGCAGGCAGTACTACACCCTTATAGCGGAGTTCATGGACGTCTTTCCGGAGGATTTGCCAGGATTACCACAGGACAGAGACGTGGGGTTCTTTATAGACTTAGTGCCCGGTACAGAGCCGATATCTCAGCACATCTATAGGGTGAGCAACTGCGAGCTGGTAGAGTTGAAGAAGCAGGTGGATGAGCTACAGGACAAGGGCTTCATCCGATCGAGTTCTTTACCATAGGGTGCACCGGTACTCTTTGTACCCAAAAAGGATGGGTCGGTCAGGATGTGTATCGACTACAGGGTACTGAACAACCTCACGATCAAGAACAAGTACCCATTGTCGAGGATCGACGATCTCTTCGAGCTGAGTAGGGCGAGGTATTTTCTAAGATTGATCTGAGGTCAGGTTACCATCAGGTGAAGGTGAAGAAGGGGGATATCCCGAAGACCACATTCAGGATGCGGTATAGCCAGTTTGAGTTCATGGTGATGCCGTTTGGGTTGACTAATGCTCCAACGGTATTCATGAACCTGATGAACAAGGTGTTCCACCAGTACTTGGACAAGTTCATGGTGGTGTTCATCGATGATATCCTAGTGTACTCGAAGACTGAAGAGGAGCATAAAGAGCACTTGAGAGTGGTTCTGGAGACTCTCAGAAGGAATGAGCTTTATGGCAAGCTTTCGAAGTGTGAGTTCTTTCTGGACAGAGTTGACTTCTTGGGTCATGTGGCGACTGGAGATGGGATCTCAGTTGACCCGAAGAAGATCATGGCAGTTGAGGCTTGGACAGCACCGAGTTCAGTAGCAGAGATCAGGAGCTTTTTGGGATTGGCAGGCTACAATAGGAGGTTCGTGCAAGATTTCTACCGGGTTGCAGAGCCATTGACTAGGTTGACCCGGAAGGACGCAGAGTTTATCTGGTCAGTGGAGTGTGAGGTCACTTTTAATGAGTTGAAGAAGCGACTGACGATAGCTTCGATTCTGACATTGTCATCAGGATCAGGAGGGTTCACTATATACAGTGACGCCTCAGGAAAGGGTTTGGGTTGTGTCTTGCAGCAGCATGGGAAGGTAATTGCCTATGCTTCCAGGAAGTTATGTCCCCATGAGAAGAATTACCCTACCCATGACTTGGAGTTGGCAGCAGTTATATTTGCTTTGAAGTTATAAAAACACTATTTATACGGAGAGCGGGTGGAGATCTTTACAGATCATAAGAGCTTGAAGTATGTGTTTACACAGAAAGAGCTCAATATGAGGCAGCGCAGGTGGTTGAAGTTGATGAAGGACTTCGGCATTTCACTGCAGTATCACTCAGGAAAAGCCAACGTGGTTGTCGATGCCTTGAGTAGGTATCCGACAGCTATGTGTTTGACGATAGATCGTCACTTACTAGCAGATTTAGAGAACCTGGGGATCGAGGTGGTTGTGCCGGAAGTTCATATGCAGATGTGGGACCTTCAGATTTAGTCGAACTGATGGAGAGGATCAAGTTGACACAGTTTGAGGATGTTGCACTGTGGTGTATCCGAGAGCAGGTTCGAGCAGGGTTGGTGGATGATGAGTTTATTCTTGTAGAGGATGGCGCATTGAGACATGGTTCCAAACTGTGTGTGCCCAGTAGAGAGCTCCGGGAGTAGGTCATACAGGAGGCCCACCGATATCAGTACTCTATACATCCAGGTGCCAACAAGATGTATAGGAATCTGAGGGAGCACGTTTGGTGGTATGGGATGAAGTGGGAGATAGCTCACTTTGTAGCCAGATGTTTGGTCTGTCAGTAGGTCAAGGCAGAGAGGTAGAGGCCAGAAGGTTTGTTGCAGCCATTGCCCATTCCAGAGTAGAAGTGGGAGCACATCACGATGGAATTTGTTCCTGGATTGCCGCGTACACCAGGAGGGAAAGACGCGATTTGGGTCATCGTAGACAGGTTGACCAAATTGGCCCACTTTTTGCCATTTAAAGTGGGTACGTCTACTGAGAGACTAGTAGATATGTATATGTGGCAGATTGTCAGGATTCATGGAGTTTCGGTAAGCATTGTCTCGGATCAGGATAGTCGCTTTACTTTTCATTTCTGGCAGAGTCTGCAGACTAGTTTGGGCACTTAATTCAAGTTTAGTACTGCATACCACCCTCAGACGGACGGACAGTCAGAGAGGATTATTCAGACACTCGAGGACATGATGCAGACTTGTGTTTTAGATTTAGAGGATCTTGGGAGGATCACATGTACTTAGTGGAGTTTGCATACAACAACAGTTTTCAGGCCAGCATTAAGATGTCACCATTCGAGGCACTATATGGGCACAGATGTCGTACACCCTTGACTTGGAATGACGTTGGAGAGCGAGCTTTATTGGGACCTGAGATGGTTGTAGATGCAGCCGAGAAGGTGAAGCTCATCAGCGACCGGATTCATGTAGCGCAGGGCAGACATCGGCACTGGGCCGATAGCCACCGCAGACCTTTGGAGTTTGAGGTACAGTTTAGGGATAGGATTAGAATTATGAGTTATTTATTTATGATTTTGTTTGATCATGTTTGAATATATTAGTAATTGAGACCTTGTTTGTGATTAGGTTGGAGATCTGGTTTTCTTGAGGATATCTTCGACACGTGGTACGATACATTTTGGTGGAGGTGAAAGCTTAGCCCGCGCTTCATCGGACCTTTCGTGATCAACGAGAAAGTCGATGACGTGGCTTACAGGCTAGACTTGCCACCTACACAAATGGGAGTCCATAACTTATTCTACGTGTCGCAGCTAAGACGGTATGTGGTAGATCCTAGCCATGTACTCGATCACTCAGAGATTGAGGTGGAACCTACTCTTAGCTATCCAGAGTAGCCTGTGGAGATTCTGGATCGACGAGAGAAGGTTCTGAGAAACCAGGTGATACCCTTGGTTCGCGTCGTATGGAGGCATCATTCTCCAGGAGAGTCTACCTGGGAGCGAGAGGATGAGATGCGCGAGCGATACCCATATCTTTTTGGACCTTGGGGTATGATTGTCTACCCTTCTCATCAGTTCAGTTTTGCCTTTAAATTTTGAGAACAAAATTCTTTTAAGGAGGGTAGATTTGTCACTACCATATTTTAGTTTGAGGGTATTTTGGTCATTTTAGTTTTTCTGAATTATTTTATTATTTATTATATTGGTGTTATAATTTTTGACTTTTGCTAGTTGTGACTTTAGAGACTAGCCTAGAGTTTGACTTTGACTTTAGTGACTTAGTTAGCATGGTGTGGGACCATAATATAACTTAAGTTGGTCCTAGTTGACTTGAGTGTGGCTAGGGTTCATGAGAGGATTGGAAGAGTTTTGTATTTGGACTTATGGCTAAGGGGTTGAGCTAG
This sequence comes from Iris pallida, assembly GCA_029216955.1. NCBI lineage: Eukaryota > Viridiplantae > Streptophyta > Magnoliopsida > Asparagales > Iridaceae > Iris > Iris pallida. The sequence goes on from JANAVB010011278.1 coordinate 7,941, forward strand.
CTAGCTAATGATCTTGGCCCAAAGCCCATTCATATGAAACCCTAACCCTAATTTCCTACATGGCCGGCCACCACAACCCAAGTATGACCTAATTTTAGCCAATATAATATCTCTACATGACCACTTGCCTCTTTTAGAAATTCTCCTTTAAAAAACCACAATTTCTTCCCCTTTTTATCATTCCTCCACCAAATTGATCCCAATCTTTTGCATTTGATTCTAAATCTGGAGTAGAAGTTGAAGGAGGCTAGCTTGCAATGAAGGGAGCTCATTGGGATATTACTTAAGGAAGGAGACTTCACAATTTAGGGCTTTTTCTTGGAGATTAGCTCTCTATAGGTAATCCCTTCAAATCACCCCTAAATCCTGATTTCTTTCCATAGATGCATCCATCTAGGTGTCCCCTAGCTGTAGGATGAGTTTGGAGAAAAATTTGTGTTGATTTGGTGTCCGTATCGGACATATATCAGTGTAGGTTTATAGGTGTTTGATGAAATACCTCAATGGAGATTTTATTGTTATTTTTGAAATCTTTTTGAACAAATTTGTAGAGCTGCATGTGCTCTTGGATTTCGTGCATGACTGAGTCGATCATCAGCTTTGTGTCGTATCGAATGAGGGGCTGGACACGCCGCACAGACCATACGACCAGTGTTCTGCTACCCGACAGCAAGTTCTCAGTGTCTATGTCAATTAGACACGTAACACTTGGTGGGTGCCTTGGGGCAGTGACTGACACGTCAGCCCCCAAGTGGTGAGACGTGTCATGTCATGTCGTATCGTATTCGTAGGTGCATCGATTTCATGTACACTGTGCAGTTGCCCTATCTAGGCTCTGATACGCGTGTCGTACAGAGCGTAGACACGTCGTGGACACGAAGTGTCGTATCGAGTGTGTATCCCTACTTGTGGGCTACATGTGGACACGACCACGTGACTCCACGTGAGTCGTGTCATGTCTACGAGCTCGTGGACTCGCCGCACAAACTTGTGCAGTGGTCGTGTGTTGGCGAGTGTTCTGGACATGTCGTGTCATGTTGTGTAGACATCATACAACTCGTGGGACACACTAATATATGCACGTGTGCTTACCAACCATTAAATTAGGATTTTTACTTGATTTTGTGTTGGATTTGGGTTTTCCCCATTGTTACTGTTACGTGCGTACAGTAATCTATTTCCTGGGAATTTGAATGTATTTATTGATTTCAAATATAAATTTATATTATATATATATGATATCACATAAGGGTTATTTGATTTTGTGTTGGGGATCAATGTGGAGTTCGAATTGGCTGTATGGGTGATGATACATAGGTTTAACTGATACTAGGCTTTGTATTTCCAAAATGAAGGTTTATATATATGTGTGATGAACTGAAATAAGGGTTACATGGTACATTTTCTTGAGATTAACCACTTCACTGCTGTACACAGAAACCCAGACATCAAACTTCCCCTTACCATATTCTGTACACACTATTTACTAGTGTACATGACACTACACACACATGGTACTTGCTGTCCTCAAAGAAACCTGGGCACCCCCCTTATACAGACACCATCACACACACACTTTGATAACACACTAAACTGAACCCCCCTAATTGTATACACACACGCCTATACTTTGCTGAACCTGGGAACATACAAAAACCTGAGAACATAAACCCCTCACACACACACACACCCTATCACTCTCATTTACCTGTACACACACACACACACATACCCCTCACTATCACTCATAACATGTACACACACACTCTCTCTCATATCACTCACTGTCACCATATAACTCACTGTACACACACTCACTGATACATTATTACTCATTGTACACACCACACATACTCTCTAGCATGCTGTCACAAATACACACACACCATATCACTGTCCACTACAATGTTTGACACACACACTTATGTGTCTTGCTTTTGTATTAGGCACTAGCCTATATGAATGCCTATATATATTTTGTATAGGTGTGTGTGTATATATATATATATAGTTTGTATGTGTGTGTGTGATAACTTGTTTTGACCTTTTGATTGTGGTTGAGTGCTAGCCTAGGCTTGGTTAGGCTTAGTAAGACTTGTTGGGCTAGGCTTGGACCTAGTATAACTTGGTTGACCTAGTTTAACTAGTATAGTTGACTATAAGTTGACCCATAGTTGACTTTAGTCTAGAATTACCTAGAATTCATATAAAATGCATTATAAAGTTCAATATTACCATTCTGGACATGTTGTGACCTGTGTTGCTATAAATAGGACTCATCTACTCTGTCTGGACATCTATACTCATCGGATACTTAGGATATCAGGCGAGTATATTCTCTGACCATTTTATACTTGATAGGATTTATATTTATGCTTTAGATTACTTTACTTGATGTTGTCACGTTGTTAACACGGATTGGTACTATATGGATCCCTTCATGTGATGTTATCCCCTTCAGGGGCATTGGGATACGTCATGTCATGTACTTTTCATGTACATCATGTATTCATGAGCTTTCACCATTCATGTGCACTCTTGTGAATCATGTACTCTCATGTTCATAGAGCCCCTGCATATATACTTCATGTGCACCCATTTATGGGCCCCCATGTGAAATCATGTACAATAACATAACTTGTCTGGATCCTTGTGTATTGATTGGGGTACAGGAGAGTATAAATGGTCATGTGAACAATTCCAAAGTAGTGTAATCATGTGCAAACTCTTAGTATAATCATGTGTAAATTCAAGCCGTTCACATGTCTATCTTGTACTCTACATCACTAGCCACTGTTAGTTCCTTACTTATAGTAGATATTTCCTTACAATCATATCTTTTACTTCATATATATTCTTCAGCATTTCATGTATCTTACTCTATAGCATGCTTACATTTCATATGTCTATCTTGTTATTCAAATATTTTATAAACAGTGTAGTGTCAACCTTTCCTTTTGAAAAATCGTTGTCAAGTAAAAAATAGCTTAGACGATCGTACCAAGCACGAGGGGCTTGTTTCAAACCGTATAAGGCTTTCTTCAACTTGAAAACATAATCAGGATTTTTGAAATCAGTAAAACCTGGAGGTTGAGCTACATAAACTTCTTCTTTTATAAAACCATTCAAAAATACGCTTTTAACATCCATTTGAAATAATTTGAAATTATGAAAACACACAAATGCACATAACATGCGAATGGATTCTAATCTTGTAACTGGGAATAAGTCTCATCGTAGTCGATACCTTCTTCTTGATTGTATCCTTGAGCTACGAGTCGAGCCTTATTACGAGTCACTAAACCATTCTCGTTCAGTTTGTTTCAAAATATCCAACGGGTGCCAATGATCGGATGATCAATGGGCTTGGAAATAAGTTTCCAAACTTGATTCCGTTCGAATTGGTTTAATTCCTCTTGCATAGCATTTAACCAAAAATTATCACTACATGCTTCTTCAATGTTTTTGGGTTCAAGCTGTGAAACAAAAGAAACACAAGAAGCTTTATCTTTATTAGATGAACAAGTACTTACACCCTTGGTAATCTCACCAATTACCAAGTCCTTTGGATGATCTGCCAAGAATCTCATCTCTTTTGACATATCCTCAGGATTGCTGGTTCCGGCTTCTTTGCTTGAAGACTCAGCTGGTGCTTGGTGTGAAGGTTCTGCATCTTTATGGAAGGTTTTGCAGTAGCTGTACTTGGTGTACTCACGTCTTCATTATCGTCATCGTCTAAATGTTGATTTAGTTCATCAAACTTGACATTAATTGATTCTTCGATGATCATAGTTCTCTTGTTGAAAACTCTGTACCCTTTGCTCTTTCGCATAACCTAAAAAGATACCTTCATCGGCATTTTCAACAAATTTACTCATGTTGTCTTTAGTATTAAGAATAAAGCATTTACAACCAAATATCTTAAAATATGAAACAATGGGTGTTCTATCAAACCATAACTCATAGGGAGTCTTCTTCGATATAGGTCGAATCAGAACCCTATTGAGAATATAGCACGCTGTATTGACAGCTTCAGCCCAAAAGTATCTAGGTAGACTAAACTGGTTTAACATTACTCTAGCCATTTCAGATAGAGTCATGTTCTTACGTTCCACAACTCTGTTTTGTTGTGGAGTCCTAGGGCAGGAAAACTCATGCAAATAATCGTGTGTGTCACAGAATTGCTTGAACTCTGTATTCTTAAATTCGTCGCCATAATCAGTATGAATGTTAGTAATCATGAAACCTTTTTCATTCTGTACTTTCTTGTAAAAGGTGACGAATTTTGACAAAGCATCGTTCTTGCGTGTAAGAAAATATACCCATATGTATTTAGAGAAATCATCTACAATGATAAATACATATAATTTACCACCTAGACTAGCAATTTTAGTAGGTCCAAATAAGTCCATATGCAACAATTGTAGAGGTCTAGTGGTACTTACAGTGTTCTTGGACTTAAAGCCGGATCGGATAGCTTTGTTCTTTTTACATTCGCTACATACCGTATCCTTCTTGAAAGATATGTCTGGTAAGCCGCGTACCAACTTTTTTGTGGATAGTTTTGAAAATGTGTCCATGTTTGCATGACCGAGTCTCACATGCCATAGTTGACTCTCAATGCTCTTGGCCATCAAGCATCTACCTGCTTTGTTAGCATCTTCTAACAGATAGAAAACATATATGTTGTCTTCCCTGATACCCTCAAAGATAGTACTACCAGTTGAGCTATCAACTATAATACATTTGTCTTTGACGAAGTTACTGCCATAACCGAGATTAGCTAAATGGCTTATGCTGAGCAGATTATATTTTAACTTGGTAACTAGACAGACATCTTTAATCACAGGATAGGAAGCCTTACCAATGTCACTGATACCGAGTATGTACCCTCTTAAATTATTACCGAAGAAGACGTATCCTTCTTTATTCTTCTTCGACAGTATTGCGAATAATGATGCATCACCGGTCATATGCCGTAAGCAACCACTGTCGAGGATCTATTTGCTTCTAGCATGTGAAGGACGTTCCACCTACAAAACAGTTTGCAGATGAAACTTTTGGTACCCATTTCTTGTAGGATCCTGACATGTTAGTTTTTGGTATCCATGCATAAACATTTAGATCTAATAACTTTCTAATTCTACATGCAGAGGATATATGACCAATAAGGCCACAATAATGACATTTTGTATATTGAGTGTTGAAAGTAGTGTGAGGTGCATGATTGGTAGGTTTTGGTTTTCTAGTATAGAAAAATGCATGCCTATTAGTCTTCTGGGGCATAGGTTTGTTATGGTTTGGTCTGACAGTGTTTGGTTTGGGTGTGTTTCGATGATTTGGTAATTGACACATGTTAGAATAGGAAGCAGCAACTTTTGGCCGTTTTCCTAAAATAATTTCCAACTTTTTGGAGGTGTCATATGATCTAGTATAGTTAGATGTAAGAGTTTTCATTCTGACTTGTGCACACTGGAGATTCTTTCTCTCCTTAGATAGGTCTTCCTTTAGCTGGATGATAGTTTGGTCTTTTTCTTCAGATAACTTGATAGTCTCGTGTAACAACAGCTTAATAGAGGAAAGCTCACCAGACTCAATAGAAGAATCATTATTTCTAAAATCAGCTAGTTGGTCGGTAAGTCTTCCTATCTCACCTTTGTACTCTTTAAGTACCTTCTTAGAGGTTTCATATTTACTACAGTTTCATGTAGTTATTTAACAGGTCACTGAAAGCCTCTCCTAATTACTCAAAGGTGAAATCATCATAAGGATCAAACAGAGGATTAGTGGTTACCTAATCACAAGACATCAAGCATACATTTGCAGCGTCATCCGATTGTTCGTCTTCTGAATCGCTGGCTTCACTGTTATGTCATATGCTTGTATTGGCGTACTTCCTTGATGTAGATCTCTTCAGGTAGCCTTTGTCATATTTGTTGTTTTTTTTGTTGATGATGATGTTGTTGGACAATCTTTCTTCATATGTCATTTTTTTTACATCCGTGGCAAATAAGATCTTCCTCGTTGTTGTTGTTGCTGTCTTTTGTTCTTCTGTTGAATCTCATGAACTTCTTAAATTTTCTTACCAGAAGAGCTTGATCTTCAGAGTCAGAGTTGTTGTCGTCAGAATCATCTTCGACAGTTCTTCTATGTTGAGCCTTGAGAGCGATCGACTTCTCTGACTTCTCCTTTGATGCAGCATCTTCAAAGTCTTGAAGTTCCAACTCGTGAGTGAGTAGCTTACCCATGAGTGTTTCCAGAGACATTGTTGAGAGGTCGTTTCCTTCAATAATTGTTGTAGCCTTTGGAATCCAGTTCTTTGTGAGAGCTCGTAGAAGTTTACGAATCTTCTCATGGTTACTGTATTCCTTGCCTAATGAATACAAAGGATTTATAATATCCAGGAATCTCGTAAACATCTGAATGATGAATTCATTTGGCTTTATCTTGAATGCCTCGTACTCTTGAGTAAGTCTGCTGATCTTTGACTCCTTGACTTGTATTGTTCCTTCGTGGGTTACTTCAAGAAGTTTCCATACTTTATTTGATGTTGTGTAAGTCGAGACCATGTTAAATTCAGTTCTGTCTAAAGCACAAAATAAAGCGTTAATAGTACGTGCGTCAAGACTGGCCTTTTTTTATCCTAAGTATTTTATCGACTAAAATTCCCTTAACAGTAATACGAGGAGGCTTTTTGTAGCCATCAATAACTATAGACCATAAGTCAAAATCAAGAGATTTTAAGAAGAAACTCATCCGTGTTTTCCAATAAGTGTAGTTTGTGCCGTCAAACAGTGGAGGTCTGTTTGTGGCTTGGCCTTCACTTGTGAATTTCATAGTTGCCATGTGTAATGTTGTGATCTATATAACAATTAAATATAACTGCAGTTTTACTTTACTTTACTTGTACAACCTGCTCTGATACCAATTGTAGGAACGAAGTCGTAAAGCAGAATACTCTAGAGGGAGTGAATAGAGTAGGCAGAATGTAATGCCTGTGGTTCGTATTACGTATTTCTGGAATACGTGTACGTCTTGTATTGCATGATTTCCTTGCTTAATTCCTTCTTGGCTTGGCTTGGTTATTTTCTTGGGTTGGTTCGGCCTGGCTTGGTTTTGCTTGGGTTCATGATGAACCCTTGGATGAACCCCCTACCTACCACCACCATTTATATTTATTAGCCCTCTTCATTCTCTCTCTTCATTTATCATCTTCTTCTTTCTTATTTACTTCCTTACCTACCAGAGAGAGAAGAGAGAGGTCTAGGTAAGTGCAACTTGATTCATGGAGGAACTCCAATTTTATTACTTCATTCTCTTCCTTACTATATTCTAAAGCACTTTAGTACTTGGCATTTCTCATTTCCATGGCTAGATTCTTGTAGATCTAAGTTTATTTTATTTTTGGACTTCTTGGGTTTTGATCTACTTAATCTTGTTATTTTTATGTTTTGATGGTTCCATGTTGTAGAGAATTTTGTTCTACCCCATTTTGACCTATAGAAGTTCGGATTTGGGCTCCGGATGATAGAGTTATGCAGCTTGGAAGCCATGGCTTATGGTGTACTTCTTCTCAGAAATCTGGAGAAGAAGCACAGTTTCGAGCCGCATGATAGCACTTGACCGCATGAATATTCATGCGGCAAGTCAGCTTCGAAACCGCATACACTATCAACTGGACTTGACCGCATGACAAGTTTATACGGCAAGTATTTAGTTCGGCCGCATGAGGCTCTTGTACTTCTAGCCACATGGGGCCCTTCTTCCCGAACCGCATATGCACCCTTGCTCCCAGCCGCATAGGCATTTCTCCCCGCAGCCGCATGGGACTTCGTCCATCCCGAGCCGCATGAACTCCAATACTCGCGAGCCGCATAGACCGCAGTCTCCCGCTGCCGTATGAGGACCCGAGTCCTCTCAGCCGCATGACTGACTGATCCCGAGCCGCATAGACCCTGATTCCCTTCAGCCGCATGAGACCCCTCCATTCCTGACCGCATAAGCTCATGCAGCCGCATACGCCGCACGCCCGAACTGCCTTGAGACCGACCTTTCCGAGCCGCATGAACTCAAATTTTGGGCCGCATGAACCTATATCCATTCAGCCGCATGGGTTGTTCTCTTCCAGCCGCATGTGATCATTCCTGGCCGCATATGCTTTAGCCGTATGGCACTTCTATAGCCCGGAATATTGATATTTTATGAGATATTTTACGTCCATTTTATATCCTTACGCCTTTTTTTTTATGAACTTGAAAATTATGAATTTATTTAATATGTTTAGAACTGATAATTGAGCACGACCTGACAGTGACCCGTATTGGTGCACTCCTGAAATGACCAACCTGACATGACCTGATAGTGGCCCGTCGTGGCGCACTCCTGACAAGTACACCTGACATGATTATCTTGAGCAGCTGTTACGACGGCTACCTGACATGACATGACCTGTATAATTAGTCCTGGACACCGTGGGTGATTTTGCTTGTACAAATAATCCAGTCCTGTCTTGCATCATGTGTAGGAGGGGACTCCTGAGTACCACGGTCAGGAGTACCTACTAAAATAGACTAAGGCTAATAACTAGATTAATATAGTAGTCATGAAGAGATCTCCCAGCTACAGGCAATCCCGTTACCTGGGTGCGCTTGGGATCTGTAGCCTGCCATCGAGTAGGGCACATTTCCAGCACACTGTCATATGTTGCACCCTTCAAGCTACCTAAGGGTACACGCATTTCCTGGACGGTGTACCCACCTGAATTCAACCCCTAATTTCGACCTGGGTAACCTGGATGGTCTGCAGGGCTTGTGGCTGTAGAAGATTCTCACTGCATCTTGTTAGTAACTAGGCATGTGATAACCCTAGTTAGTTAAAGTATCAAGCCATAATTCTTGCTTGGCCGTGAAATGATTGGGTGGAGTCTAACCAGTCTAGTCTTGCCCTGATCCTGTTCCAGATTATTGAATGACCAGAATACTTGTATTTATTTTATCGATAAATGGTTAGAATTCCAAGTTCTGTTCAGACGAAGGGTTACAACCCCGGTCCTTGTTTGGTTTACGGGTTGTAACCTGGTTATCTGAATAGTTCCATGGTTATCTCGTCGTATATTATCCTGATGTATTTCCTTAAATTCCAGTTCTTACTTTTATTTATATCTTGTGCTGATTGCTGGTTTTAGTTCCTAAGTGAAGCCTCCTTTGTGGCACTTGCTCTTTCTGGGGTCTGATCCAGCTAGTTTTGTATGGCCAGGTTTCGGATGAGCTCCAGAGGATCTACCGACCTTCTAGCCAGATGGTGGCCACTAGACGGAACCCTGGCAACGAGTGGGTTATCTTTGGCTCTCCCACTCTATTGTAAAAATATTCTTTTGAGGCGTTTAGCCGACGAGCACATGTTTAGCTCGATTGCACTTTACTTACTGTCTGCCTACGGGCTGTAACATGATTGACAGATCCTAGGGTTGGTCATGTATGACTAAACTCTTGCTAGTCCTCACATTTTGTAACGACTAGCTTCATGATCAGCTGAATATGTAATATTTGGGACGCCTTATTATTGTATATTTAATGATCATACATCTTGTAACATTTACTTACTTGCTTGTGATTGAGACACTAGGCTTGTTCATGACCATAGGAGACTGTTGGCTTGTAGTAAACCCTCATATATCTAGACAGCCGTGACCGTATAGCGAGATGGAATCCATTTCAATATACGTAGCTGGCTATGTCTGCCCCCGCTCTCCAGTATTCTGGTTCTGGGGCGTGACATGGTTTAAGTGGTAGCCCATGCAGGTCTTGTAAATCAAGATATGTGAGGGTTTACCGGATAGATGTCTCAATCAGTATTCGTCCTTGATCTCTGCTCGTATCTCCTGAATCCCTGGATTCTTGTCCTGATCATATGCTTGTATCGTTGATCTGTCCTGGTCCTTTCTTATTGTTTCCCCATGTCGTCTTCTTCAGCGGCATTGTTCGTGGTCCTGCCGATCAGCAAGACGAAGCACCTCCCGCGGACCAGCAGCAACCCGGAGATCAAGTCCAGCACTCCGGAGTAGCCTCCAGAGTCGAGCCTATTGGAGAAGAGCCCCCAGTTCAGCCAGTTCAGCCTGCCGAACCTGATGATGGCACATTAGTACTCGTCAGGACCTTGATAGCTTCTCAAGATCGTCGTGGAGATGCCTTGCACCAGGCAGTGACGGATGCTTTGGCCAGAGGAGGTCATCAGGGTAACAGTACGGCCAACAGCTTCAAGCGCTTGAACCCTCCATTCTTCGACGGTAGTGAAGATGCTATCGCAGCAGATGCATGGCTTCAGGACACAGAGGTGATTCTAGAAGCAGCCAGGACCCCAGAGAATGAGAAGGTGGCCGTTGTGCGCCTGCAGTTGTTAGATCTTGCCCGCAGCTGGTGGACAGCGCAGGCCGTTGGATTAGCAGCACCCATTGCTTGGGCAGTATTCAGAGAGAGATTCCAGACCAAGTATTTCGATGTCGTGGCTCGGTATGATCTACAGACCCGGTTCACTAATCTGAAGCAAGGAGGCAGGACGGTCGACGGATATGCGGCCGAGTTTTCCAGACTCAGTCGGTTTGCTCCCACCTTGGTGGCAACCGAGTATGATAGAGCCCAGCGATTCCAGCAGGGACTTCACCTGGAGATCTTGTTGGCAGTCGAGCAGTTTGAGCATCAGACTTTTGATGCAGTTTTGAGAGCAGCTCGGAGGCATGAGTATACCTCCCAGAGGATTGTGGATAGGGCCGGAGGTCGGAAGAGATCTCACGGCCAGATGAATCAGTCTTCAGCCCCAGCCCCGGCAGCCAGGGCTTTGACTATTGGAGCTCCGAGGCGAGCGGCCTCCGTGACGTCGGTTCAGCATTCAACTCCGACGCACCCTCAGCAGCAGCAGAAGCAGAAGCAGTCTTCCGCAGTGGGATGTTCTCATTGTGGGAAGCCAGGCCATGTAGTGGCAGAATATCGCAGGGCACAAGGATTGTGTCTGGCTTGTGGAGCACCAGACCATAGGGTTGGATCCTGCCCGAATAGGGGTGGTCCATCATCGTCCAACCTTTCTAGCTCTTCGGTGAGAGGACCAGCACCGGTCCAGCAGCAGCAACAGTACCCATTGCCGAGGCCCTTGCCGCCTCAGACCCAAGTGTTCCAGCAGCAGAATCCCCAGCAGTATGCACAAGCCCAAGCCTTGAGTCAGAACAGGAAGCGAGGATTCCAGCAGAGGGGACCAGCACCCCGAGGGCACGGTCAGGCTATGGTGATGACCGCAGAGGAAGTATTGGCACCAGAAGAGGTAGTGGCAGGTACTATTCTCGTCAACTCCTTTCCAGCTTCAGCTTTATTTGATTCTGGTGCATCGCATTCTTTTATGTCTGTACGATTTGCGACACGGGTAGGATTGGAGCCCGAGTCATTATCAGTAAGGCTCAATATACTTACTGGTAACGGACTTGTGGGAGTAGATAGAGTATTTTCCTCGTGTCGGATTGTAGTTAGCGGTAGAGAGTTCCCTGCTAGATTGATAGAATTCCCGATGGCCGATTATGATGTGGTCTTAAGGATGGATTGGTTGAGGAACCAGTATGCTAGAATAGACTGCCATATCGGCAGGGTTGTTTTTAGCATTCCAGGCGAGCCAGAGTTTTCTTTCTCCCGAGGCAAAGTTGAGCCTTCTCCTCCGATATTGCGGATGGCAGTAGCAGCAGTGCAGTTGCCCAGGATAGTGGATGAGTTCCCAGATGTTTTTCCAGAAGAGCTTCCAGGTATGCCGCAAGAGCGGGAGATCGAGTTCACTATAGACTGGATTCCTGGGATAGCTCCAGTATCAGAGAGAGTCTACAGGATGGCGCCGTCAGAATTGGAGATATTGTACAAGATGATTGAAGAACTCAGAACCAAGGGATTCATTCGTGCTAGTGGATCGCCTTGGGGAGCCCCGATGCTTCTTGTGAAAAAGAAGGATGGTACGTCTAGGCTATGTGTTGATTATCGTACCTTGAATTCGGTAACAATCAAGAACAGATACCCTCTTCCGAGGATAGATGACTTGTTTGATCAACTCAAGGGGGCTTCAGTATTCTCGAAGATTGATTTGCGCTCAGGTTATCATCAGATCAGAGTCAGAGAGCAGGACATCCCGAAGACAGCTTTTAGATCGAGGTATGGGCATTGGGAGTTCCTTGTTATGCCTTTTGGAGCAACCAATGCGCCGGCAGTATTCATGGACCTCATAAATCGTATTTTCATGCCTTACTTGGATCAGTTCGTGATCGTGTTCCTAGATGACATCCTGGTCTACAGCAAGAGTGAGGCAGAGCATGAGCAGCATCTCCGTGTGGTTATTCAGATCCTCAGAGAGCACCAGTTATATGCCAAGTTCAGTAAATGTGAGTTCTGGCTCGATCGCATTTCGTACTTGGGTCATATCATCACTCGAGGAGGAGTAGAAGTGGATCCCCAGAAGATTATGGCCATTGAGTCATGGCCAGTGCCCAGCACAGTTGTAGAGGTTCGTAGTTTTCTTGGATTGGCCGGCTACTACCGGCGGTTTGTTTCGGATTTTGCTTGAATTTCAGCGCCATTGACCCAATTGACCCGCAAGGATGCGCAGTTTGCTTGGACAGCAGAATGTCAGGATTCTTTTGAGAAGTTGAAGCGAGGCCTGATAACAGCTCCTATTCTTACGCTTCCAGATGGGACCGGAGGATTCTCAGTGTACTGTGATGCTTCAGGCAGAGGTTTAGGATGTGTTCTGATGCAGCATGGGAAGGTAATAGCTTATGCGTCACGACAACTTCGTGATCATGAGAGAAATTACCCAACCCATGACTTGGAGCTGGCAGCAGTAGTGTTTGCACTTAAGTTATGGAGGCACTACTTGTATGGAGACAGGGTGGAGATTTTCACCGACCACAAGAGCCTGAAGTATGTTTTCACTCAGAAGGATCTTAACATGCGTCAGAGAAGGTGGCTGGAGCTTCTTGTGGATTATGATGTCAACCTGCAGTATCATCCCGGGAAGGCCAACGTTGTTGCAGATGCTTTGAGCAGGAGAGCCGGAGTTTATTTCCTAACGGCGCAACCAGAACTGTTAGCAGATCTTCAGAAGATGGGTATAGAAGTTGTTCTCTCTTCCAGTATAGTATTGATGGCCAGTATGCAAGTTCAGTCCACTATAGTCGAGAGGATCCGGATGGCGCAGTCAGCAGATTCCAAGCTTCAGCGACTTAGAGCAGAGTGCGAGACAGGTCAAAGACCAGAGCTATGCATTCATGAGGACGGTACACTTCGACATGGGAAGTGTCTTTGTGTACCCAGTGGAGATATCAGGCAGGAGATCATGTCAGAGGCACACAGTTCTCAGTATTCCATCCATCCTGGCAGTACGAAGATGTACCGTGATTGTTTTCCATAAATAAATTCCTTTATTTATTGTGTATTTGGGAAAATTACAACTGTAGGAATCTGATCTAGAAGACGATCACTTTATCCCTTGGACTATGCGAAGAAAAAAAGCTCTCAAAATTTTGACAGTAGATAACTATGTATCTGTACCATGAATGAGAAAAAGAACTCTATTTATAGAGTCAAAAATAATAACTGAAAAGATAACTGTCTTCATAACCTGTGCTTAGTTGAAAATCAAGCAGGATTTAACATATGCAAGGTTGTGAGCAGTTACTGAACGTGGCCTATAACTGTTGGACACATGGCAATCATGCATGAGTCGTGTGCAAGTTACAGGACACTCAGGCAAGAGATCAGTGGCATGGCTGCCACGTCTCCAATTTGATGAAATCCACGCAGACTTGTTGAAGACGAAATCCACGCAGACTCGGGGCAGAAAGCTTCAAAATCCACACAAACTTGGGGCAGGAAGCTTCAGGATCCACGCAGACTCGAGGCAAAAAGCTTCAAAATCCACGCAGACTTGAGAAAGAAAACTTCAGAACCCACGCAAACTTGAGATGAAGATCTCACAATACACGCAGACTTGAGATAAGACTGCCAGCTGTCTTGATTCGACGTGCCTCGACTGACACAAAATCTCTGACAGTGATTGCTTTTGTCAGTCGCATTAAATGACAAGAAACTCTTTTGGTACGCCAACTTGACGAAGGTTGAGTCTTGCTGAAGAAGATTTTAAAAGTCACGCAATAGTCAGCTGTGATCTCTCGAGTTCTGTGCATACGTGGCATACGAAGAAACATTCTTCGACTGTCGTGCTGTCAGTCATAATTACACTCTGACAAATGATGAGCTGTCTCCTCAGCGTGATTTGTAAATATTGTCCTGATCAACTGAGCGTGACTTTTGACTCTGTCCTGATCAACTCAGCGTGACTGTCATTTTTGAGGCCTACAAAACCCCCTTCAAAGTTCTCAAAAAATGATAAATTATTTCGAAATACTTTGAAAACGAGATGATAAAATGAAATCAGTCACGCTGAGATGACTTTAAGGAGATATTTATCCCTAAATGATTGGACTGTTGGGATTCTATGCAGTTAGGATCCCGTATCAAGCTCCTAAATCGAGGCAAATCATGATGGGCCGTTTGGAATTCTTCATGAGCCTATAAATAAGCCATAGATTACTTCTTTCCTTCTTTACTTGCATTTGAAAGAGAGAACCCACAGAAGAGAACTTCATCTTCGTCGACGAACTCCTTCTTTCCCGACTTCTTCTTCTCTTTTCTCAGCCGAAATGGCTCCCAAGAAAGCTGATGCTCAGGCCAAGGGGAAAGCCCCTGCAACTTCTTCGCGTGCCACTACTGACAGACTTCCTCGACAGGAAGTTCCGCAAGCTCGTATGCATCGTAAGTGATGGAAGAACATGAACTGTTGAAGACGAGTTTGATGAAGATGAACTCTACATAGAATTTTTAGGATCTTAAGATAATAAACTTCAGAAATATATCCCCCCTTCTTAGGGCAAAGGATATTAATAAAGTATGCCCCCCTCTTTAGGGTTGGCCATACTTCACATCTTCGTATTTACGAAGCTCTGTGTTCCACGCAAAAGGAGCATGACTCTCATGATTCTGCGTAACTTTTCACGTTGGCAGAAATGTCCATGTTGAAATAGTCACGCAGCTTTCAGGATGACGCTGCGTGATTTTTCACATGTTGACAGAGATATCAATGTTGAATTATTCACGCAGACTTCTGAGAATCATCTTCTGGATAGATTAGTCTTGATCTGTCGGCGTATTTTTGTCATTTTCACTTAAATGTAATTCTGTCAATGATGCGTGACTTTCATCCTAATCTGTCTGGACTTTGCGTGAATAACTCACTCAGTATGTCATGGTAATATCCATATGGAGTCTGCGTGACTTTTGGAATTTCCTTCAAATACTATAATACACGCATAGACATAGATATATCTGACTTTGTCTTCTGTCATTTTCTGTAGTGAACATCCGAAGCAAAGAAGCAGATTATGAGGGGTGCTTGAGTACCTCATTTAAGCATGATTTATCTCATGTAACATTTCCTCAATTTGATCTTCCTGAAGCAAGACTATCATTGTTGGCCAATCAAGACCACACAACCTTACTCTGCTTGATGAATGGACAACCTTTTCAGAGTCTGGATCTGGTATCCCACAAGAAACCAGCATTCTTATTCGGAGATGCTATAGCACAAAAATCTCAGCCGAAGGGCATCAGGGAGAAGGTGTGCTTCTGTTTTGAGGGGGATGTGAAACAACCCATGTACTGGCCAAAGGTTTCCAGGGGCTTGTCAATCATGAGACTTATGCATGCCAGCTATCCGAGAAAGATGTCCTGGTATTTGACAGAATATCAGCAGGCGAAAGCAAGCCGCATTATTTACAGGAATGAGGGATTCTTTAGTGCCCCGGAGGACCATGTATCAGTGTTTCGGGGTTTGAAGCCTGGATGCATACCACCAGAAGACTCAGCCATATTGATGCCGTTCAGAATGCCCATTTTCATAAACGAATTCATGTCTAACAAGAATGCATTCTATCCCACCGACTCGACGCCGAGGATGAACGGCCTAATGAATCAGGAGAATGTGAGATGGAAGACTTTGGTCCACTAGGCTTTGGAAAATTTTGAAACTGAGCTGAAGAAGATAAATCTCTATGATGCCGTCGTCAATTCATCCTACGGCTTCAAGCCCAACCCCTTCCTATTCCTGGCTTTGGTTGAAAGATACAACCACAGAACGGGGACCTTTATGACTCCTAAAGGAGAGATGGACTTTGCCCTTCATGAGATGGAATACATCTCACACCTGCCTTCAGGCTCGCTGCCGTATGAGGAATATGTTCCTACGACAGAGGAGTTGAATTTTCTGTCAGAGAAGAACCCAGAGATGGTCTATCTATTTGAAGAGATGATGTGCCATTTTGGCACATGTACTCTATATTACAAGGGTTCCAAAGATGAAGCTGGCAACCACATTCAGAAGTGGATGTCCTACCTTTTCATGAACCGTGAAAAGGATGATAAGAAAATAAATGAAAAGAGGTGTTATCAGATTAGCAACTTCAAGCCTCTCTCTGAGGGTGAAATTATTTATCTGTTGGAGAGATATGACTGCAAGGATTTCACGATCACTGAAGACTGGTACGAGTTCAAAGCTGGAACCACCTTCAGCTCTTATGTAAGACAAAGCGGAAAGATTCTGTCGATGAACGGTCATTTGGCCGGATTCCTATCTCTGTGGTTGAGAAGATTCATCGTTCCTGGCTCCAGTTCCTTGGACAGGATACACAGAGGCGTTATCTTTGCAGCGGTGCGCCTTGTGTATGGTTACAAGCTAGACTTGTTATCGGCAATGACCTGTAGGCTGAATGCAGGTCTCCGGAATTTTGTCACTAACATGCTGTCTGCTCAGAGGATGATGACTGAAGAATTCCCAAGGATAGATATGCCCTTCACGTATCTTTATGGTTGGCTTCTCCTTCATCATGATGGTCTGATACCTCCAGGGGCAGGAGGAAGTAGCAGTCTTTTTCTGGAGAGGTACTCTGGAGAGACGTTCTGGAAGGTTCACACCCTCCCAGAATGCAGAAATGTCTTGAATCGGGCATCACATTGGTCTATCCAATGTGTCCCTCCACCACAGGGCTATGAGAGCATGTCTTTAAATATGATGGACGGAGATATGGTGAACAGGCTAGACGATGTAGCCTTTCAGTGGTTACAGAGGATACGGCCTTCCCATTTAGTGTATCGTCATGAAGAAATGGGTATCTGGAGCCATATTTACCAAGCCGATTTGCCAGGCAATTCGGTTAGATCAACTCCACGTTGGGAACGCCACCTCTTGCTTATCTGCTCGTGGAGGGCTTGTCGACGGAGCTCGAGCTTGGAGATATTTTGCGGCTAGGGATACAAAAGTTGTATTCTCTATGCCTAATCCTTTATCTAGCTCAGGGCCAAAGATGCTTTATACATATGCTCGCTTTTATGTGTCGTCGAGCACTTTTAGGCCAAGTTTCAATCTGAAGACCTTTGTTGCGGAGGATGAATCGAAGAGGTCAAAGAAGAGGATTGTTATTTAACATTTCCCTCCAGAATCCGAAGATGAGACAACGGAGGTTGAACCTCTGTATGAATTGTTTCAGGAGGGAAATTTTCCTGATGAAGTTCTCCCCCCTATATTCGTATCTCTTTCTAAGAGGAAGAGAAGCGATGAATCTGAGACCATCTCCAAGAGGAGTACTAGGTCTCCAGCATCTAAGAAAAAGAAGAAAGGAGTCTCAGTGACTGCTACGTCATCTTTAGGCGGTATCTCAGTTGATGAGGATGATGCCGCTGATAAAGACGAAGAGACTGATGAAGACGACGCTCCTTTAATAAGGAGGTCGAGAGGCAAATATGTCAAGAAGTCTATCAGCAAAATTAAGGGCAACAAACTCCTAGAAACAATCATGAGTGGAGGAGTTTTGCCAGAAATCAACGAAGCAGCTTCTACCGAGAAGACCGAGTCTGATGATGAACAGACTGAAGTAGAGTCTGCTCAAGCTCATGAAATAACTGCTCCGACCACAAGTGGAGTAGCTAGTGAACCCTCGGAGACGAGGATGATCCCATTTGAGCATGGGACTGAGGGCGTCATTCAGGCACTGGATGACCAGATTGATTACTCTGAAGAAGAACCAGCTCCAGAAAAAGTGACAAAACAGTCAGAAGTTCCTGAAACTCAAGCTGAAGAAAATATTTCTTCAGCCAGAGGCGATGAAGACGTGCCGGCGTCTAAGCTATCAGCTGCTGATAATTTATTGAAGAATGTTTGTCAAGACATCATTCTTCGAACCGATATTCCAGAGAGGACCGAACCGGCAGCCAATATTGAGCTTGCTATTGTCACTATTCCTGAGACTCATGAAGATGTGAATATCATTGACTCTGAATCAGAAGTTCACCCTGAAGATGAAGAAGAAGAAGAAGCTGAAGGAGGAGAAGACTGGCATGCTGGCACCTCTGCTCCTTATGATGAGGATAAAGTTAAAGGAAACAGAATGGAACTTAGTCCCGAACCTGCTCAATCACCGAACAATACTCTAGCACCCAGTAATTCTGGAGCTGGAAGCAGCCATATAAAGCAGGTATCGGATACAATCATGGACCGGCTGCGAGAAGAAGCAAAACTCCCTCCCCATACCGAATATGAACCTCAGCCAGGTAGAACTTTATTTCAAATTCTGTTTCTACTATTTCTCTTTCTTTAAATACTGATTATATTCTTCTTTAACTGTAGGAACTGCTGCAGCAATAAGCTCGACTCATGCTCCGCTTATCCAAGCTGATGCTGATGAAGGGAGTTCACACTTAACTTCCCCGGTCGCACATACTTCTGTTCCGAGGATAGAGAATATTCAATCTTCTTCTTCCATGATGACAGCGACTCCTGGATTCGAGACTGGGCTAGCAAGAACCTTGGGAATGTATCCGGAGATCATTTACTCATATTTAGATACATATTCCAGACGTTTCTTGAAGGATGAAGCTATGCCCTTTTCTGATCTTCGAACTATGGTTAAGTTCCCGCTGATGGCGCTGCGACATGCTGGTTGCGAACCTCAGTGCATCTTCTTTGAACATCTTCTGAATGAGTTGGAAATAACTATCCGAAAATACTGGGAGACTAAGAAGGAAGACCTTCAATCTTTAACTGTTTCTGAAATTAATCAACTAGAGCATGAAGTACAGTCCCAACAAGCAGCTCTTGAAGCATTTCTTGCCTCTTCTACTGAGAAATTAGTAGAAAAGGACGAAGAAATTAGCTACTCGTCAAAAAGTAGAGCTTCTGGAGAAGGATAAAGCGTCCAAGACTGAAGAGCAGAAGAAATTGAAAGAGGAATTAGCTCGACTTCAAGAGCACATTGCTGTCATAAAAACAGAACAAGCTGAGGTTACTGCTGCTTATATCTCTGAAGCTGAACGCTGTGAAATTCTTCAGAAGGAATGAGAGCAGATACAGGCGAAACAGATTGAAGAAGTCAACCGTCGCCAGTCTGCTATCATTATTTTTGATGAACAGAATGTTACAATTGAAGCAGCAGAACGAGTTAGAAAAACTCATGAAGAGAAACTGACTGCTGTTATAGATCGTATTAGGGAGCTGATAACTCCAAATAAGTGAATCTCTTTTATTTTCACTTTCACTTGTATCTCATGTTTTGATTCTGGAATGAAAGTAAATAAAAATCCTTGATCTGATTTTTGGTCTTGCTATTTGATAATGATAGATTCATAGAAAATATGTTCAGAGGTAAATAATACATGACATATTTCAGCAGAATAGAATATACAAACAAACTTTGTAATTCTATCAGATGATATTAAACCAGAAATGATCTTAATTTAATACTGATTGGAAAAAATAGAATTCAGACATAAAAATATCTTTGAACTCAATTTTTCATGATCTTTAGACTTATAAATCAAAAGACTAGATAATGAATGAACGGGTTAACCGTCAGATTATAATGAACGGACGAACCATCGAGTAGAATAGAATATACAAACAAACTTTATAATTCTATCAGATGATATTAAACCAGAAATGATCTTAGTTTAATACTGATTGGAAAAAATAGAATTCAGACATAAAGATATCTTTGAACTCAATTTTTCATGATCTTTAGATTCGTAAATCAAAAGACTGGATATCATTTTCAAAAATATGTACTGAGATAGAAAATTCAGAGGTAATATGGACATAATTTTCTAAATATCAATTTTGCTAAGAAGATGATACAATATAGAATATCTATTTCCGCTGGGGATAACAGATATCGAAATGATCGAATGACAATGAATGAACGGATGAACCGTCAGGAACGGATGAACCGTCAGATGAACGGATTAACCGTTAGGCATTAATAACTTTCTTCAGATCGGTCAATGGAAACCATGTTGGAAGACAGAATGTTGCAGTAGAAATCACCGATACTCGTATCGGAATCCCAAGAAGTGGTATTAGAAGAATCAGATCTCTTATCTTCGTCAGATTCGGGATCTTCATGAACAATATTGATAAAAGAAGTAGGAGCAATATAGCCCAATCCGTATTTAGTCCTCCCATATTTCAGAGGAGGGATCCGGACAGGCATTTTTCTTCCTTTTCTACTATTGAGGCCAGTTCTGAAGTCATAGCCCATATTTTTGATGATGTCTTTAGATTGCTGACTATAACGACGTAATTGTAATCTTCCAGTATCATCATTCTTGTCCTCGTCTTCTAAATCAGAAGGATTTTGGGGCCCTTTATAGAAGAATATTGGAATGTCTCCTAGCTTTCTGCTGGGAACTAGAAAGTATGAAGATTGTACTGGTTCTAGGGATACATCTGTATGAACAGTCTGTACAACTTCTATGGTTATTGTGTTCAAGTCATCTAACAAATGTAAATAACTATGAACATAATTGTACACATCAACGTACTACAAAGATGGAGACTTTTTATTAAATGTAAAAGCAGCAATATTTACATTGGGAGAAGGCTGAGCCTTAGAGATTTTAGCCAAGTCAATGACTAAAAGAGGAGAAGATGAATGAGAAGAAGCATTGTTTCGATTAAGATCGATAACAAATGGCTCAGAAGAGGTGAGCTCCCTTGAAGTTTGAGATGGAAGAGTAATTCGCCCTCCAACTAGAATTAGCAGAGTATCCTGTTTCACGTGTGAAGATGCAGAAATTGCAGTACGCACACTGACAGGAATGATCAGTGTATCTTGAGCAGACGACTGAGGTAACGGAGGGATCCGTCCAGTCACCGGAATGATGAAAGAACCTTCTCCAGAGGGTTTGGGAGATTGTTGCTGAGTAGTTTGACCTTTAACAGGAATTATTAAAGTCTTACTTTGTGAATCCTCTTTCTCCATAGCTTGTATCACCCTTGTATACTCTTCTTTGTACATCCGGGAATCATTAAAATAGGCTTCAACCCCATGGAAGGGATTTATATCAGCAACTTCTTTTTGTACTCTTCCACTGCTATCAATGTATTTAAAATACTGATGAAGAGTAGAAGGCACCATATTATTTTCATAAAGAAAGGGCCTCCCAAGAAGAAGATTGTAGGATCCCACAATCTCGATCACATAGAAAGTGACTTTGGATCTGAAATCACCTATTTGAAGCTTCAGATGAATCTTTCCCAAAGGCTCGCTTCGGCTTTGATTAAATCCCAGGATAGTAGTAACCGTCTTGGAGAGTTTGTGAAGAGGGATTTTTAGTTCATCCAATAAGCTCTTTGGCATTATGCTTATAGCAGACCCTGGATCAATGAGGATACGATCTATCTTCATTGTATCGATATAACCGGTGTAGTAGAGAGGCCGATCATGTCGATTATCCTCCAGTAGCATGTCGTCTTGTGTAAAGGTGATATTTGGGATAATCTCCAGTACACTGTTGTAATGTAAGCAAGTAGCAGGTTCCGCATCTGGCTTCTTCAATTGTGCAAGGCAAGAGTCAGCCTGTAGAAGTGCTTCACTTAACGTCTCCCGAGTCTCTTTGGAAAGACGTAGAAGTTCAAAGAGGGACATTCTAGCTGGAGTATTAGCAAGCTGAGCTAAAATGTCAAAATTATAAGACTTCTGAAGTCCAAGAGGAGAGGACTTCTTGATTGGCTTATCAAACCGAGCCTGTTGTTTGTCTTTCTCAAGAGCCGTAGGCTTGGGAGGAACAGGTTCAACTGGGGTAGTTGAAGGAACAGGTGCAGTGGATGATTCTTCTTCAGGAGGAACATTAGGAGCATCTTTATCAGCTGGAGGGATATCAGGAGTATCCTCATGATTCTTGGAATAATCCTTTAGATAAGGTTTCCCCGTTCGAGTAGCACTAACAAGTGCTTCTTCTTCATCTTTTGGCTCTGTGTCGGAGGTAGATCCAAGAGAAGTCATATAACATGACTTAATCTTTCCAGCCTTCTTGGACTTCCGAGAAGTAGTCTTTTGAGGAGAAGACGATTCAAAATCTGCCACTAGATCAGGATGGATCCACATGATTTTTTCTGTTTCTAAAGTGATTGGCACTAATCCTTCAGATTGCGGAGGAGGAATATTCACTATTTCAAGAGTTGCCTTGGGAATAGGAACGATCCCACTTTCAAGGAGTTGAAGAGAAAAATCTCTGAATTGCATAGAGACGACATTGGAGGTGACAGTCTTCTCTTTCGGAGTAAGAGAGATAGCTCCAGATTTAATCATTTCTTGGATCTTTCCTTTCAGTACATAACATGTACGAATTGTGTGACCCAGCATTCTGTGATATGGGCAGTATTTAGGATGATCTGTTTTACCAGCTTCATCAGGTTTCTTGATCTCAGGTAATTGTATCTTATTACCTTTCAGCAGACATTCAAAGATACCAAGGACATCGTCGTCATCGAAAGAGTATTCTTCTTTAGGGTGAGGTGTTCTTGGTTGTTGAGTTGTAGGAGTTTGAACAGTTGATGCATCTTTGCTCTGAAGATTAACTTCAAGAGTTTCTTTTCCCTTGCGAGCATTATTTTTATTGTTAGTACCTTGACCTGTTTCTTTAGGAGTCATCTGCACTCCTAAACCTTTGAAGGTTTCAGCACTAATTTCTGTGGCCTTGGCACTAACTATGAAAGAAGGCCAGTCTTGAAATTGGGTGGATCCTGTCCACATGCTGATGATTGGCAACAAGTTTGATTTGTATGTGTCGATGGTAACAGCATCAGGAGTTCCAAGAGGCATCTTCAGAGCTTCTCTTCGAAACCGTTCAATGTACTCTTCTGTAGTTTCATTATTTTTTTGCTTGATTCTAATAAGAGCAGACATAGTCATGTCATTGAGCCCTTCATAGAACCGTTCAAGAAACATCTGTTTGAAACCGACAAATGAGGTAATGCTCCCATCTGGGAGACTTCTATACCATTCATAAGCCGTTCCCTTGAGACATCCAACAAACACCCGAGTAAGGAGGGCGTCGCTTGGTTGCAGCTGATCAGTCATCACTTCAAAGTGATTAATAAACTGACTTGGAGAAGTGGTTCCATCATAGAATGAGATAGTAGGAGGCTTGTATTTAGGAGGATACGATACTTGCTTCCATTCTATCGGATAAGGTTGCTTGATGCCTAACCTTTATAAACCATCTTTTTGTTTGAATGCCTCGAATTAAGTTATGAGATTCCTCAATTCTTTATTAACAACTCCGGAGGATTGTGGAGTTGTAGCTTGTAGAGAATAGTTGGGAGGAGGAACAGCATTGTAAGTACTACCCCCATCTCCAGAGAGACTAGGATTTGGTTGAGCTAGTCCAGGAGTATTGGATTGTACTACTGGAGGAACTTGTACTGGACTTATAGCAGTGTCAATTGGTATGGCATCTGGTACAGTCTGTCGATTTTGCATCTGTGTTGCCATGAGTTCATACATCGACTTCATAGTATCGGCCATAGACTTCATTTGTTGTTCCAAAGAAGCAATCCTTTGTTCTTGAGGAGTCAAGGAAGAAGAAGGTTCATCAGTATTCCCATCAACCATATAAGTCGTGACTGTACGAGGAATCATTGATGAACTGGTGGATGTTGTTTGTTCTGAATCATTGCTTTGTGCATCAAAGTCAATTATAGGAGAACTACTCCCAGTAGAAAGAGGTGGGAAGTTAGATTCTCCAAAGAATTCAGAATCATCTTTAGAAATTAAAGTTCTTTGACTAGAAGCTAAGGCTCTTGCTCTGGTGTTTCTGTATACTCCATCTGGACTATCAGCTCTACCCCCAGTATCCCGAGAGGTCATGTTGACAGAAGCAAACAAAGGCTCATCTTCATCAGGCATAGGTTCACACTGAATCCGATTGAAGACAGATTGTCGTTTTGTTTGACATCTGCATTATATTGTGACTCTTGGCTGGAAGTCACATTCATGATCAACATGGTCATAAGCCATTGATTGACATCTGCATTGAATTATGACTCTTGGATAGAAGTCACATTCAGCATGATCCTTTGACACAGAATCACTCCTTCTCTTCTGTTGAAGATATTCTCGTAAATCTGTTTGTGAAGATTGAAGAGTATATTTCATGTTCTTGGGTCTTGATGTCTCTTGATTATACAGAGAGTGATTAATATGAGCCACATAGTTTCTTGTGTACTCTGCATCTGGATCTCTTATCCTTGTTTCCAACTGGTATGGTTTTTTAACACCAGAAGTGTTAAGTTTTGTTCTTAGATCAATTGGAGGTGACACATTAGTTTTTGAAACTTGGAGTTTTCCTTCCATTGATCTGGATATTTGCAGAGAAGGAAGAGTTGAACCATCCCTTTGATTAGGAGCTGGTAACAGACCCTCTTTTATGGACAGATTCTGTGCCCAATTTGAAGAAGTCATAGAAAAAGACACTAAGGAATGTTTCTTCTTAGACTCATTCAAGTTTTGAGACATAGAATGTCCAGAAGGAAGAGTAGTCAAAAGACCATCTTCTTTTCTTTGACTAACAAAATTGTCAGTCAAAGCTGTTCCTGAAGTAAAAAAAACTACAGGAATAGAAGAAACAACTAAAGAGTTATTCCTTTTCGAAGGGACTTTGTGTGGAAGACCACCCCCAGTTCTAGTGGAACTTGGCAAAGAAGAAGAGATAGCTAAAGAGCTATTCTTCTTAGATGAAATACACGCTGAAACAGGCTTGGTTAAAGAACCAGTGCTGTTAGCGTGACTTTTGACTTTGGAAGTACATGCTGGAACAGACTTGGCTAAGGAGCCAGTACTATTAGCATGATTGTTGATTTTAGAATTACACACTGGAACAGACTTGGCTAAGGAACCAGTGCTGTCAGCGTGACTTATGGGTTTGAAATTGTACGCTGGAACAGATTTGGCTAAGGAGCCGGTATTGTCAGCATGACTTTTAATTTTGGAGACACACACTGGAACAGATTTGGCTAAGGAGCCAGTACTGTCAGTATGATTTTTGAATGAGAGATTGCACGCTGGAACAGATTTGGCTAAGGAGCGAGTACTGTCAGCGTGACCTTTGGAATTGAATTTGTACGCTGGAACAGATTTGGCTAAGGAGCCAGTACTGTCAGCGTGACTTTTGGAATTGAATTTGCACGCTGGAACAGATTTGGCTAAGGAGCCAGTACTGTCAGCGTGACTTTTGATTACTGTCATCTTCGAGCGTACAAGAGTGTGCGTGCTTACAGTAGAGTCTTTGCCAGTGTTAGGAATAGACACTGTGGCAGAGACTTCACCATTGGCTGCCAACTGATTCTTAGGGACATAGACAGAGTGTCCCTTCGACTTGGCAGTGATGATGGAGGCTGTAGTGGGCTTACCACTCTTAGCTCGCTGCATTTCTTCATAGGCGAGTTGATCGAATTGGATCGTCATCACCTTCTTCGTCGAGCCGATTGACGAAGTGTCGCATTGAGTTGTTGCCATCTCAGAAGAGGAGATGGTTTTCCCCAGCAGAGTCGCCAATTTGTTTTCCATAAATAAATTTATTTATTTATTGTGTATCTGGGAAAATTACAACTGTAGAAATCTGATCTAGAAGATGATCATTTTATCCCTTGGACTATGCGAAGAAGAAAAGCTCTCAAAATTTTGACAGTAGATAACTATGTATCTGTACCATGAATGAGAAAAAGAACTCTATTTATAGAGTCAAAAATAATAACTGAAAAGATAACTTTCTTCACAACCTGTGCTTAGTTGAAAATCACGCAGGATTTAACATACGCAAGGTTGTGAGCAGTTACTGGACGTGGCCTGTAACTGTTGGACATATGGCAATCATGTATGAGTCGTGTGCAAGTTACAGGACATGCAGGCGAGAGATCAGCGGCATGGCTGCCACGTACTCCAATTTGATGAAATCCACGCAGACTTGTTGAAGACGAAATCCACGCAGACTCGGGGCAGAAAGCTTCAAAATCCACACAAACCTGGGGCAGAAAGCTTCAGGATCCACGCAGACTCGAGGCAAAAAGCTTCAAAATCCACGCAGACTTAAGGAAGAAAACTTCAGAATCCATGCAAACTTGAGATGAAGATCTCACAATACACGCAGACTTGAGATAAGACTGCCAGCTGTCTTGATTCGACGTGCCTCGACTGACATAAAATCTCTGACAGTGATTGCTTTTGTCAGTCGCATTAAATGACAAGAAACTCTTTAGGTACGCCAACTTGACGAAGGTTGAGTCTTGCTGAAGAAGATTTCGAAAGTCACGCAATAGTCAGCTGTGATCTCTCGAGTTCTGTGCATACGTGGCATACGAAGAAACATTCTTCGACTGTCGTGCTGTCAGTCATAATTACACTCTGACAAATAATGAGCTGTCTCCTCAGCGTGATTTGTAAATATTGTCCTGATCAACTGAGCGTGACTTTTGACTCTGTCCTGATCAACTCAGCGTGACTATCATTTTTGAGGCCTACAGTGATATCCGACAGCATTTCTGGTGGAATGGCATGAAGCGGGAGATAGCTCGGTTTGTCTCTCGGTGTTTGGTTTGTCAACAGGTTAAGGCTGAACATCAGAGACCCGCTGGACTTCTTCAGCCCTTGCCGATTCCAGAATAGAAGTGGGAGCATGTGACCATGGATTTTGTGACTGGATTACCTAGATCCTCAGCTGGTAGAGATGCTATCTGGGTTATTGTTGATCGGCTCACGAAGGTAGCTCACTTCCTCCCGTTCAGAGTTGGTCAGTCGACCGCTCAGTTAGCAGAGATGTATCTCAGGCAGATTGTCAGGTTGCATGGAGTGCCAGTCAGTATCACCTCGGACCGAGATTCAAGATTCACGTCACACTTTTGGCGTAGCTTATAAGAGAGTTTGGGAACTCGTCTCCAGTTCAGTTCAGCATATCACCCGCAGATAGATGGCCAGTCGGAGCGCACGATCCAGACTCTTAAAGACATGTTGCGGTCTTGTACACTTGACTTCGGTGGTTCGTAGGAAGATCACTTGCCCCTGGTGGAATTCTCGTACAACAATAGTTTCCAGGCCAGTATCCAGATGGCACCGTTCGAGGCACTGTATGGTAGAAAGTGCAGATCCCCGCTAGCTTGGGACGATGTCGGAGAGAGACAGATGCTCGGTCCGGAAATAATCGCTCAGACAGTTGAAGTGGGCAAAAGAATTCGAGATCATCTTCGAGTTGCCCAAGATCGCCAGCGCCATTGGCCCAATTCTCAGCGGCATCCTCTAGAGTTTTCGGTCGACGATCATGTATTTCTGAGGATTTCGCCTAACCGTGGCGTCATTCGTTTCGGCGTACGGGGAAAGCTTAGTCCTAGGTATATAGGACCGTTTGATATTCTGGAGCGAGTAGGAGATGTATCCTATCGTCTTGCTCTTCCGCCGTCGCTAAGCGAGGTGCATGATGTGTTCCATGTATCCCAATTACGATGGTATATACCGGACCCGAGCCACATCCTGGATCATTCGGAATTGGTTGTTGGTACCAACCTTTCGTATGAGGAAAGGCCCGTGTCTATATTAGACCGGAGAGAGAAGATCCTCAAGAATAAGACTATCAAGTCAGTCCGAGTTGCTTGGGGTTATCACTCTTTAGGTGAGTCAACATGGGAGCGTGAGGATGACATCCGATCGCGGTATCCCGACTTGTTTGACTCGTGAGGTATAATGTCTTTCTTATGCCTCATACCTTCGATTCCTTGCTTGCATGATTGATTGTCTGCCTAGTTATAGCTTGCATGTGATTAATGTAGCTTGTCATTGCTCCTCTAGCCTCTTGATTAAATTTCGAGGACGAAATTCTTTTAAGGTGGGTAGAGTTATAATGCATGTGGTTCGTATTACGTATTTCTGGAATACGTGTACGTATTTATTCTTGTATTGCATGATTTCCTTGCTTAATTCCTTCTTGGCTTGGCTTGGTTATTTTCTTGGGTTGGTTCGGCCTGGCTTGGTTTTGCTTGGGTTCATGATGAACCCTTAGATGAACACCCTACCTACCACCACCATTTGTATTTATTAGCCCTCTTCATTCTCTCTCTTCATTTATCATCTTCTTCTTTCTCATTTACTTCCTTACCTACCAGAGAGAGAAGAGAGAGGTCTAGACAAGTGCAACTTGCTTCATGGAGGAACTCCAATTTTATTACTTTATTCTCTTTCTTACTACATTCTAAAGCACTTTAGTACTTGGCATTTCTCATTTCCATGGCTAGATTATTGTAGATCTAAGTTTATTTTATTTTTGGATTCTTGGGTTTTGATCTATTTAATCTTGTTATTTCTATGTTTTGATGGTTCCATGTTGTAGAGAATTTCGTTCTACCCCATTTTGACCTATGGAAGTTCGGATTTGGGCTCCGGATGATAGAGTTATGCACCTTGGAAGCCATGGCTTATGGTGTACTTTTTCTCGAAAATCTGGAGAAGAAGCACAGTTTCGAGCTGCATGATAGCACTTGACCGCATGAATATTCATGCGGCAAGTCAGCTTCAAAACCGCATACACTATCAACTGGACTTGACCGTATGACAAGTTCATGCGGCAAGTATTTAGTTCGGCCGCATGAGGCTCTTGTACTTCTAGCCGCATGGGACCCTTCTTCCCGAACCGCATATGCACCCTTGCTCCCAGCCGCATAGGCATTTCTCCCCGCAGCCGCATGGGACTTCGCCCATCCCGAGCCGCATAGACCGCAGTCTTCCGCTGCCGCATGAGGACCCGAGTCCTCTCAGCCGCATGACTGACTGATCCTGAGCCGCATAAACCCTGATTCCCTTCAGCCGTATGAGACCCCTCCATTCCTGACCGCATAAGCTCCTGCAGCCGCATACGCCGCACGCCCGTACTGCCTTGAAACCGACCTTTCCGAGCCGCATGAACTCAGATTTCGGGCCGCATGAACCCATATCCATTTAGCCGCATGGGTTGTTCTCTTCCAGCCGCATGTGATCATTCCTGGCCGCATATGCTTTAGCCGCATGGCTCTTCTATAGCCCAAAATATTGATATTTTATGAGATATTTTACGTCCATTTTATATCCTTACGCCTTTTTTTATGAACTTGAAAATCATGAATTTATTTAATATGTTTAGAACTGATAATTGAGCACGACCTGACAGTGACCCATAGTGGTGCACTCCTGAAATGACCAACCTGACATGACCTGATAGTGGCCCGTCGTGGCACACTCCTGACAAGTACACCTGACATGATTATCTTGAGCAGCTGTTGCGACGGCTACCTGACATGACATGACCTGTATAATTAGTCCTGGACACCGTGGGTGATTTTGCTTGTACAAATAATCCAGTCCTGTCTTGCATCATGTCTAGGAGGGGACTCCTGAGTACCACGGTCAGGAGTACCTACTAAAATGGACTAAGGCTAATAACTAGATTAATACAGTAGTCATTAAGAGATCTCCCAGCTACAGGCAATCCCGTTACCTGGGCGCGCTTGGGATCTGTAGCCTGCCGTCGAGTAGGGCACATTTCTAGCACACTGTCATGTGTTGCACCCTTCAAGCTACCTAAGGGTACACGCGTTTCCTGGACGGTGTACCCACCTGAATTCAACCCCTATTTTGACCTGGATAACCTGGATGGTCTGCCGGGCTTGTGGCTGTGGAAGATTCTCACTGCATCTTGTTAGTAACTAGGCCTGTGATAACCCTAGTTAGTTAAAGTATCAAGCCATAATTCTTACTTGGCCGTGAAATGATTGGGTGGAGTCTAACCAGTCTAGTCTTGTCCTGATCCTGTTCCAGATTATTGAATGACCAGAATACTTGTATTTATTTTACCGATAAATGGTAAGAATTCCAAGTTCTGTTCAGACGAAGGGTTACAACCCCAGTCCTTGTTTGGTTTACGGGTTGTAATCTGGTTATCTGAATAGTTCCATGGTTATCTCGTCGTATATTATCCTGATGTATTTCCTTAAATTCCAGTTCTTACTTTTATTTATATCTTGTGCTGATTGCTGGTTTTAGTTCCTAAGTGAAGCCTCCTTTGTGGCACTTGCTCTTTCTGGGGTCTGACCTAACTGGTTTTGTATGGCCAGATTTCGGAGCAGCTCCAGAGGATCTGTCGACCTTCCAGCCAGATGGTGGCCACTAGACGGAACCCTGGCCACGAGTGGGTTATCTTTGGCTCTCCCACTCTATTGTAAAAATATTCTTTTGAGGCGTTTAGCCGACGAGCACATGTTTAGCTCGATTGCACTTTACTTACTGTCTGCCTACGGGCTGTAACATGATTGACAGATCCTAGGGTTGATCATGTATGACTAAACTCTTGCTAGTCCTCACATTTTGTAACGACTAGCTTCATGATCAGCTGAATATGTAATATTTGGGACGCCTTATTATTGTATATTAATGATCATACATCTTGTAACATTTACTTACTTGCTTGTGATTGAGACACTAGGCTTGTTCATGACCATAGGAGACTGTTGGCTTGTAGTAAACCCTCATGTATCTAGACAGCCGTGACCGTATAGCGAGATGGAATCCATTTCAATATACGTAGCTGGCTATGTCTGCCCCCGC
This sequence comes from Iris pallida, assembly GCA_029216955.1. NCBI lineage: Eukaryota > Viridiplantae > Streptophyta > Magnoliopsida > Asparagales > Iridaceae > Iris > Iris pallida. Next base: position 38,965 of record JANAVB010011278.1, read on the forward strand.
TCTCCAGTATTCTGGTTCTGGGGCGTGACACAGAAGAACATTGCTAATAAAAAACTTGTTAGCAGTTAGATCACAGAAATAATATCAATAATCATAAAGTAATAACTGTAAAGAAAAAAGATCAGAAAGCAAACGCAAACACAGAGATTTATATTGGTTTTCCTTTGTGAGGACTAGTCCAGTCGGAAGAACTCTAGCTTCCAGTTGAATCCACTATTGGAAAATCCTGCAAGTTTTCATACGAAGTCCTTGCAACTTCTACAGACGCGAGCTTTGATACGAAGAACTCGACCAACTTCAGTTTGAAGAGTCTTTTCTTCAATCAAGCCTCTGATTACAATTTCTCTGAAATCTTCTAGACCACACCGTACCGACAAATTGACTAGAGAATTGTAACTGGCTTGGGATTTGAAAATGAAAGCTTTTTAGAAAACTCTTTGGAAGAAACGTAAGCTTTAGAAGGGAAGAGATGAAAGTGAATGAGTGATTTTAAATGATCAGAATTCCTCTCTATTTATAGTTTTTCTAAAGACAGAACTCTGGCAGAATTCGGACAGAATTCTATGTAACAAATCGCAACTGAAGGGAGACCAAGTTCAAAAACTAGCATTCACATAACGTTCACCTTGGCCAAACTCTGGCCGAGTTTTGTCAGGATTGGTCAGGAATATTTTAAGAAAATATTTTTGGGGCTTGTTGAAATCCTTCAGAGCTTTTTAAATAAAAGTGTTTTCAAAACATAGATCAATTTTGAAAACAATTTTGGATAACCTATTTGCCAGTACGACTTGGTGTACAACGTATTCTTAGACTCAATAAAAATAAAAATTACATCGCATAAAAATACAGTCTCGAGTGGCAAACATAGCTTCGGTCTGAACTGAGTATATATCCAATCTTGATCAGTGTCCAAAACGTCTTGAGAAAACATCTGAGTTGTTCCGTATATCGAGATAGAGTTTGATCAATTATTAAAATCAGGGTTTTGACAAGGACCAATGGGCCAACACTCAGAAGTCCAACACAAATAACATAA
>JANAVB010011278.1:42500-46621 GCA_029216955.1 Iris pallida
GGAAACGCACGCGGGCCAAGGGCGCACTCCTCGAGGGCACAGAGCCCGAGCGGGTGCACTACCCGAGGGGGCGCATGGCCCGAGGCCACCCCAGCGCAGCGCAACCCGAGGCGAGGCGCTCCGGTGAGGAAGGGAGCGCGGGGCAGGGGAGGACCGCCGGAGACGGAGCGGGGGAGGGAGGCGACCGACAGTGGGGGTGCGGGGGCTCGACCTCACCGTCGAGGAGCCGACGTGCGGCGGAGAGATCGCCGGAGAGCGGAGGATCCATCGATGGGGGTCGACGAGGTGTCATCGAGCGGCACCGCCAAGGGGGGTACGGCGAACGGCGGAGGATGATGGGGCGGGAGAGCGCCCGAGGGTGGCGACGCCGAAGGAAAGCCGATCGTCGCCGGATCGCGCGACGGGGGCCGCTGAGCAGCCACGAGTGCCCAAGAAAGGGATTCGCAGGGGGGCGCCGCCGACGGGGGGAGAACCAGGGTGGTGGGGAGGTCCATGGGGGGGCCGAAGCAGGAGGCGGGGGAGCACCCGCAAAACCGGAGGCGGAGGCTGGGGTTCCTCCACTGCCGGAGGGGGCTGGGGGTCCTGGGGAGGGAGCGGCCAGAGATGGCAGGCTCAGCTGGGAGTAGGCAGAGTTGGGCCATGCCGTAGATAGAGGAACGACTGGAGGGGCGTGGGGGGGGAACCCTAGCGCGATGCCCGGAGCCGGGGGTGCTCGGCGGAGGGCCTGGCGAGGCGCAGACGGGAGGGTGGCTCCGATGGAGAGGCGGCGAGAGAGAGGGGGAGGGAAGCAAGAGCGATGGTGACGCGGAGGGGGTAGAAACTCCGATCGAAGGCCCACACGTCCCATATGGGGCACGCCACCGGTTGGAAGCTGCCCGACGACTGCTGCAGGGGCAGAGCCGTGGCGTCGCCTGCGACGGGGACGCCGGTGCCGACGCCGTTGGAGGAGTGGGCGGCGTCACAGAGGGCAACAAGCGCAGCTGTCGGAGGGACGCTGCCGGGGCATCGACGGTCGGGGGAGTAGACCGTTGGAAGCCGGCGTACGCTGCCAGGGGACAGCCCACCAAGGGGCCGGCCACTATGGTGGTCCCCACCCGTTGGGGGATCCCCACGGAGCAGAACGGCTCGAAGACCCCATCATTATATATTATATATATATATATATATATATATATATATATATATATATATATATATATATACATAGATATAGGTAAATAATATATAGTATACTATATATATAAAACAAAATATATGCAACAACTCTGAAACCTGGAACACTAGGTATCAGTAAACAGAAGCAACCCAACTCACATCCCCAAATTCGAAACCCAAATCAAAGTATAAACTGGGAATATAAAGGGGGAAGAGTGTCTACATAAAGTGTCAACCCAGTGTCATGTTTGTGTCCATTGGCGTGTCCAAACCAGAGTCCAAATCGTGTCAAAAACCAAGTGTCGAACTAGGTATTCAAACCAGTACATAGGGGACCTCGTGCACAGGTGTCGGGCCCCCTAGGACACAACGTGTCCACCCATTGGTCTCGTGCTCGTGTCAGAGGGTAGCCCAAGTCTAGGGCTATGTGTCAGAGTGTCTGCATCGTGTCCAAAGTATGTCAGAGTGTCGCACCAAGTGCGTATCAGAAATAGATCTCGTGCGTGTGCTGTGAATGGCCCGACCTCTGCGAGCTCGATTTCTCCTCGAGCTCGCCACCAATTTATCCCAAATTTTGGAAAGTTGGTGTCAGAACTTGCCCCCTCTCGTGCCAAAAATCTCGTCTCCACGTGTCCTGTGCAATGAGCACGAGGCTCGTGTCATCAGGGCACCGCACTACTGTGACTGTGGGCGTTCTATGTCCAAATTTGCACACGAAAACGTATCTAATCCAGCTCAGTCACAGAGAACATAAATCCAAATATATAGGGCTACAAAATTATAAAATTAGTTTATAAAACAGCAAAATAAATTCCTTAGAGGTATTCTACCAAACACTTTACACTACACTCCAATACACGTACCAAATGGATACGTACCAAATCCAAATATGCCTCCGATACACGTACCAAATAGATACGAATCAAACCCAAACTCTGCCAATAGCTAGGGGGACCCTAAATGCATACATCTATTGAGGAAAATCTGGAATTGAAAGGGTTTAGATAGCAATACCTATTGAGAGTTTGAACCTCAATGAAAAGCTCGTTCAAAAGCTTCAACCTCAATTCCTATGGTCCAATGCCTCCAATCCTTGATAGCTAGCCACTAGAGACTTCTTCTTCACTAGAGGAATGCAATGAAACTGATTTGGTCCAATTTAGAGAAAATTTGAATAAAGGGGCAAATTTGGGGAAGAACACAAACTAGGGTTAGAGTTTGCTACAAAGGAGGCAGGGGCCTAAATGATGACTTAAATAGGGGAGAGAACCTCTCATGGCCGGCCATATGAAGTGGGCTAGGGTTAGGCTAAGTTACAAAGGCCCATTACCTCTTCCTATTGTAGAACACTTACAAAAAAGAGAAGAATCACTGTCTTATCTTATTAGCGCAAGACACCACAAATCGAGTACACCTGAGAGATCCTGTACTGAGAATCCCTGAGTACAAAAAGAATTCTAAGAAATGGGACGATGGAGAACGAGCGACAGTTGCTCATTTACTCCATTGATACTCCGATTTATAAAAGTGGGAGAAAACCTAAGAAAATTGCTAACTCTTGGCTCACTGGCAAGAATGGAAGCAATTTGCTCTGAAATGCTCTCTATTATGTTCATTTAAAGAGGCACATGTCCTCTATTAATAGTCATTTTATACTGAAATGACTGTTATGCACACACAGGTAGAGAATGTACTGATCTTGCTGTGGGCACATAGTATCCCTTTGGGCGTATAGGACGTAGGCGCATAAAAAACTAGACGATCATGGGTAGATCATGGGATTGACGTAGCCGCATGATTTGGTGTACGACTGCTCATGGGGACTGACATGGCCGCATGCCTCGGTCCATGACTGGTCGTGAATGTTGACCGAGTCGTAGAGTTGTTCTGTCTTGGGCACATAGTACAGAAAAACAATTATGCGCCACTGTGGAGAAATTATGTGGGCGCATAACACTTGTTACATGTGGGCGCATAGCCACTTCATCATATGCACATATAGAACTGCTACATGTGGGCGCATAGTCACTTCTTTATGTGAGCGCATAGTATGGATATTTTCATGCTTCTACAAGACCCCTTCAAAGTTTTTGACACTCGAACGAGTTCGAAATACTTTGAAAGAAGCATGGGGGACTGTCTTCTTAAGGCTCTGTAGGCGCATAACAGACTATCTCTTTGGGCGCATAGATGTGCCAGGCTGTCAAGATGACTGTTGCGATCTTTCTCAAAAATCTAAACTGACAGATTTATTAGAACGGAATTTGAAGGGGTCCATCCTTTATGCAATATCTATGCTAGTCCAAATCAGCAAAATAGTGGACGCAAAGTGTGCAAGAATGAGTCTTTGCGTGGGTGCATAGACCATGTGGGCGCATAACTCTCTTCGTGCCTATAAATAGGCCTTAAGGAGAGAGAAAATTCATTCTCCTCTCTTTTTCTCAAAAACTTCCAAGAGACTTTTCATTCTTTTCTGTAAGAAACATGTCTCCCAAGGCTGTCAAGAAGTCCGCAAAGGGTAAGGAGGCTGCGCCGGGCGGTTCTCCTCCTTCGACAACGTCTCCGCTAGTCCAAGACCCCATTCTGGGTGAGGCTATGCTTTAAAACAAAGTCTCGAGCGTTAATTTGTGACGCTCAGACTTCTCTCTGATTGGGCACATAACCATTGATATGCGCCCAAAGCAATATACCTCTTTAGCATTCTTATGTGCCCACAGAAATATGTGCCCACACATTTGTTGTATGTCATGCGCCCACACAGAACATTTCTGTGTTTGAAAATTCTTATACGCCTACAGGCTGTTTGGGCGCATAGAAACTGGGCGTGTCACCCCCACTTTCATAAATAGGGCTAATATGGTCATTTACATTATTTTTTATTTTTAATATTATTTAAATATATTTTTAGTATTTTATATTATTATTTAAATAGATATTTTATTGACAGAGTTTTTATTTATAAAAAA
>JANAVB010011279.1:0-21407 GCA_029216955.1 Iris pallida
CTTTTAGACCTAGAAAGCGAGAAATAGATGGAGCAATCCAGAATAATTGTTGGATTTGAACTATTTGTCTGGCTTGTTTGGTTTTGATGGGGTCATGATATCCATGGCTTGTGCCAAAAATATGGGATTTAACAATCAGGTACATAATTATAAGAATGACTTAATTGATAAATATTAATATTGATATTAGTAATATATTCAAGATTAAATTTTCTTTTTTCGTCCAGGGTCCTAAAACTTAAAAAAAACAGGAGAAGACACCAACATTGAAATATAAAAAAATAATTTTCTTATTATTTGCGTGCACTTTTATATCGCATAAAAACATAAACCTTTAAACAAACATTAATGGCTCATTCTTTGTTAACTCCACACTTACATATCACAAATAATTAAAATACTAATATCATAAAACCTAAGCATGACAAAGTCGATCACTTGTAACAAGCCGATTTGCTAGACGAACTTGCTTATTATCGAAACCATATTAGTTGGTTTACATAATTGGAAATCCAAATTTTAGGATTTTTTTTTTTCAGTTCGACTAAAAACCTAAATAAGAACTCAAAATAATAACTTAATAACATTAAAAGTATACTTATTTTACTATTTAGTTTCTAAAAGGAAAAAGTCAAAAGATCAAAGGATTAGATACATATAATTCAACATTCGTTCATAATCAAGTTTTAAAAATTAGAACTCATGAGTTTCTCTATGATTTTTTTCCTTGTAGTTGTGACTTGAATTCTAACTCTTTTAATAAAAAATATTCTACACCATCCCAATCGGTGAGCTATCCGAATTTATTTCGTGGGATCCTTTATCTTTTAAGCCAAAATATTGTACCAAAGGAAAGAAATGAATATGTTGGATGGCGCATCTACTAAAATTAAGCAATTATATAAAGTTCCAGATTGTTCCATTAGCTAAAATGTGTGATTTTTTTCCTTTGTTTTTTCTTAAACAAAATGTTATACTAATCTAATATTTTATCTTATAAATAAAAGTTTTCTTTAGTAAAATTTGAAAATTTACTGTGATGAAGTTGTGCCTACCACAAAGTTATAAATTTGACACTCAAAGAACAAAAACGTCAAAAGAATGGACATTTTCCTTGAAAACGGGATTATAGATATTAATAGAAAATATAAAAAATTATCAAAAGACACGTCCATCTGATGGACGTATATGCATAAAAAGTATCCTTTAGATAGACGTATTTGTGCACATAACGTCCGTCCTAACGACGTATTATGTGAAAAAATATTTTTTTGATGGAACTTTTTTTTTTTGCTTATACTTCCATCCGATCAACATTTAATCATATTTATTCGGATTAATTTCGGAGGATTTATTAGGTTGATTGACAGTTGGCGTATGGAATTAAATGGGATTGGATGGAGTGGGGATGGGTATAAAAGTGAGGGATTGGTAAAAATAAATAAAGGGCTAATTAGCGTTTGGACCCTGAATTTTGTACCAGATCAGTATTTAAGCTCTCTAACTTCATTAGCATGTTTTGAACCCTGTTTTTTTTTTATTTGGCCCATTATACCCTCCTAGCCTCCTTCCAAACCTGACATTGACACTGACTAGGAAAGTCATTGATTATACATTTATTATTATGAATTGTTATTCTTATACTTTAATGTTGCTGCTGAGTTCTTATTGATAGAAGAAGCTTTTTTTGAAGAAAATGACTTTTGACCATAAAATTGGGAGAATAAGGTAATATCAACTGCAAATTGTCCGTGCACCCATGCTAATGTAATGACAGCTATAGTTTACCTCATACCTGAAGCTTTTCTAATTTTTTAATAATGAAGAAATATCCAAACAATGAAGGATGCATGCAAAAAGAGCAACAGTAGCACCAAAACAGCCTTTTTCCAGAGATGTCATCGATATATGAAAGCCTTTATTTTTCATACATTTTCTGTATGCTATGAAGGAAGTTTTGCTATGAAGAAAACTTCCTTTGTCTACAAGAAGAGCAACAGGTAGCACAAAAAATGCATAATAGTTCTCTCAAGTCACAGCCAACACAAAAATTTGGAGAATAAAGGTAACATCAAGGTAACTGCAAATGGTTCATGCAAACATGCTATGAAGAAAATATCCAAACAATGAAGGCTGCATCCAAAAGAGCAACAGGTAGCACCAAAAACAGGTTCACTTTTCCAGAAAAGTCAGTTGATATTTCCCAAATGTTCAACAAGTTCAAGAGCCTCCGAAGCAACAAAATAAACCACGCCAAGGAGAGCAACTCTGGAAGTTATGCCACCCAGTGTCGGCCGCACAACACCATAGCCCATTGAGACCACCAGAAGGAGAAGCCGTGAAACTGTCTTTTGACCATTTACATGCATATCAAAATAAATAGCCATTTTCTATCCAAAAAACCAAAACCCTTAAACGTGCACAAGCATACCAAAAATTCCCACCTCATACTTCCTAACTACTAGGTCCCTCTGGTACGTCATTAGTTTGATTACTGGTGAACCACCTAAACATCCTTCCTGCTCCAGTCCTTGAACTCCTTATTGGCGGACTTGGCAAATCCCTAGGAACTCCTAGCTGTGATTCTTGTTCTTGTTGTCCTCTACCTCCTCTTGTTCCTCGGCCTTCCCTTGTTCGTCTACCTCCCCTGGTTCCTCTACCTCCCATACCTCCACTAGGTACACTATTTTGTTGTTGTTGTTGTTGTTGTTGTTGTTCACGTTGATGTGGTTGTCCTCGGCCTCCTCCATTATTAATGCCTCCCCTACCTCCTCTTGTTCCTCTGCCTCCCCTTGTTCCTTCTCCTGATCTTCCTTCCCACCAAGACGCCCCCTTGCATGTACTTTTATTATGCCCCGTCAGACCGCACTTACTGAAATTTCAAGAAGACATAATTAGTTATAAGAATTTAATTAGGACAAGTAATTATGTGGGTTTATTACTCATATGCATTTACTGACCTGCAATAGTTTTTCCTAGTTAGTCTTCCCTCTCGTTCAGCAGCATCCCTTCTCCTTTGAGTTCTAGGTCTACCAGCTGGCCTCACCAATAATGGAGGTTTCACCACATACTGGGGCTACATTTATTTGACACATTATAATTAGAAGTCTACCAGCTAGTCTCATATTTACATAAATATGAATAATGAATATAATGTACCTCTTCCCACTCCTTGACATCTGCTATTGGATTTATGCGCTGGGCATAGGTCTTGGCATATGCTTCAACATAGAAATAAGGACTACAATAACTGTAGCATATAATAAGTATGGTCAGATAATACACAAGTTATGGTATAACTAATAAATAACTTTAACATAAAAGGTGAAGGACATACTCTTTCAGATTGAATCTTTTAGGAACTAACACTACAAGTGCATGAATACAAGGTAGACCTGTTAGCTGCCAAACACCACAAGTGCAAGCTCTAGCTTGTATATTCACTGTCCACTTGTCCCCAGCTTTCAAGTAGACACAATAAATGATGTCATCTGAAGGTTGCATGATAAACCTATGAATATAGCTCTTCAGGGATTCCAAGTAACTTTGAACCTTTGGCACTAACCCATTTTGATCCCATGCCCTTGCTAATGTTCTCCTGTCAAACATTTTAGTCATCATCATGAGGTTGTATTTTTCCACCAATGTACAAATCGGTTTACTTCTACTTTCCAATATCAAGTTGTTGAATGACTCTGAGAAATTATTAGTCACATGTTCACACTTAGAGACTGTTTCAAAGTGTGACCTAGCCCAGGAGCCGTAATCTTCCCTATCCATCCATGTTTTTGCCTCTGGACATACTTTGTTTAACTCATCCATATTGCGCTTGAACTCAGTTTTAGTGTATGCCTGTGCTGCTGCCCATGTCAGTGTTTCCAGATTTTTTCCAGGAAAATTTTTCTTGAAGTTCTTGTGCATGTGTCTAAAACAAAACCTATGGCGACCTGGACCAAACACTTCATCAACAGCCTGTACTAAGCCTTTTTGTCTATCAGACATCAAAGTTAATGGCAGTTCATGCTGCTTTAAATGAGGTCCTATGGTACTAAGAAAGCTCAACCATGTTTCCTTGCATTCATTTCTACAAATATATATGGCTATAGGAAACAATCCATTTTGGGCATCCAAAGCAACAACAGACAACAATACCCCACCATACCTACCTTTTAGAAAACAACCATCTAACCCCAAAATCGGTCTGCAACCAGCCAAAAATCCATCTAAGCTTGCCTTGAAACATATACACATTCCTGCAGTGTAGTGAAAGGGCAAAAACATAAGTATATGTGAAAATAAATTAAATTAGCATATACACAAATTTTAAATTATTGCTTCCCAAACTCACCAGTGAACTTTTCAGTTGCATCATCCCTTGAACATGTAGCAATGCTACCTGGGTTAGATAGTAGAACATGTCTGGCCAACTCTGGAGCAAGATTGTATTGCCTATTATAACTACCATGTAGCAGTTCGAACATGATGTTCTTTGCATTCCAAGCAGTGAAGTATGACACCTTAACTCCAAATGTCTTCATCATATAATCCTTTATGAACGATGGTTTCTGTCACTCCCCGTTCCCGGAATGCGTATTTTTATACATGTACAACTCATGTGTATTTATTTAGTATTTATCATGTATTATTCTGTATTTAAATTCCTTTAGTTTCATGTTAATTAATTATCTACTCTTTAAATTTTCATGTTAATTAATTTCCTGCAAATTTTTTATTTCTGCAATTATATTTCTGCAATTTTATTACCTGCATTTTATTTTGCTGCTTTAGTATTATTTGGTTCGGCCTTATTGGGTTCGGATTGGTGGTGGACAACCCGGCCCACTGGCTCCCACCTACCACCCCCTTCCTATTTAAAGCTTCTATCTCTTTCTCTCTCCTCATTACTTCATTCTCACCATTACTTCTTCTTCTTCCTCTCATTACTTCTCCACCTAACCAGCAGCAGCAGTAGACAAGTGCAAACTTGCTTCTTCTCCACCCATTTTTATGGTTCATTTGCCTTCTTCTCGTGATTCCAAGAGAGATTAGTTCTTAGCGTTTTTGATTTCTACGGCTGGTTTTCTCTAGATCTAAGTTATAGTATTTCGGCTGTTCATGGGTTCTTGATCCACCAACTTAGCGTGTATTCCTGGCACTGAAACAAGGCTCCATGGGACTTGGAGTTGGGAGATGTTTCACGCATACGTTCTTACGTGCTCGCGTAAACATCAGCCCAGTCACGCACACGTCTATACGTGTTTGCGTGTATTTCAGTCACGCTAACGTTCTCATGAGCGTGCGTGTATTTTAGTCACGCTCATGTCTATGCGTGTCTGTGTGACTTTTGAGTTACGTCCACTCTGTGCGTGCGTGTATTTTTAGTCACGCTCGCATTTGAGTGCGTGTATTTTCAGTCACGCTCGCGTTGTCTGCGTATATTTGAGTCACGCTCCTGTCTTTGTATGGTGTGCGTGACTTTTTACGCTCATGTCCCTGAGCTTGCGTGCGTGACTTTTCACGATCACATTGTGCGTGACTTTTGGCGTGCGTGACTTTTCACCCTCATGCTGCGCGTGCGTGCGTGAATTATTTGTCACGCTCATATGCTCACGTTGCCAGCACGTATCACTTGTCACGCATCACTTGTCACACCTCACTGTTCACGATCACGCTTACCAGAGTGTACTACTTTTTACACTCGCTCCTTCATGCCAGACTTGGCGTACTTTTCACGTATACGATTCTTGCGTGACTTTTGGACTTAGCTTAGACTTGTTAGCATGACTTTCTGACTTGGGAGTTTTTATTTGTTCTATATTTTATTCATTTAATATTGGCATGATAATTCTCTATTATATCCTTACGCCTTTTTGCATGAACCCGAACATCTTAGCATGTTAATATTTTAATACCTATGGTTGTGTATTAGTGCTAAGTGTCTGGATTGGTATATGGATATCTAGTGAGACTGGAACTTGACCTTGAGAGTTATAGACTCAACCCTATTTAATGCTAATGACTTTCATGCCTTGTCACCATTAATGACGATGGTTATCTTGACTAATTTGATCATGCGTTCCTAGTTGGAACTAAGAGACTGGCTAGTCGTCTTATCGAAATAAATGAATGAGACACGTTCATGTTATGAACTATTGCAATCGACTGGCTGATCTCGAAATATTGACATACATGCACATGCATGCTTCAATCTATTTATTTATTTATTTATTTATTTTCTATAAAAGAAGTATGTGTACTTTATGGTCAAGGCATGATTACCGTGGTTAGATTTGATTATTGCATTACGCTATGTAAGACCTGCAACCTAACCGCACTGGTATCGTTGTAGAGTTGTGCATATCGTACCCCGTACGAAAGTACTCATTTGAATGACCATGATCCACGGCATGGGATTTCACTCAACGTAGGGACTATTAAGTTAAATAAAATAATGATGGCATGGAGAGAATAGATTTCCGAGTTCTTACATGGCAGCCCCCTTGGGACGAGTAGTACCCGACTGGCCGGCTAGTTCCCACAGATACTGTAAATCTGCCACACGGGCAGGGAACAATATCTGCTTTTATTATTATTGTATATTGTATATTGATGGGCGTCCTGCTAGGACTCGTCTAATTCATGCATGACGCACATGATTGACTGGATAGACTAGCCTTGCTCGCACATAGTAAGAACTGAGGAATCTTTATTGCATTATTCCAGGATAACTTGGGGCTCACAATAGCAAGCCGTAGGATTTGATTGGCCGTTCAAGATGATTTGTTTGTGTACTGTACTACTCTGTTACCTAACTGGGATGATCAGAATGTCAGGACATGACGGGTCAACTTCTGTCCTTGTTTGGTTGGGAGGTTGGTTCGAAGTGTCGTGATGTGATGTGAATCCTAGTAGCAAGCAGAGATCTATTATTATATTCTTTTACTTACTGGTTTATGTCCTTCATATCGTCATTCCTTGTGGTACTTGCTATTAGAGGTCTAACCTCTCTGGTTTTGCATGGCCAGATTTAGAGCCGGTTCCCGAGGATCCAGCGTACTTCTACCTCCAAGATGGTCAATACTAGAGGCATGATTGCAGGAGGACTCGAGTGGGTTCCTTACTTCACCGCTCGTTTTGTTATTTACCTTTATACTTAGCCGTTTGGCACCGACATGTTAGTCGGATTGTCTTGTACCTACTTTTACATAATTGTAATTAAAGTCAGACTGCAGCTGATAACAATTGTGTATACTTTTGCTACATCAATCTGGCTATGTTTTGTAAAGCCAGATATCAAGAATATTTTGACAGAGCGTTTGGGACGCCTTACTGCTTTATCTTACATGTTCTCTATTTCTGTTTCTTATTTGAATGATTGAGACAATAGATGTGTAATGACCATAGTAAGACTTTTATGTAGTATGCACCCCCTCGTCTGGTTAGACAGCATTGATCGTATTATACGGTATTCATCTACCCGTAATACGTAGCTGGCTGAGTCATCCCCCCGCTCTCCAGTATTCTGGTTCTGGGGCGTGACAAGGTTTTAGTGGTGGCCCATACAGGTCTGATTTCAGACTTGTGGGGTGTTTTGATTTATAGGATGTCTCAATCACACATGTTTCCCCTTGATCTCCTGATTCGTTATTCTCAACTCTTGCTTGACATTCCGGTATCCTTTGACTTCATTGATCCTTCATATCCGATCGTTTGATTATTCTCTTGTCCCTTTTCCTTAGGGGCACTTCGTCCGCAGCGGTCAGAGCTGGGCAGCAACAACAAAGGCAACAAGGACAACCTGACCAGGATGGTCAGCAACCAGGGCCAGTCTCGCCTCAGGAGGCTATCCAGAAAGAAGTGATAGTAGAACCAGCGGTTGGACCGCAGTATCCAGATATTCCAGACCCACCCATAGTTCTACCTACCCCTGTGGAAGTGGACACACCAGCCCTTCTGGAGATCATGAGAGAAATGATGGCTGCTCAGCAACATCAGATGTTGGCCCAGCAGCGCATGCACACTCAGCTACAAGAGCAGAATGTGTTGCTCAACCAAGGATTGCAGACGGCATTGGAAAGAGGAGTGAGGCCAGATTCAGGAGCATCAGCCAGGTTTTGCAAGTACAACCCCTGCCGTTTCGAGGGCACGGAGGATGCCATCTCAGCAGATGCATGGCTTAAGGATATTGAGGCTATTCTGACAGCACCTAAGGTACCGGCAGCAGAACGTGTGGATCTATTGAAGTTGTTACTTCAGGATCTCGCACGTGATTGGTGGGAATCAGAGGAAGTGGGCATCAGACGTCCTGTGGCTTGGGACAATTTTACTGCAAGATTCAAGACCAAGTACTATGGAGTTGTGGCGCAGTTTGAGCTACAACAGAAATTTATCAACCTCAGGCAGGCCGGCAAGACTGTAGATGCTTATGCAGCGGAGTTCTGCAGATTGAGTAGATTCGTCCCAGAGATGGTAGCAACGGAGCGCCAGAGGGCCATGAGGTTTCAGCAAGGGTTTCATCTTGAGCTCTTGCAATTAATAGAGGGACAAATTTACCAGACTTTTGATGAGATATTAACGGCGACTCGAAGGCATGAGATCACCATTCAGAGGCTTGCGGTGAGGACTGGGGGTCAGAAGAGATCCTACAGTCAAATTGAAGGAGGAGGGGGAGCAGCGCCCCGAACAACAGCACCATCCGCTGGCATTCGTATCCACGATGTGGCGATACGAGGACCAGCACCACCCAAGCAGCAGCAACAGTAGCAGAAGAAGAACCAGCAACCCCCGGCGGGCTGCACTTATTGTGGGAAGATGGGACACACTAGAGATGTGTGTCGGACATTGAACGGACTATGTCTGATATGTGAAAATCCAGACCATCGGGTTACCATATGTCCCATGATTTCGAGGTCAGAAGGACCAGTGCAGCAGTTTTCTGCTCTGCCAGCACCAGCAGCAGGACAGTATCGAGGACCAGCGGTAGCAGTAAGACCGTTGGCACAGCGCCCGTTAATGCCGCAGGCTCAGATGTTTCGGCACAGGGGCCGCCGATGCAGCAACACCAGCAAAGACCACCCCAGCATCATCAAGGCAGGGGCCAGCAGCAGCATCAGGCTAGGCCGCAGCATGGGAATCAGCAAGGAGGTCGAGGGCAAGCATTCACTTTGTCCTTGGAGGAGGCATTGGCATCGAGAGATGTTGTGGCAGGTAACATTCTCGTCGCCTCATATCCCGCAGTAGCATTGTTTGATTCGGGAGCATCCCATTCATTTATATCTGCACGATTTGCGACATGACTAGGAATGAAGTTCGAGGCATTGCCAGGGAGGTTGAATATACTCACTGGTAATGGACTCGTAGGAGTTAGTAGAGTTATTTTAGCGTGTAGCGTTGTAGTTTGTGGGCATTCTTTACCTGCTCGGTTGATAGAATTTTCTGTTGGAAATTTCGACGTTATCTTAGGCATGGACTGGCTGAAAGACAGTCATGCGACAATAGATTGTCGTAGAGGGAGTGTATCTTTTGATATTCCAGGCATGAAGAGGTTTACCTTAGTCAGATTAGAGGCAACTCAGCAAGAGCAGGGAGTAGTGACGGCAATGGAGGAAGTTCAGATTCCGAAGATAGTTGAAGAATTTCTAGATGTATTTCCTGAAGAACTTCCAGGTCTACCACCAGTTAGAGATATTGAGTTCAGTATAGAATTGGCACCAGGAACTAAACCGATATCAGATCGGGTTTATAGAATGGCGGATTCGGAGCAGGACAGGGTATATCAACATATAGAGGAATTGAAGGAGAAGAAGTTCATCCAAGCTAGTGTATCACCGTGGGCAGCACCAGTGGTACTTGTGGAAAAGAATGATGGGTCATCCAGATTGTGCATTGACTACAGGAAGCTTAACGCGGCAACAGTGAAGAACAAGTACCCATTACCCAGAATCGACGACTTATTTGATCAGTTGAGCAGAGCTAGAGTTTTCTCCAAGATAGATCTTCGTTCAGGGTACCATCAGGTGAGGGTTCGGAAGGAGAATATTCCCAAGACAGCATTCAGGTCGAAGTATGGGCATTATGAGTTCTTAGTAATACCGTTTGGTTTGACCAATGCTCCAGTTATATTCATGGATTTGATGAATCGTATTTTTATGCCATACTTAGACCAATTTGTCGTTGTGTTTCTTGACGACATTCTCGTATACTCTACTAGTGAAGAGGAGCATGAAGACCACCTCAGAAAAGTGTTGCAGGTTCTGAAAGAGAACCAGTTGTATGCCAAGCTCAGCAAGTGTGAGTTTTGGTCGGACCATATTTCATTTTTGGGTCACATCATCTCAGGAGCTGGAGTAGCAGTAGATCCCAAGAAGGTAGAAACAGTAGAGAGTTGGCCAGTACCCAAGACCGTAGCAGATGTACGAAGTTTCTTGGGATTGGCAGGATATTACAGAAGGTTTGTGTCAGATTTTGCAAGGCTTTCAGCGCCCATGACCGCTTGACCCGGAAGGATGTGCCATTTGTTTGGTCGGCAGAATGTCAGGCATCATTTGAGACTTTGAAGCAGAAGTTGATATCAGCACCTATTCTTACATTACCAGTTGGACCCGAGGTTTTACAGTATATTGTGATGCGTCAGGTAAAGGACTTGGATGTGTCCTTATGCAACATGGGAAGGTGATAGCGTATGCATCTAGGCAGCTTCGGGACCACGAGAAGAATTACCTAACTCATGATTTGGAGTTAGCGGCAGTAGTGTTTGCTCTGAAGCTATGGAGGCATTACTTATATGGTGACCGAGTGGAGATGTACACAGATCATAAAAGTCTAAAGTACATCTTTACCCAGAAGGAACTAAACATGAGGCAGAGAAGATGGTTGGAGTTGATCAAGGATTATGACGTGGAGCTTCAGTATCATCCAGGCAAGGCTAATGTGGTAGTAGACGCTCTCAGCAGGAGAGGCGGCGCATTTATGTTGACAACGCAGAAGCATATCTTAGAAGACCTTCAGGAGATGGGCATCGAAGTTATATTTCCTAGTGATGTAGGAGTTCTAACTAGTCTACAAGTCCAATCTGACTTGGTAGACAGGATCAAGGCAGCTCAGGCACAAGACCCAAGGATTCAAAAGCTTAGGGCAGAATGTGAGTCAGGACTCAGGAAGGAGATGAGAATTCATGAAGATGGTACACTTAGGTTTGGATCACGTCTATGTGTGCCTAGTGGAGATATCAGACAGGAGGTTATGGCAGAAGCTCACAGTTCTCAGTATTCTATTCACCCTGGAGGGACCAAGATGTACCAAGATATCAAGCAGCATTTCTGGTGGAATGGGATGAAGAGGGAGATCGCTAGATTTGTTTCCCGTTGCTTGGTATGTCAGCAAGTGAAGGCAGAACAGCAGAGGCTAGCTGGATTATTGCAACCACTTTCTGTTCCGGAATGGAAATTGAAGCATATTACAATGGACTTTGTGACCGGTTTACCGAGATCACCAAGTGGTAAGGATGCTATTTGGGTGATAGTAGACCAGCTTACGAAGGTAGCACACTTTCTTCCTTTCAGAGTAGGGCAATCTACAGAAAAGTTGGCAGAGTTGTATATGCAACAGATAGTCAGGCAGCATGGAGTCCCTGTCAGTATTGTGTCGGATCGAGATACCCGCTTTACATCATATTTCTGGAAGAGCTTACATCATAGTCTGGGTACCAAGTTAAGGTTTAGCACGGTCTACCATCCACAGACAGATGGACAATCAGAAAGGACGATTCAGACTTTAGAAGACATGTTGCGAGCTTGTACTCTAGATTTTGGAGGGTCTTGGGAGAGTCACCTGCACTTGGTCGAGTTCTCATACAACAATAGTTATCAGGCCAGTATCCAGATGGCGCCATTCGAAGCATTATATGGTAAGAAGTGCAGGTCACCGCTTGCATGGGATGATATCGGGGAGAGGAAGATGTTAGGCCCAGAAATAATTGTTCAGACGGTTGAAGTAGTTAAAGGAATTAGGGAGCGACTTAGGGTTACGCAGGACCGGCATCGTCATTGGGCGGACCAGCATCGTAGGCCGTTAGAGTTCTCTGTTGGGGATCACGTATTCTTGCGGATCTCACCTACTCGTGGGGTCATCAGATTTGGCGTTCGCGAGAAATTGAGTCCGCGATACGTGGGCCCATTCGTTATCCTTGATCGGATAGGCGATGTTGCTTATCGTTTATCACTCCCACCTTCGTTACGAGAGGTGCATGACGTGTTTCATATATCTCAATTACGTAGGTATGTATCGGACCCAAGCCATGTCCTCGATCATTCTGAGCTGGTTGTTGGTACCAACCTGTCTTACGAGGAACAGCCTGTGTCCATTTTGGACCGAAGAGAGAAGATACTCAAGAACCGAACAATTAGCCTTGTCCGTGTTGCTTGGGGTCATCACTCCTTGGAGAGTCAACGTGGGAACGTGAGGATGATATCCGATCACGCTATCCACACCTGTTTGACTCACAAGGTATATCTTTTTCTGTATACCTTGATTGTCTTGATTTCTCATGCTTATCGCCTTATGGGTAGAGCTACTTGATATCGTAGATTGATGGATTTACATATATAGTACTTGCTTTTGATATGGTAAAAACAATTGCTTGTTCACTAGAATTGCTTGATCACTAGAATTGCTTGTATTAGTTTAGCCCCGATGTTTCTATCCCGCTTGGATTTGAAATTCCGAGGACGAAATTTTTCTAAGGTGGGTAGAGATGTCACTCCCCGTTCCCGAAATGCGTATTTTTATACATGTACAACTCATGTGTATTTATTTAGTATTTATCATGTATTATTCTGTATTTAAATTCCTTTAGTTTCATGTTAATTAATTATCTGCTCTTTAAATTTTCATGTTAATTAATTTCCTGCAAATTTTTATTTCTGCAATTATATTTCTGCAATTTTATTACCTGTATTTTATTTTGCTGCTTTAGTGTTATTTGGTTCGGCCTTATTGGGTTCGGATTGGTGGTGGACAACCCGGCCCACTAGCTCCCACCTACCACCCCCTTCCTATTTAAAGCTTCCATCTCTTTCTCTCTCCTCATTACTTCATTCTCACCATTACTTCTTCTTCTTCCTCTCATTACTTCTCCACCTAACCAGCAGCAGCAGTAGGCAAGTGCAAACTTGCTCCTTCTCCACCCATTTTTATGGTTCATTTGCCTTCTTCTCGTGATTCCAAGAGAGATTAGTTCTTAGCGTTTTTGATTTCTACGGCTGGTTTTCTCTAGATCTAAGTTATAGTATTTCGGCTGTTCATGGGTTCTTGATCCACCAACTTAGCGTGTATTCCTGGCACTGAAACAAGGCTCCATGAGACTTGGAGTTGGGAGATGTTTCACGCATACGTTCTTACGTGCTCGCGTAAACATCAGCCCAGTCACGCACACGTCTATACGTATTTGCGTGTATTTCAGTCACGCTAACGTTCTCATGAGCGTACGTGTATTTTAGTCACACTCATGTCTGTGCGTGTCTGCGTGACTTTTGAGTTACGTCCACTCTGTGCGTGCGTGTATTTTTAGTCACGCTCGCATTTGAGTGCGTGTATTTTCAGTCACGCTCGCGTTGTCTGCATGTATTTGAGTCACGCTCCTGTCTTTGTATGGCGTGCGTGACTTTTCACGCTCATGTCCCTGAGCTTGCGTGCGTGACTTTTTACGATCACATTGTGCGTGACTTTTGGCGTGCGTGACTTTTCACCCTCACGCTGCACGTGCGTGCGTGAATTATTTGTCACGCTCATACGCTCATGTTGCCAGCACGTATCACTTGTCACGCATCACTTGTCATACCTCACTGTTCACGATCACGCTTACCAGAGTGTACTACTTTTTACACTCGCTCCTTCATGCCAGACTTGGCGTACTTTTCACGCATACGATTCTTGCGTGACTTTTGGACTTAGCTTAGACTTGTTAGCATGACTTCCTGACTTGGGAGTTTTTATTTGTTCTATATTTTATTCATTTAATATTGGCATGATAATTCCCTATTATATCCTTACGCCTTTTTGCATGAACCCGAAAATCTTAGCATGTTAATATTTTAATACCTATGGTTGTGTATTAGTGCCAAGTGTCTGGATTGGTATATGGATATCTAGTGAGACTGGAACTTGACCTTGAGAGTTATAGACTCAACCCTATTTAATGCTAATGACTTTCATGCCTTGTCACCATTAATGACGATGGTTATCTTGACTAATTTGATCATGCGTTCCTAGTTGGAACTAAGAGACTGGCTAGTCGTCTTATCGAAATAAATGAATGAGACACGTTCATGTTATGAACTATTACAATCGACTGGCTGATCCCGAAATATTGACATACATGCACATGCAGGCTTCAATCTATTTATTTATTTATTTATTTATTTTCTATAAAAGAAGCATGTGTACTTTATGGTCAAGGCATGATTACCGTGGTTAGATTTGATTGTTGCATTACGCTATGTAAGACCTGCAACCTAACCGTACTGGTATCGTTGTAGAGTTGTGCATATCGTACCCCGTACGAAAGTACTCATTTGAATGACCATGATCCACGGCATGGGATTTCACTCAACGTAGGGACTATTAAGTTAAATAAAATAATGATGGCATGGAGAGAATGGATTCCCGAGTTCTTACATGGCAGCCCCCTTGGGACGAGTAGTACCCGACGGGCCGGCTAGTTCCCACAGATACTGTAAATCTGCCACACGGACAGGGAACAGTATCTGCTTTTATTATTATTGTATATTGTATATTGACGGGTGTCCTGCTAGGACTCGTCTAATTCATGCATGGCGCACATGATTGACTGGATAGACTAGCCTTGCTCGCACATAGTAAGAACTGAGGAATCTTTATTGCATTATTCCAGGATAACTTGGGGCTCACAATAGCAAGCCGTAGGATTTGATTGGCCGTTTAAGATGATTTGTTTGTGTACTGTACTACTCTGTTACCTAACTGGGATGATCAGAATGTCAGGACATGACGGGTCAACTTCTGTCCTTATTTGGTTGGGAGGTTGGTTCGAAGTGTCGTGATGTGATGTGAATCCTAGTAGCAAGCAGAGATCTATTATTATATTCTTTTACTTACTGGTTTATGTCCTTCATATCGTCATTTCTTGTGGTACTTGCTATTAGAGGTCTAACCTCTCTGGTTTTGCATGGCCAGATTTAGAGCCGGTTCCCGAGGATCCAGCGTACTTCTACCTCCAAGATGGTCAATACTAGAGGCATGATTGCAGGAGGACTCGAGTGGGTTCCTTACTTCACCGCTCGTTTTGTTATTTACCTTTATACTTAGCCGTTTGGCACCGACATGTTAGTCGGATTGTCTTGTACCTACTTTTACATAATTGTAATTAAAGTCAGACTGCAGCTGATAACAATTGTGTATACTTTTGCTACATCAATCTGGCTATGTTTTGTAAAGCCAGATATCAAGAATATTTTGACAGAGCGTTTGGGACGCCTTACTGCTTTATCTTACATGTTCTCTATTTCTGTTTCTTATTTGAATGATTGAGACAATAGATGTGTAATGACCATAGTAAGACTTTTATGTAGTATGCACCCCCTCGTCTGGTTAGACAGCATTGATCGTATTATACGGTATTCATCTACCCGTAATACGTAGCTGGCTGAGTCATCCCACCGCTCTCCAGTATTCTGGTTCTGGGGCGTGACAGTTTCATGTCAGAGTCTGCTACATATTGTGATAAAAGTGTTTGAGCAATCCACCTTGATTTGGCCATTGGGTTCTATTCTCTGGGTCTGCGGTACAAGTGTGCAATAGAATGCCTGTTGTTAGTTTCAAAGTGTGACCACATCTCTGTCTGGAAATATGGACATACCAGTTACAACCTTCTTTCTTGCACTTCCATCTCAACCTTCCAGATTCATTCCGAATTTGCTTGATTGTGAAATGTCTTCGTATTGAATAACTCCTAATATAGAACCTTACATCTTGTATTGTTGCCCACTCCTGTCCAATTTGTAAACCCTCATCTCCAACTGTTCATTAAATGGATTCACTTTTTCCTCTGTTCGGTAAACATCTCTGGTTTGCTCTACACCTGCCCTGAACTCTTCACAACTTGGACCAAAATCCTCATCTGAGACATCATCACTCCCACATTCATCACCAGTTTCAGTAAACTGTGAAGAGTGGGAACTGTTATACCCCGTTTCAGGGTCTGCAGTAAAATTATCTGAAGTCCTACCACTTTGAGCATTAGGACTCCTTGTACAAGGACTACATTGTGTCAGTTCTCCATCACCATCAAGCCCAGGATCTGAAACACCATTATATGTAGTTCTACCTATCGGGTTTTGAGAAACACCAATATGTGACCTCTTCCTCTTAGGTGTACTAGTACTAGGCCCAGGATCTGAAATCTGTGACATAAATTGATTCCAATAAGTAGTATCCTGGCTTAGAAGGTCATCAATATCCATATAATCCATCCAACTTGTGCCGGTTGTTGTCCTTGTACTCATGTTTTCTTTACTTCCCTTTGCTACTGCCTACCATCAGCAAACTTACCCTATGGAACAACATATTCAAATAGAATTAAAATAGAAAACCCCCTATTTTCAGATATAAAACTAGCATTTGTAATGAGATTGAACTGATCTATGTAGAAATACAGACTCTTCTCATGAGTGAGAGAGTAAAAGAGTTTGTTATGAAACATAACAAATACTGTATATAGATTCTTGATTAGTATTTGGGTATATGATAGATGAAGTTCAAATAAGACATCTTATGCATCTGACTTCACTGAACATAAAATTCTCCTTTACCAGGATAGATTTCAGCTTTGTATCTTTGTTATGTAGCTCTAAATTCGCTTCTTCACTTCAACACTCAACTCGATCAGACCAAACATTATGTCATGTCCATACAATCATGATCAAATAAAACAAAAACGTGTTTCTAAATATGTGTGGATGTGAATATCTAAATGTATCCCCACCATACCCATATCTCAAGTTTTTCTAAAAATCTTATATTGCTATCCACCACATCCGTTTATGTGCCCATGCAACCTAGCATGAGGGTTTAATGCTCTTCTCAATGACTAGAGTAACTAGACTATGCTCTATAGTATGATATACATAATTACAAATAAAAAGCTAACTTGATCCTCATTTCACATGGTTAGAAAGCTTTCAGAAAGCTTTCCATCTTCGGAATCGGATAGAAAGCAATAAAGGCACTGGCTTTAGTAGCTGGAGCTTTAGTAGAGAAAGCAAGTCACAGCAGGGCTTTCTAGTGTCCATCACTACTAACAATGTGTATATATGCCTTCTTCTTAGTTTTGTTTCTTCCCGACTAAACAAAGATTTGTCCAATCCATTAAGAAGACACGAAAAATAGGGGAAAAAAAACCATTAAATAGTTCCAAAACCAAAACAATTCAAATAACCCTAAAACCTAAACGAAGACAAAAAATTCTCCCAAATGACACAGGTGAAGCCTGGATTCAAAAAAAAAAAAAGAATAAAACCTAAATGAAGATTTCGAATAAAACTTAGATCTTACCTGAAATCCTCTTCAATATGTCACTGAATTGGAAAGGGACCATCCAAATTCTCCCAAAAGTTTTTTTTTCTTCAAAAAGCTTCTTCTGTCAATAAAAACTCAGCAGCAGCATTAAAGTATAAAGAATAACAATTCATAAATAAATGTCTAATCAATGTCTTCCTAGTCAGTGTCAATGTCAGGTTTGGAAGGAGGCTAGGAAGGGTATAATGGGCCAAATAAAAAAAATCAGGGTCCAAACATGCCAATTGGACATGTTAGGACTTAAACACCAATCTGGTACAAAATTCAGGGTCCAAACGCTAATTAGCCCATAAATAAATTATGGGACATCACATGATTTGGCAATTTTAGGACTACAAAAGAATTATAGCATTGTTGAAAACAATAGGATTGTCAAAATTTTAGCATTTCTTTGCATATTTAGGACCAGCAAAATTTTGTCATCCATATAAAATCAACACTATCAAATTAGAACTACCAAGTATAGTACATTAACACTGTTTTGTACATTTATGGATGACCACAATAAAACCCATTTACGTCTAGACAAATAAAAAGAGAAAGAAGACTGATGATCCCTTTACATAACATAGGATAGAATAGGAAAGAAAATTTTTAGTAGATGTATACATTCAAAATATAGAAACTAGTATATACTTATGTTATTTTTTAAAACTTAGAAATATTTTTACATAAAAAAATAAAATATATTATCTCTATTTTAATCAAAAATCTAATGGTTTCTTCAAAAAGCGAAAATAGGCCTGTCAATGGTAGCTATTGGCAGGATATTAGCATTACCATTTCCGAACCATTAACTATCAGATATATCCGATTACTATCCGATATCCGATCGGATAGAAGTTTTTGCTACCGTATCCGTTACCAATAATTTTAACGGATATCAGATAATATCTGAACCAATAAGATTACTAAAAAATATTTAAAAAGGGAAGAAAAAAAATCAGAACCAGCAGATTTTGTCAGATATATGTGCAGATTTTCACATTGAAATATCATAAGCAGCAGATTTCATGCATACATTGAATACATTTGCACCAAAAAAAATTCACACAAGTATATATAACTAATAGTCTCATGCATACATTGAATATATTTTAAATTTATTAAATAATTTAAATATTATTGGTTCGGATATTATTGGTCCGGATATAACACTTACCGTATCCGCATCCGATATCCGATAAATATCCGATATGATATCCGAATCCATATCCATATCCGAAATTTCGGTTCGAATACGGATCAGATATGGATTTTCGGTCTACCATTGACATGCCTAAGCGAAACGATAGTTCTTTTTAAATTTTTTTTAAAAAAATGTTCTCACTATTTATTTATTTAAAAGAATAGGTATGCTATATTTTGAATTTAAAAATATCCCAAAAGCAAATGAATGTGGTCACATCCATCCATTCAGGGCTTGTTTGGTAACCGGATTTTACTATTTGGATTTGGATTTGGAAATCCTCCAAATCCAAATCATGGATTTCAAGATTCAAATCCAACTCCAAATCCAACTCCAACCAAATATAGGATTTGGATTTATGATTAATAATTATTATAGTCATGATCAATAATTAAGCTATTAATTAATTATGATTAATTATGTTATTATTATAAAATTAATAATTAACGATTAGTAATTAATAATTAATAATTGACGATTAGTTTTATTAATTATAAATTATGATTAATGATTATTAAAATAAATAACGATTAATATTAATAATTAATAATTAACGATTAATAATTAATAATTAATAACTATAAATTATAATTAACGATTAATAATTAATAATTGATAATTTTTATTAACGATTAATAATTATAAATTTAATTATTGATTAATAATTAATAATTAACGATTAATTAACTATAAATTAAATATTTTAAAAAGTAATTATAAATAATATATTATGATTAGTATATTATTAATTAAATTATTATAAAATATGATTCTAATTGTGATTAAAATATTATTAATTATGATTATGATAAAATAGTTATTAACAAATTATTAATTAATTTATAAATACTAATAAATTATTAATATGATTATAACAAAATTAACTAATTAACTAATTTTTAAATTAATAATACTAACATAGGATATGTTATTAATTTTAATATAATACTAATAAATTATTAATTAATATAATAATCTAATAAAAATACTAGTAAATTATGATTATTAACTAATTAACAAATTATTAATTAATATTATAATAATACTAATAAATATTAATTATGATTATAACAAAATTAACTAATTAACTAATTTTTTTAATTAATAATACTATTTTTTATTAATTAATAATACTAATAAAATAGTTATTTTTTATTAATTAACTAATTTTTAACGAAATTATTAAAGAAGAAATATTTTTAACGAAATTATTAAAGATTAACTAATTTTTAATTTACTAATTTTTAACAAAATTATTAAATAATAAATATTTTAACGAAATTATTAAAGAATAAATATTATTTTCTTCCAAAATCCAACCAAATCCAAGTTTTGGATTTTGTCATACTTTCCATATCCAAATCCATCTCCAACCAAACATAGGATTCCATGAATTTGTCTCTAAATCCATAAAAATTCAAATCCCACCTCCAAATACGGTTTTTACCAAACACACCCTCAGTCGGAACTGGACATTTCAGACTCATTCCCCCTTATTCCCACTACTACCCTCAAAACCAGGAGATCAGATCCTCTTTCGCTTCTACGTGCGCTCTCACCCATCACTTTTACACTGCACTTCTAAACCCATCACTTACACTGCACTTCCAAATCCCAATCCAAATATTTTACAAAAATTTCATCAGAAGCATTAAGTATCCCAAAATTACGTGAAAGGAACAAAGTTTAAAAAATTAACAGAGAAGACATCGTCGCGCCCTTAGAAAGGGCATAAAAGTATAAACGCCCTTAAAAAAGGCGTCATAACATTAACCCCCACCAAAATTAATAACCACTTGCAAACCACTTTCTTAACCACAACCAACCAGTCAACCAATTTCTTAACAAAGGTTGGCCATAAATTAGAAAGGGGAAGGAAAAATAACGACCATTAGAAGGACGTAATATTTGTTTTAGCGCCCATTAAAATGACGTAAGTTTTATTTTGTCGCACAAAAATTGGACGTTGTATTTTTATTTTTCTTTAAAAATTCGGCGCCTTCCTGTCTGCGTTATGCTGCCTCCTTTGATGTCGTGTGTGCCTCATCTGCCAATAATATTAGAAAAAACGTTCCACGATAATATTATGTATATTTTCTAAGCATATATTGGATAGGTAGAAATTAGATTAGTTGTACATCCTTCATAAGATAGTCCATTAAGTGTACCTCAATGATAGCAAATCAATGTTAACACTTGATCCATAAATAAAAATTTGAAGATTATTACTTATTTTCGAGGATTCTTCTTCAAAGCTTCATTAGGAGGTGGAAGAAACTGTAGCCGAGGAGTAACTTCTCTTATGGAACTTCTTTCTGAGAATTTTTCTCCAAACCTTCACTAGGAGGTGGGAGAAACTATAGTCAAGAGAAACTTCTCTTCTGAATTTTTTTAGAGTTGAATATTGGATGAATGGAGGAGTTGAATGGAACTTCTGGAATTTGAATAGTGTATGTATATATATACTCAATCTGTAAAAATTAGCCGTTATAAAATTATATATGTTGTAAAAATAGTCGTTGTAAAATTGAGTATATATAATATATATATATATATATATATATATAGTCATAACCCGTGCCCATAGGGTATGGTTCATTTAAGGTAT
>JANAVB010011280.1:0-21978 GCA_029216955.1 Iris pallida
AATCATGGTATGGTATATAGAAAGAAACAAATAATCAAGAAAAATTATGGTATAGTGACATCAGAATAGATGTGATAATAGTAACTGCAACTAGCTATGTGTTTTGAAATACCAACTTTGATATGTGATCGGCTTAGGGTAATACAACACAACGTATTGATGGCTATCCACATGAAGAGTATGACATAATCATACATGAATTGTATGATTACCTATCCAAATGAATCAAATAGGGATTGATCAGATATCTACTTAGTTCTTTCCTTCTGAACTAGCACTCGTTGATTCAAATCATGACACAAAACAAATCACGAAATACGATAATCATGAAATGCAATAAACGCAACAACGATAATCACGAAATCATGAAAATCTTGAATAAAAATCCATAACGAACTAATCTCGTGTGAACAAGCGTGTCAAGATCCTGTAATACATATCTGTAGAAGAATAAAATTTCCCAGGCTCAATTAAGACTAAACAACCTCGAGCATGGTGCACGAAAGCCCGGATGGCCTCCAGTGGGGTGCCAAGTCCCAATAGCGAGGTACCCTGAAGTATATCGCCTTGGTAGAACCAAAGGTAGCTGGGCCACTCCATGCAACCAGACCACATGCGGTCCAAACACTATATGGCCTCCATTTCAAGGAGCCCCAATGCGGCCAATGGGGCGTACGGCTTAAATGGTCCAACCGGTCTGCACATCAAGGCAGGAAGCTCGAGTCCTTGGCCGAGCCACCCTCTATACAAAGGCACCTGGTTTGTACCCTGAACCGGATCAACACAAGCTGGTTTATGCCCCAAATTTGATATCACAAGCTAGTTTGCACCCCGATCTGGATTAGCACAATGTGGTTGGCACCCCGAACCGGACCACCATAAGCTGGTTCATGCC
Organism: Iris pallida; assembly: GCA_029216955.1. NCBI lineage: Eukaryota > Viridiplantae > Streptophyta > Magnoliopsida > Asparagales > Iridaceae > Iris > Iris pallida. The sequence continues at coordinate 896 of JANAVB010011280.1, forward strand.
TCAAACCTGATCACCTTAAATCCCCTTAGTAAAGACTGAATGGATCAACACCACGTTTATGGTGTATGTACAATAATTGCCCCATTCAAATCGAAGATATTCTCTAAATCACGGCTATCACCGTACATTAACCAAAGACCGTGCCACCATATTTAAGTCTCTTGTTTATGGTACACACTTTATATAATTATACCATTCAAACAATAGGTTATCCAAAACACATGCGTGCTAGGTTACCCGTGAGCAAGCCGTACTGATGGACAATCGTAGTCACTATAACTCTACTTCTCAATTTTTTAAATTTTTTTATTTTTATTCTATATATTTTTGAGATCGTGTTGTGGAAACGGGTTATCTTTGAAAAGTGGACCTATTTTTATATTTCTAAAGACTAATTTGGTTCAGGGATAAATTAGCTGCAATAAAGATATTTCATGAAATTTAGTATTGCCATTATTTGGTCACTATGTTTGGATATTCAAATGATTGATTTCAAAATGATTTTGGTATTATAAATATTTTTATAGAATTTTGATTAAAAGAAAAATATATGTTTTCTATATTATAGCGATAATCAAATATCGTTTTGATTTGTAAACCCTTAGGCCAAATTATTTTCCTTAATATAAAATTTAAGTGCTTAATATGGTTATGTGTAATAGGAATTAATTTTGTGGATATGAGGAAGAGGGTTTTTGTAAAAACAAATATTAAGGGCCTTCGTGCCATTATATATTCCAAATGTGTATTGGCCGACTGCCCCTATATTTAAACTTGCACCAGGATTTCAAATAGGATATTTCCTTAATACTTTTGACAATCGAATACCTACTCCATCTGATATGAATCAACTTCCTCTTATATGTTCCCGCAAAATCAAACTACCCATAAATTAGAGTTAGCAATCGAATACCCATCTAAAACCCTAATACCTCTACTCCTCTCCAACTTTACCGGCCTTCACTACATCACGGCCACAGCCTCCGATCTTCGTCTTCCAAACCCACCATCATGGTACGAATCAATACCACTACCATCATCATCTAGACATTTACCACAACCACGATAATGAACACCATGCGCAGCCGTCTCCCTACTTCTCTATAATCCTACGACCACCGCCAAAGGCATTATCACCCAGCAACCCTCTCCTCCACTCGACACAGCCACACAAAGCACCACAATCACCACCAGTTAAAACTGTCCTAGACCTCTCTACACGTGTCCTTGTCTTCCTTGCCGATCGACCCTCCCCTCCGCCTCCTCACTGTCATCGGTGCATCGTGCCCTATGTGCTACTGCCACGCCCAGAAATCCTATCTCCTCTAATAAATTGCCATATGCGCTGACCTTGGCCAACTCTGTCCATGCCGACGGGGGTCGTACGTCGCGCGCGTGCATCTTCTTCAGAACCTGCCGTCGCTGCTGCACCTCCTACGGTTAGAACCGTGGTTCCTATGCCCTCTATTATTCTACTATAGCTCCCTTTGTCTACTGGCGCCCCTTTGCCCTAGCACCGCCCGGCCTGGTCGATGCCGAAGTGGCTGTCAAGCACCATCGTCTTCTCCTTGCTGCCATCTTCCATGCTTTTGTAGTGTACGACGGTCTGTTGACACAAAGTCACAGTCAACCAAATATTGATAACATTGACTAAATAATACTTGTGATAATTCAATACGACACATGAAGACTATATCCAGCTCAAGTCAGACGTCAGCTCAGTTTTGCAAATGCAAGTCATTTTTGAGTCTGTATTTTATAAATTTATTGAGTCTAGACTTATGTAAGCCGAGTTGTGCTGAGCTCTTGAGACTTAACCTATAACCTACCCAAAATCCATAAGCTCCACACATCCAAATAAGCCCATTGGACCAAAGACATATTATGTGCTCTGGAGACAGAGTTCGGGCCGAACTCTGCCTCCACATAGAGTTCGGGCCGAACTCTGTCCCCTAAAAATCAGCACCCTAATTTTTAGGGTTGGCTGGTTGCTAGTGGTCCAACGGCCAAATATTTGAAAATTCCTACCAGAATTCTGGCCGAATTCTGCCTACTGGTATCCAATAAATAGGCCATGAATTCTCTCATTTTTATTCATCCAATCTTCTCTTCTCTTCTCTCTAAAAGCTCAATACAAGCCATACCCTTCTTCATCTACTAGCCACAAGCTCCCTAAGCCTCAAGTGCTCAGCATTTTTCAGTTAGGAGCTTGTGCAAGAGCTCAAGAAGTCGTTTGGAAAATTCTAAGCATCGCCACTGCGATCTTTGTAAGAAGTTGACGTGCTCTTCTGAAGAAAAGGCACGGGGTATAACTACTGTTTCACAAATAGTGGATTTAATCCTGAGCTAGAGTTCTCAGTCTTGGACTAGTCCTCCACGAGGGAAACCAGGTTAAAATCGGCTGTGTTTGCGTATGCTTTCTTTCTCCTTTTTTATTTCTGCATTTACTCTGATTAATTTTAGCTTGTGAAAGAGTTTATTTTTTAATTGGCTATTATCACTATAAAATCTATTCACCCCCTCTAGAGTTGCCATATGTTCTTCAATTGGTATCGGAGCTCTGTTCTCTCAACAAGGATTTACATCCTAGAGCTGATCCATGGCAACCACACAATCCTTGATTTCTAATCATGGTGAAGGACAGTCTACTCATAGGCCTCCCCTATTTGATGAAACTAACTACATATATTGAAAAACAAGGATGAGCTTTTATCTCAAGTCGCTAGACTTTGACCTGTGGACTATCGTCACCGATGGTTACAAAAAGCCCGACAGGATAGTTGTCAATGGTGATCTCGTCGAGAAATCACATGACAAATATTCTGACGAAGAGAAGAAACAGGTAAGTCTAGACGCGAGAGCTATTAATGCTTTATTCTGTGCTATAGACAGGAATGAGTTCAACAGGGTCTCAACATGCACCACCTCTCACGAAGTATGGAGACTTCTAGAAGTGACGCATGAGGGAACCACCCAAGTCAAGGAATCGAAGATAAGCCGTCTCGCTTAAGAATATGAGGCTTTCAAGATGAAGCCAAATGAGACGATCACGCAAATGTTCACAAGATTCTTCGACATCATCAATCCCCTGTCTTCGCTCGACAAACAATATTCAAATTATGAGAAGATTCGCAAGCTACTTAGGGGGCTACCAAAAATTTGGAACCCTAAGGTGACAACCATCATAGAAGGAAATGATCTCACAACCATGTACATGGAGACCTTGATGGAAAAGCTGATGACTCATGAGCTTGACCTCAAGGACTTCGAAGAGCCTGCTCCTAAGGCTAAGGAGATCGCCCTCAAAGCTCACCAAAGAAGGACTGACTTCGAAGAGACGGATGACGACAACTCGGAAGGTGTTGATCAAGCTCTCCTTGTCCGCAACTTCAATAAATTCCTTCGCTTCAACCGAAAAAAGAAGGAACCACAAGAAGACGACGAAGAAGAGCCAACTTGCTACAGTTGTAAGAAGATGGGACATGTTCGGAAAGACTGTCCATACTTAAAGAAGAGCAACCGTTATGAGAAACCATACAAGAAGGCTTCCTCAAAAAAATATGCCAACACAAGCATTTGGCATGAAAGTGAAGCTAGTGACTCCGAAGAAGAAAAGGACTCTCCTCAAGATACGACAAATGTGTGCCTAATGGCAACGTCCGACAAGGTATCAAACGAAACTCTTGATGACTTCACTTTTGATGAACTTGGCGATGCTTTTACCGATTTACTTGATGATCATAAAAAGGTCATTGGTAAATATAAATATGCCAAGGAAAAGATCAAAAGTCATGAAGTCAAAATTCAAAGACTTTCTTTACTGCTTGATAACATTAGAGACACTTCACCTATGGATGGCACAGATGAGGTATCTAAGCTTAAAATAAGCTTACATGATGCCGAAGTACGCATTGAACAACGAACACAGGAAATCACAGCACTCAACACGGAGTTTGCAGAAGAAAAGAGTAGACACAAGATTTCTATTACTAAGATACATGGTTTGAATGCTAAGGTTACTGAACTGTAGGCTGTTTCTAAGAAACTAGAGACTAAATTGGGAAAACAGGTTGCTCAACCTCAAACCCAATCTCATGAGACACACATAAAGCATGATACTACTCATTCTAGTCAACCACCTGCAACACGTAATCATGCTTACATATACACACACTTTCATAAAGCATACAAACCACATGCACGTATAAATAACTCTCATATGTCACAAAATCATCATGCTACACATAGATATAACCATCAGTATGTTGCACAAAATTACTATCACTCTACACATAGATATCATCACCATGCTATTCCATATAAACATCATCACCATGCTACTCCTTATAGACATTATCACCATACTGCTCCACATTACTCTACATATACACATCATCACCATGCTAACTCTACATATCATCATGCTATTCCACATCACTCTACTCATAGACGTCATATGCATGTCCTAATATAAATAGGAATGCTATATGTACTTACTGTGGTTTACATGGACATATTTTACCACAATGTAGAATTAGAAGATTAGTAGATAGAAAGATATATGCATGGTTTCCAAAAACTAACTTTTCAGGACCCTCAAGAACTAGGTTACCAAAGGTCACATCTATTCTTGATGTAGGTTGACCTTCCCTCCTCAACTAAGAGTAAGTGGATTCTCGATAGTGGATGCTCGCGGCATATGACGGGAGACGCAAATCTTTTTGCATCACTATCGATGAAGAGAGAAGGATATGTATCCTTCGGTAACAACCTAAAAGGTTATATTATAGGTAATTGTATTATTGGTCTTCCTCCTTCTCCCGTAATAAAGGATGTCTGCCTAGTGACCGAGTTAAAGCATAACCTGCTCAGTATTAGTCATCTTGCTGACCATGGATACGACATTAACTTTGGACAAAACAAATACCTTATTTATGATAGGTCAACAGGAGACATTACTTTTGAAGGGGTAAGAGAGGATAATATTTATATTTTCTATTTGTCTAGAGATACTAGCAATGTAGGTAGATGCCTATATGCTCATAAGGATGAAAGATTACTATGGCACCAGCGTCTTGGTCATGCCAATATAGATACTATATCCAGGCTATCGACTAAGAAGCTAGTTATAGGGTTGCCCGATATCACATTCAAAAAGGACACAATATGTGCCGAATGTGAATTGAATAAGGCAACCAAGTCCTCATTTCATTCCATTAAGTCTGTAAGTACTACTAGACCCCTGCAACTACTCCATATGGATTTATTTGGCCCTAGTAGAGTAGTCAGTCTTGGTGGAAAACTCTATGCCTTTGTTATTGTTGATGACTTTTCTAGATTTAAGTGGGTTTTTTTCTTACAAATAAAAGTGATGCTATTTCGGTTTTCAAGATTTTTGTTAAGAAAGTTCAAAACGAAAAAGGCTACATGATTACTCGAATTCGAAGTGATCATGGAGGCGAATTCAAAAATTCTGATTTTAAAAAGTTTTGTGATTCAAATGGTTTTGATCATGAGTTTTCTTGTCCAAAAACTCCTCAACAAAATGGTGTTGTGGAGCGAAAGAATAGGACTCGTGGCGATATGGCTAGAGTCATGTTGAACAAGTTTTCACTTCCGAAATACTTTTGGACTAAGCTGTCAGTACAGCATGCCATATTTTAAATAGGGTACTTATTCGTCCTTTTACGAAAAAAACACCCTATGAGCTTTGGTTTGGGAGAACCCCAAATGTTTCTTATTTTAGAGTTTTTGGTTGTAGATGTTTTATCCTTAACACCAAAGACAACTTAGGCAAATTTGATGCCAAAGCTGACGATGGTATTTTCCTTGGCTATGCTGCCAAGAGCAAGGGATATAGAGTATTTAACAAACGCTCATTAATTGTGGAAGAGTCTACTAATATGACTTTTGATGAAGATAATAGTGCAGCAGTTACTTTTGATGATGATGTTGAGCCATCAACTTTTACTCCAATGAATACCACAATCGAAACCAATTCTCTAGAGGGCATGCCAAAGAAATTCTCTTTCAAGCCGTCACATCCAGAAATTTTGGTTATAGGTGAGGTTTCACGTGGAGTAACTACTAGATCATCATTAAGAGACTCTATTGCTAGCACTCCTTTATTTCACAAATTGAGCCGAAAAACATTTTAGAAGCTTTCAATGATGAATTTTGGATTTCTGCTATGCAAGAGGAACTCAAACAATTCGAGAGGAGCCAAGTATAGGAACTCATTCTTAGACCGGCTAATCACTCGATTATTGGTACTAAATGGGTTTTTAGAAACAAAGTGAATGAAGATGGTTCAGTCACACGCAACAAAGCTCGTCTAGTAGCCCAAGGATACAACCAAGAGGAAGCTATCGACTACGATGAGACGTATGCTCCTGTTGCTAGATTGGAATCCATTTGGATGCTTTGTGCATTTGCAAACTTTCAAAATTTCAAATTATTTCAAATGGATGTCAAAAGTGCTTTCTTGAATGGATTTATTAAGGAGGAAGTTTATGTAAAACAACCCCCTGGTTTTGAAAATCATAAATTTCCCGACCACGTGTTCAAGCTAAAGAAAGTGCTGTATGGCCTCAAACAAGCCCCTAGAGCTTGGTATGAACGGCTAAGCAATTTTTTGTTTGAGAAAGGTTTTTCAAAAGGAAAAATTGACACCATACTTTTCATAAACTCTTTCAAAGACACTATTCTTTTAGTACAAATATACGTAGATGATATTATATTTGGTTCTACTGATGAAACCCTCTGTCAAAATTTTGCCAAGTGTATACAGACCGAGTTTGAGATGAGCATGATGAGGGAGATCAACTACTTTCTTGGACTGCAAGTCAAGCAAATGTCAAATGGAACCTTCATCTGTCAATCAAAGTATACAAAGAACATGCTGAAGAAATTCGACCTTGACAACGTCAAACCAATCAGCACTCCAATGGCTACTTCAACTAAACTTGAACCAGATGATAGCGACAAACCTGTAGATCAATGTAAGTATAGAGGTATGATAGGCAGTCTACTCTATCTTACTGCTAGTCACCCTGATATTATGTTTAGTACTTGCCTGTGTGCTAGATATCACGCAAATCCTAAGGAATCACCCATGACTGCTGTTAAGCGTATCTTTTGATACCTTAAGGATACGGTTATAGTGGGCCTATGGTATCCAAAGTCAACATCATTTGACCTCATTGGTTACTCTGATGCTGATTTTGCCGGATGGAAGGTCGACCGTAAAAGTACGAGCGGTACGTATCATTTATTAGAAAGGACTTTAGTCTCTTGGTTTAGCAAGAAGCAGAATTCTGTCGCACTATCCACAACAGAAGTGGAATACATCGCAGCTGGGCGTTGTTGTGCACAAATTCTATGGATGAAGTAAACCCTTGAAGACTACAACTTATCTTTCATGCACATTCCAATCTTTTGTGACAACACTAGTGCTATAAATCTTACTAAGAACCCTATTTGTCACTCACACACGAAGCACATTGAAATACGTCATCACTTTTTGTGTGATCATCAGCAAAATGGCACGATTAACTTAGAATTTATTGACACTGATCATCAGTTAGCAGATTTCTTTACTAAACCATTATCCGAAGAGCGCTTCAATTTTCTTTGTCATGAACTTGAAATTTTGGATGAAGTTGTTATAAATTAAAATAAACCTGCGTAAATATTGTGTATGTCGTGATTCTCTTATGATGAACTTGCTATGGGTACAAGCCGAAAGGGCCCTTCTGACAACAAGGCGTAAAAGCCTAAGCGATACGGTACACTAGTCCTCAGGACTACCGCTAGCTGGGATCCGGCCCCTGCGGCTAACCCAAGGCAGATTCAAAATATTGAATTATGATATAATTTCTTATTTATTACACGGTTTATGTTTATTTATCGCTAGCTGAAATACTAATTTTTCAACTTCACCTTGCTACTTCGTGTTCACTCTTTGTCATTCTTTGTTTATCTCTTGGATCTTTTCTTGTATTTATACTTACTCCTTGTTTTTGGTCTTTCTTACTTAACTAATTTTCAGCCTGATTCCAGTTCTGTCACCGAATTCGGGCCGAACTCTTCCCTTACCAGAGTTCGGGCTGAATTCGGCCTGACTGTTCCAGAACCGGGAATAGTCTCAGCCGCTGATCTTATTTAGATCCAATGGCCATTATTTGCTCCGACCAATTAGAACCGTTCACATATTTTCGGGTTCTTCTCCCTCTTCTCTTCCATTGCCACCTTTTCTACTTCTCCAAATAATTTTTCTCAAAACCCTAACCCTAATTTCTTCCTTCTAGAGCTCATCTCTTCCACAAACTCAAGGATAAGGCCTATTTCACCATTCTCCTTAATTGTTCATCACTACTTTGAGGTATAATTCATTACTTGTCTATATCTCAATTTCTTTCATTATCTTTATTATGTTATGGCTCCACGTTTGTTCAACCGTAGGAAGAGACTTCGGACTAAGGGAGCATCCTCGTCGAATGCTCCTCCTCGCGTTGAACCGCCCGTTGCACCACCCGTTGCACCGGCCGTTGAACAACAACCACCTATCCATCCGTTTTTCAATCCTCCACGTCCACATGACCCAAACACTTTTGACGACCGAATTTTTGTATCACTCGACGCATCAAATGATTGGTTTAGTAATTTTCGGACACGTCCGGTGTTTGCGGGACATCCTATCAACTTACTATTTTCTCTCAATATGATGCACTCTTTCATGACCTTTGCCTTGATGAACTTATCACCACAAATTCGGTCATTTATCGTAGTGCTATTCAAATGTTCTACTGCAACCTAACCCATGATGATACACATATTTATTTACGGGTTGCGAGAATTGATATCTCTTTTGACGATTTCGATTTGGCCGAATACCTTGAACTCCAAGAGCCAAACTCATGGCAAAAGCTTGTTGAAGCTCGATCATTTCAATTTCCCGATGGGTCTTCACTTGAAAGCTTCAAGGACGACTTGTGTACCCCGAACACACGTCCTCGTAAGCTTTTGGCCAAATATCTCAATCCCTATTTCTATGAACTTCATCGGATTATCTTTAACACCATTCTACCCAAAGCGGGTTCCACCGATAAAGTCACCTATTTTGAAATCTCGGCCTTATACCATCTCTACTTTCATGTACCTTTTAATCTTCTACATACAATGATGGATTGGATGATTAATTCTAGGACGAAACCAAGATCCTTGGTTTATGCATTATATCTTCCTATGATCTTTCGTATATTTCATGTACCCCTTGATGAGTGTCCATTCTTACCTGCCCTTGCCTTCCTTTCTAAGGCAAGGAGGCTTCAGGCGGCCGTTGGCTTACCAGTCATGTCTGAGCATTCTGATGATGAGCCAGATGCCCCTCCTCTTGGACAGGATCCTCCTCCTCCTTCTGCCACTCTCGAGTCTCTTCAGACCATGCTCCGCGATCGTTTCACCTTGGAGGATGATCGTTGGACTCAGCTGGATTACCGGACTACCCTGCAGATGAGTGCTATCAGCAACTCGCTACACGATATTCAGTATTCCATGTCTCGCCATCCGTCCATACCTATCCCTATGGAGCGGGACCCTGGTCGTGAGGGATATCGTATCAATGACCCTTTGATCATTCGCTACTTGGATCCGGATGCGGCCTTCGTGGACCCTCGTCGTTCCTTTACTGATCCATCAGACGACGCTGGGCCTTCACGAGCTCGATGATGGATATGGACTGCTTTTTGCTGCTACTACTGAGGATCATAGCTTATGTTTCTTTCTGCACTTTGGATATTAGTTACTTTTATGCACTTTTGCTTGTATTAGACTTATTATGAGTTGTGACTCTTGAGACATTTAGTCATTATATCAGTTTATATACAGTTTCTTCTCTTATCTTTCGGTATGTTTGCCAGTTATTAATTGTTTATCGTAAATTGGTAAATACCAAAAGGGGGAGATATTTGTATATTCCATATTATTATCTGTGTATCTGTACTTTTGGGAGAATATTCTTATCATGCCAACATGATTCAAAGCAATGATTACGGGGGAGCTATATTTTAAAAGCTCGGCACTGATTATGGAGGAGCTATGTTTTTTTAATGTGTCCAGGTACAAATTTTGAATATACAATTATTATTTTGTCAATTATCAATATGGGAGAGATTGTTGAAAGTCAAAGTCAACCAAATATTGATAACATTGACTAAATAATACATGTGATAATTAAATACGACACATGAATACTATATCCAGCTCGAGTCAGACGTCAGCTTAGTTTTGCAAATACAAGTCATTTTTTAGTCTGTATTTTATAAATTTATTGAGTCTAGACTTATGTAAGCTGAGTTATGCTGAGCTCTTGAGACTTAACCTATAACCTATCCAAAATCCATAAGCTCCACACATCCAAATAAGCCCATTGGACCAAAGACCTATTCTGTGCTCTGGAGACAGAGTTCGGGCCGAACTCTGCCTCCACACAGAGTTCGGGCCGAACACTGTCCCCTAAAAATCATCACCCTAATTTTTAGGGTTGGCCGGTTGCTAGTTGTCCAACGACCAAATATTTGAAAATTCCTACAAGAATTCTGGACGAATTCTGCCTACTGTTATCCTATAAATAGGCTATGAATTCTCTCATTTTCATTCATCCAATATTCTCTTCTCTCTAAAAGCTCAATACAAGCCATACCCTTCTTCATCTACTAGCCACAAGCTCCCTAAGCCTCAAATGCTCAGCATTTTTCAGTTAGGAGTTTGTGCAAGAGTTCAAGAAGTCGCTTGGAAAATTCCAAGCATCGCCACTGCGATCTTTGTAAGAAGTTGACGTGCTCTTCTGAAGAAAAGGCATGGGGTGTAACTACTATTTCACAAATAGTGGATTTAATCCTGAGCTAGAGTTCTCAGGCCTGGACTAGTCCTCCACGAGGAAAACCAGGTTAAAATCAACTGTGTTTGCGTATGCTTTCTTGCTTCTTATTTATTTTCGCATTTACTCTAATTAATTTTAGCTTGTGAACGAGTTTATTTTTTAATTGGCTATTATCGCTATAAACTCTATTCACCCCTATCTAGAGTTGCCATCTGTTCTTCACGGTCGTAGATCTCTCCAGCGCCAAGCGCTACCGCGCCGACGATCCCCTTAGTAAGCTCCCCTCTGCACCTTCTTTCCCCTCTCGATCTATTTCTTCTCTCTTGTTCCTCTGAACAGAGGATAAGAGCCATCATATATGGGCTGGTGATAGGTTCTAGCCCATTTAATTATTATTAACTATTAAATTGCTTGCCTTCTACTTTGGGCTGGTTTATGAAATAGATAAGAAAATAAATGATTGCTTTGGGCTGTTCAGTTCATTAAATCAATTTTTCTTATGGATTTCGTTTGGCCTAATTATAGACCTTTAAATAAAAACCTAAGTATATTTTGGTTAGTATATTAGGTTTTGGATTTTATTTAATAGGTTAATTCTTATATTTGATTTACTAGTAAATGTCTGCATGTAGTATATTTGCAAGTATAGTATAGTATTATTAATATTAGTTTTACTATTATACTAATATTATTATTTATTAGTAGAATTTTTTACTATATTTTATGGTACTGAAACATGGTTTTGACTTAAATGTTATTATTATTATTGTTATTAAAAGTTATTTTTAATAAATATATTTTGACCTAAAAATATGATTATCTGTATTTTCGGGTATTTTTCACTAGTAAAGTATAAGCTTCCTAGTATAATAAATATTTTTCAAAAAGAATTATATTATGGTATTCTGATAATTTAATTAAGATTTTATGGATAGGCTGAGAAGCCTACTAGAACTAGGTTTTAATTTGAAATGAATTCGGGCTTTATATTTTAAGTGTAAATTTTTATATTTACACTTGGGCTTATGGTATTTTGTAAGTAGAATTATTAAGGGACTTAATAAATTGTATTGGGCTTTGTCTAAAAATTTTCTTTATATAATTAAATAGATTTTTAGTGTATATATATAAATAAAGCATTCGGGCTTTTATACGTATTCCTATTAATTTTCTAAAAATAGATTTATAAACAAATTTGTATATATATATACAAATTTATATATATATATATATATATATATATATATATATATATATTTTATATATATATATTTTATATATATATATAAATATATATAAACAAATTTATATATATATATATATATATATATTATATATATATATATATATATATATATATATATATATATATATTATTTTATTTATATATATATATATATATATATATATATATATATATATATATATATATATATATATATATATATATATATTAGTTTGGGCTTTTACAAACCTTATGATAAATAATTTTTGGGCAATATATATATATGTATTGGGCTTATAGTCTTATTGATAAGTATACTCGTAATGAGCTTTTATATATTTAAAGGGCTTAAACATATATGTTTCTATCTAAAGAGTAATACTTTGGGCATTTATTTTTGGATAATATTTTCTAAAATTCTATACGTATTATTAGCGGTTTCCTCCAATAAAATTTTAAATAAATAAATTGTTTCATAAATGGGTTTTAATATACCTATACTTCTAAATATTTTTAAAATAAATATATATGTTATTTTCTAATTAGTAATTTTGTTTCATAAATAAGTTCTTTTAGATTAGATTAATCTTGACTGCGACTAATCGACTTCCTATTTTCTTTCGATTTCGAAATCCTTCACATCAACCCTAACCAGTGAGACAATTCTCGACTTTGGTACTATTAGTTTCACTAGCTAAGGACCCCAGGCGAGTATATTTGTAATAGTTTTTATATTTGATAACCTCTATAATTCATGTAGTTAGTATTGTCTACATTAATTTTCTGTTTGATTCTCGACATGATGGTTACACGATATAGTATGTATGGATTCCTTTCATGTTATATTGCGTGATTACTATGTTCGTGATTAATTTCCATATTCATGACCTATTTGGATCCATTAGAACTAGTCAGGCGAGAAAATACCTTAGTAGACATGTAAACTACCAAAAAATATCCTATTGGTCTGATCGTGCCTGTTAGCAGTCGCACACTCCACGTACGGGGTACCAGATTTACTCCATAGCCGTTTATATGTCGAAAGTAGTATTTCAACTCACTAGTTTGATGCAGTCTTGCAATATATTATTGTTTCTATTTTAGTTGTTTATTACTATTACATTTTTATCTTCATTATCATGCTCTACAATTTTTACTCACATGTTTCATATCATGATTCTCTGTTTATCCACCCATCATGTATTTCAGTATTATTTAATATTTTATAGATTTTGTCAATATTGGAACAGCTGTTAGAATGTACTCGTTCCATTGCTGACAGGAAACCAATTTTTCAGGTTAGTCACAGCTACTCTTAGCATTGGCGAGATACGGGTGTACTCGAAGGCCAAACCTAGAGACTAGTTAGATGGTTTAAATTTGTTGTATTAGATTTGTGAGACGTTGTATTTGGTTAAATATAATATAAATTTGTAAATGTTGTAATTAATTTAGCAATGTGAATGAGGAATAAAGATTATTTTTGAGCATTTGTTTATTGCGGGCTAGACAGCATTCTACCGTCGATACTACAGCATAGGGTGGACTTGCACATGCACTCGCATCCGAAAAGTTGGTGCGGGTCGTGATAATCAGCAACAATCACATCCGAGATCCTTAAGTCCTTTCCCAGAGCTTCTCCAGCAACAGCCGCCGAATCACCGCCTCAACCTGGCCGAGCAGTTAAATAGCCTACCTAAATAGCTGTTATAACCGAGATGGCATCTTCCATGCAGAAGATCCTCTCTCATCATTATCTCCTTCATTGCTTGCCGACTAAAAATAAAATCGAAAGGAGGTACAGAGAATCTAGAGATCGATCGAAGAATCATAGAAGATAATTTGATCATCAACTCGTCAGATCCACCAAATAATTCTCATCGCTGAGGGTACCGGATATACAAAAAAGAGACATAGCGAGCAATTCAAAAGCTACTGAGTATCAGATCGTGAATAGAGTAAAATGGTCATTATAGTACCCGATCTCTATCGGCACAATTCTCTAAAGTCTATTCTTGTACTAGCAAATCTGTACTGTTAGGACTTTGTTATACTGTTCAAAATCGTAACATTTAAAAGAAAGAAAGAAAGGAGTCTTGTCTCAACATGTCTCTTCTTCCCTTATTCCTTTTAAAGATACATATCATCCCAAATAATCTTTCTTCCAAGCGATGTCGAACAAGGTGCTGAATCTTCTGGGGATGGCTTTCTCCTTCGACGAGAAAGTAGTAACGCAATCTGATACTTCCAAGTTGGGCTCATCCCAACAGACGTTGGTCATCCTGTTCGACCAATAAGCTTACAAAAACATGCTATATGAAGGTCAAATCTTCTCCTAGGCTTGCAAAACCTAGGAAAACTCGTAAAGCCTGGGTGGTCAAGGCTGCTACGCCACTACCAGCAACTGTGGAGGGTGCCCTGCCGCCTTCTACCAACAAAGCCTCACATATGTATCCATCCCTCCTCTCAAAAGCGGTAAAAATAGAGCCCAATACTCGAGTCCCAACCGGAGAAGGCGATGCCAGGGAACATATGCTCTCACCAGGCCATCCGGGCCACTCCCTGCTCAAGAAGACAAAGCTACATATCAGCCAGCTTGCCAGCAGAATGTACAAAACTTGCTTCATCTAAATCAAGATGAAAGCCTATAGATATACGTCAAGCCTCCCTAACTAGCACCAAGCAACATCGTATAAGGGAGGCGAAGGGGATCTTTCACAGAATCTCTCAGAACCCCACCCATAAAGAGGACCTATGTGCATTGTACTACTAAAATGCTAGTATAAAGATGTCCAGAGCAATGCGGGCTCAACATAACCGAATTGCTACCTCGACGGGGATTCATCAGAAGGTGCCCCGGATGATTATACGGGCCCCTAACGGAAGGCTCTATCAGATACAGGCATGCGTCCATCAAAATCATGCGCATGTAATGAGTCGGTCCCATAAATCCATTCGGAGTAGCCCAAGTGATGGATCAGGAGTCTCGTCTGATCAGCTACGCTACCCCCGTGGCACAGACAAATGCCCTCTGCCAGGCTTATGGGAAATAATCAATCGCAAGCGGGGATAAAAAAAGATGGTGGCGCTTGCAACAAACCCTCTATAGGTTATTGTATGAAGGGCTGTTGACCTCTAGGAAGGGGGTGAATAGAGTGTGTGTGTGTGCAACAGAATAAATATCACCAGTTAAAATTTATATACTATGAAAGGTGAGAACGAATGAAATAACAGTAAATAAATTGAAGTAACTGTAAGAGTTAAGAAGATCAAACTCAGTGACACATCGATATATACTGGTTTTTTTTCGTAGAGGACTGATCCAGTCTCGAGTACTCTTGTTCGATGTTAATCTATTTAGGCACAAGCTATTACTGAGTGCTTGCAACTCTTAAAACATCGTGCTTGGAAATAAGTGCATGACTGACTTCAATACCATCGTATTTGGCAACGCGTGCACCAATGGGCCAACAATCTCCCCTATTTTGAAATTAACAAATGTCATGCTCTAGTTTCAAAATATATAGGGATGCCAAGGCTGAATAAGTATCCCAATTTAATAGACTCATTCTATTCGTAGTACGTTGTAAGATATACTAATATATGCTAACTAATATATATCTCAATCTACAATAAAGAGTAAAATCAAGAATAAACAATATATGTCATGGTCTGTTGCCTATTAACATATATATGATTAGACCTGAAGAACAATATGGGTATATAAAACTAAGATAATAAGTAGAAAGCAAGTAAATATAAAATTATGAGAGATACCTGAATAAGAAATAACAACACCAACAAGATCAGTGAACTAACTCATCACAATCATCTGCCTGGAAAGATCACCAGGTCCTTAGAAGACTAGCAAGATACATAAAATAATACCAAAAAGAACTGTAAATGAAACATGACAAGGTGTAACAATAACTTGGGTCTTAACACAAATTGAACCTAACCATCTAGGTGTAATGCAAGTCGAAAACTATGGAACATATAAGTGGGTAGGAATAAAGCATAGCATCCGCTAGAGGCTTACGTATGAACTAGTATACATCTGGACCGCATCTGAAGTGCAGTTAGGTCCATTGAGTGGATATATCCCCTAGCTATACTTTGCATCACTAACATACCTTCGATAATATCTGCCTCACAAGTAGGGGCCGATGCCAGTTATATCCTCTAGTGATACACCCAAATCTGGGAAACCATGAACCCAATTCGGGTAACTTAAAGGCTGGAGGGTAGCTCATTCATCCCAGTAGTTTTTCTCGCCCATGTCTCACATAAGTCATAACCATTGTCAAGACTCGCATCCGGTGTAGGGGAACGAGTACGTAACAGCTCCCAGCCTATGCCATAAAATTGATGGTAGAACACTGTTCTAATTTGCTAACTAATAACTCACACAATGTATATAATGTACCTGTCATAGATCTCAACTTCGAATGGAGGACAAGTATAAGCTATAGTAATACTCAATCACAGTCTAAGCACAATAAGATATCACAGAAGTCTGAATAACTATAAGGATTAACAAACAACAACTAATAATAGTATTCAACAAAACTTAAATACAATGTCAAAATTTTTACTTATTACAATTCAAGTTTAAAACAGTAATCTAGAACAAGTCGTCTAAACTAGTCTCCGGGTCACTCCTAAAAATCTGGAGTCGGGGTGGCTATTCCCTCCTCAGGTCCATAACAGGTAGGGCACGTATCCTCAGTACAAACATCTGAAAAATATATCCAGTCATGATGGAACGAGCAAACCTCATCGAGCAATTCCAAATAAATGACAAAGATTATAAAGCAGTTATAGACAGTTATATTGATAAATCATGGAAAGTTGAGACATGTAATAAAATAGAGCAACAGTTTAGGGCAAGATAAGTAAATACAAGAAATAGAGAGCAGGGCAATAAAGACTATAAATAAAGAGATCCAACTAGAACAATGTGATATGAGTCGAATCTGTTAAACATGAGACAATATGATTCTAGTACCTGACACTAGTCTAGTATGTTTGAGATTCTCTTCCTGTCATGAACACGAGTACCGAGTAAATACGATACACTGTACACTTGGCAAGCGTATGATGGCTATCTTTCTTGTTTAGACGAGTAAATATGGCACATCGTACGCTCGACCAAGCGATGATGGCTATATTTCTTGTTTAGACAAGTAAATACGACATATCGCATGCTCGACCAAGCGATGATGGCTATATTTCTTGTTTAGACGAGTAAATACGGCACATCGCTCGGACAAGCGACGATAGTTATGTTTCCTATTTAGATGAGTAAATACGGTACATCGCACGCTCGGCCAAGCGGCGATGGCTATTTTTCTTGTAAGGTAGTTCTTGTTGAATACAATACGTCGCATATCGGGCCCAGCAGTGACGACTATCTTGTTTGTAGTGATGGCTCTTGTGTGATTTAAACAATTTGTACTTGTAGGTGTTTCGAATAGATGGTTCTTGTGAGTGGTTCAAGTAATAGAGGCTAGACGAGTCAAATACATGTATTTTAAGTGAATGAATTCAGAATACCAATAAGTGTTATAACAGGAATACCAATACGTGTTGTGATAGAGAATCAAATAGAACTATACTAGAACTAAATCATAGTAGTCATCAAGTAAATAAAAGAACTATCAGAGAATGTACTCGCCTGTTATCCAGAACAGTGAATGAGGATCAATGCTCAAGGTGGTGTCACACAAACCTATATTTGAGATGTACATTGTTATTTATTGTTCTAGAGTACACAGTGAATCTAAATGAGTTAACTACATGCTTCTAGGCCTGTTATAAGTCAGTACAAGTCTAATGGTCAATTACAGGACAAACTTAGTCTAGTTAGCCTAAAATAGTCAACTATTAGATACCATGGTGTTCACTTCCTAGTTATCCTAGAAAACCCGTTACTATATTGGATACATATCCTATAATGTACCTATATGATATTTATACTCAAAATCCATGTCAAACTCTCATAACCTATATTACCAAATCTTATGTATCCTTATCTGGTACTCTAACACCTATCTACATGACACCCTCATATATTCACTCACACACACACAAGCACCCTCTCTATATTTATGTATGACAGAACTATATTGTTTGCTATTAAATATCAAGAACAAGAATTACAGAGGAATTGAACGTGATTGCAAACTCGCTTATACAAGAGAAAGCCTAGAAAGAAATCCTAGGAAACAATCTAAGTACAATTGTTTAGTTTTAATTATGGAGGGTGACAATGGACGCTCGGAAAGTGTAGCAACTCTACCTCACTCCTTGGACTATCTGACATGATCCTTGCTCTTGAAGAAATTGCCCTTCGTAGGTTGCCAATCTTTTGCATGGGTGTTGTACCCTACTATTTATAGTGATAGATATCTTGAGCTGCATAGATGGCCACGTGACCACATGGCTACAATAGCACACAAAGACCCGCTCTTTGGCCGCCAGCTGGTGACTTGTTGAGATTTTGTTGTAGCAAATATGGGTGGTAAAGACTTGGTCATCCTGCCACGTGTCCTATCGCAGGATAGGATCAGTCTGCTTGAGTCATTTTGAGCTGCATAAGTCTTTTAGTTTTTGGCCATGCTAGGCCGCATAAGACTCATGCGGCTTAAGATTGCAGTCTCCCTTAGTCCGCATATAGCTTGGGGTCTTTTAAGCGACATAGATTCTATATTTTGGGTCGCACAAAGCTTATACGGCTCAGATTGCAGTCACCCTTGGCCGTATGAAGCATATAGATTGATCCGTATAAGGTTCATGCGGCTTGGGTCGCAGTCCTTCTGGCAGCATGGCCATGTCCAGCACGTGGATCCCGTGTCACGTCTTATCTTGTTTTTATTAGAGTGTCAGCTGTCAGTTTTGTCAATTTTGACAGAGTTTGTCAGTTTTATCAGAAGGGTTGATTAGCTTGGCCGCATAAGTAACTCTTTCTTCTGCAACTCAAATCAGTCTGGTTGCTTTTTGATATATAATCCGAGGTAGTGAAGATGGGCCGTAGGGGCATGCCGAGTCTGTCATGCAGCTCTTCTTTATGCGGACCAATTTGGCCCGAAGTACTCATACGGTCAGTTGTGATCTGTATGAACCCTATATTTTCCATGCTTCTATAAGACCCCCTTCAAAGTTTTCAAATTATAAATTTGGAATACTTTAAATAAGAAGCATGGAGATAGGTCAAGCCGCAGGGAGTCGTCGAGTCAAAAGAGGCCTTTAGCCGCAGACACATTTTAAGCCGTAAGGAGATCTTGTCCAGACTGCCAGCTGTTACTGCTGTATTTAATGTCTTGATTTGGTTTTCGATCTGGGTTCTGTTTCCAAGATAAAGTTGATGGTTACTAAGGATAAAATCCACAAACGTCATCATTATCTTTAATGGACTCGAAAATCGAAATGACGCTCTTTTGAAAACCTTATAAATATGGGTCATTCGGAGAAAGTGATTTTTTTTTTTCACCTTGTTCTCCTTCGTCTTTATTGTCCCTGTCATCCTTTTTGTCCTAGTTAGCCATGGCTCCAAAAGCTTCCAAGTCGACTGGTGTTGCGGCCAAAGGGAAGGAACTCACCTCTCCATCGAGAGCTGCGGACTCTCCTTCCATTCATCCCGACGTGCAACCCCCTATAAAGGGTAAGGACGGTGGAAAGACAACGACTTAATTTTTGAATGGCTATACAGCATATTTATGCACAGGCCTGTCATGTATCCCTTCTATGTTTTAGGCACGATCGATGCATGCCCTATCTCATTGGACCGTATGTGTTCTGTATGATAGAGCTGCATGGGCTGAGCCGCATAAGCGTTATTGACCCGTATGGGTGTCTCGTGACTGGGCCGCATGAGCGATACATAATTGACCCTGTCCAAGCCACATAAGTATTTCATAACTAAACCGCATAAGTGATTCCTTGATCGTGCCGTATGAGTACTGCATAACTGAACCGCATAAGCGCCTCAACACTGATCCGCATAAGTTCCTCATGACTGAGCTGCATAAGTACCTCATGATTGAGCCATATGAGCACTGTATAACTTGGACCGCATAAATGTCTCATGATTGAGCCGCATGACTGTATAACTGAATTGTATAAGTGCCTCATGATTGAGCCGCATGAGTACTGTCTCATAGAACTGTACGACTGAGCCGCATGCATCTCATGTTCTTAAACCGCATACATATCTCTTATAACTAGGCCGCATAGTTCTGTATGGCTAGGACGCATAGCTGAAGAATGAACTTTTTTCTTCTAATTATATTTCTTTTTTTTTGTCCTTTAAAGTGACCTTGCCCACAACTCCATCGGGGAAACTCTTGATAGGATATGCCCAATCTGCGATGGGTGTGACATTTGACTAGATAGTCGAACGTGTGTCGTCTCAGATTACCCGAAGTCAACCTGAAGACAGGTCAAGGGATATCAGGAACCAATTATTGTTTTACTTACTCAGCATGATGAATTCTAAGAAACTGGGGGATACTCATCTGAAGCCTACGTTCTTATTTGAAGTTGATATAGCTGTCTCGAACCCCCGCATATTGTTGCTATCTGAGAGCTGGGATTTTATTTCCAACGGGATAGCGATTCACCTTCCTCAAATGGAACACCATTTCTTTCTGTTAAGTTTTAGCATGGTGCATATCGAGAGGCGAATGACAGATCCCCTAACTCAGGACCGTAGGAAGTCTTCATAGGCAATATCCAATATAATAGACGAGTGCGGTCGGCGGTTGCGACCAGAGAGTCAGTCAGTTGTTCTATCGTCGGACTAGCCCCCGGTAGTTTTATAAATGAGCTGAGGCCTAATAACCGGTTCTCTGAAGCTGACACCTTCCTAAACCAGATTACTCGCAAAGGATCATATCCTACGAGTAGACTGTCACTGCCGAATGGATGTATCGTTCCCCTCGTGGGTCACATTGACACTCTGGATTCTGTCGAGGT
>JANAVB010011281.1:0-45000 GCA_029216955.1 Iris pallida
TTTTGTGCTTGGTTTAGCAAGTAACTTAGGTTATGAGTTATTAGCTATCTTGGATCCTTGATTTGCATAGACTTAGTTTGTTTAGACCTAAAATTGACTAACCTAGCTAGTTGACCATTGTTGACCCATTCCTGGCTAGTTTGACCACAGTTGACTAGAGTTGACCTAGTTTGACTTTATAGTTGACCAAGAGTTGACTTTGACCTAGATTGGCTTAGACTCGTGTAGATTGCATTATAATTTAAATTACCATATAAATTGAACTCTTTATAACCTGTCTTGCTCTAACTAAGACTCTGTGACTCCAGTTGGCCATCTTTTTATATCAGCTGTTCCGGGTATCAGACGAGTACATTCTCTGACCGTTTCATACTTGATAGGATTTATATTTATGCTCTAGATTACTTTACTTGATGCTGTCACGTTGTTAACATGGATTAGTACTATATGGATCTTTTCATGCGATGTTATCCCCCTCGGGAGCATCGGATACATTATGTCATGTGCGTTTCACTTTCATCATGTATTCCTGTGCTTTCATCATTCATGTGCACTCTCATGATTCATGTACTCTCATGTTTACGGAGCCCCCATGTTTATATTCATGTGCACCTATTTATGGGCCCCCATGTGAAATCATGTACAATAACATAACTTGAACGGATCCTTGTGTATTGATTGGAGATAGGGGAGTAAAAATAATCATGTGGATATTTCCAAAGTAGGGTAGCCATGTACAAACTCTCATGTTTATTATCAAGCCGTTCACATGTCTATCTTGTACTCTAAATCACTAGTTCACTGTTAGTTCTTTACTTATAGTACATATTTCTTTACAATCATCTCTTTTACTTCATATATTTTCCAGCATTTCATGTATTTTACTCTATAGCATATTTATATATCATGTCATAATATGAACTGCGTGAGATGTACTGTGCTCGCTCCCATCCTGACTGGACCTGTTGATAAATTTTACAGATAGCTTGGAGGTTACCTGCTAGCCTAGAGGAGACACAGTAGAGGTTGGAGTAGATGGCTAGAGTTCTTCTTATTTTATTTTCAGTTGTTTTGAGTTATATTTATTTTATGCTTGTTTGAGTTGGTGTTGATAACACTGAGATTTATTTATCTCTGTTGTACTTCTCTTGTGGATTTAAAGTTATCTTATCGTGCTACTTCTAATTTTGGTGATTGAGTTATATCTTGCTGTGATTGTCCTCCGTATGGAGAGTATATCATATTATATTTAGTTTTAATTATGACCTAGAACAGCGTTCTATCGCCGATACTGCGGCGTAGGCTGGACGTACCCACTTCTCGTGTCCTATACTGGGTGCGGGTCGTGACATCATCTGTCGTAGCCATGGATAGTACCTAACGTCGGAGTGGGTGCTGGTGCTAGTACTGGTGTAGGTATTAGTGCAGGGGATGGTGTTGACAACCTCTCTATAACAATCATTAAGTTCTGCCTCATAGCCTCGGCCTGCTGCATCAGTTGCTGCATCATGATCTAGAAGAATTGGAACATCTGGGCCTTGACATCGGGATAGGGCATCTGTAGCATCTGTCCGAAAGGCTGTTAAGGGTATGCTCCATGTGGCATCTGATTCAGAAATTGAGGTGGTGGGAGAAACTGATCTTCCTGCTGTGTCTGGGTCTGCGAGGTCTGGCTCTCGTGTTGAGTTGGAGCTGGGGATACGAACCCTGCTGGAGTCGTCGGGTTGGTTGGAACCTCTCCGAGAGTCAGGTCCCTGGTGTCACTGGAGTCCTACCATCTCTAGGAGTGGTGTCGTTATTCTGGTCAACTCTGAAAGCCATGCGTCCACTGCGTAACTGCATATTGCTGCAAAAGAAAAATAATATGAGAGGAGTATAGAATCAAGCTGGATGCATGAATAAGATAGTACGAACTTGGAATTCAAAGGCGATAAGTTATCAAGTGGATTAGATTTCCTAAGACTCTTTAATCCTAATTTGCAGTCTTGTCTTGGTAATTTAGATAACCAAAACGACAAACGGACCTGTATGGGCCAACACAAAAATATGTCACGCCCCAGTTCCAAAATATATATGAACCAAGACATGAGCATGCCACCTACCCGGCTAGAATAAGTATTCTCAATTTAATGGACTTATCAACACAAAATCTAGCATCTCCATATCAACAACACTAGAATCGCATCCACGGAACAACAACATCAACACAGAAGAATATAATAAATGTTTGATTGAAAAAGAATATACGTCTAAAATAATCAATTACAAAATCTGTCTAAGACAATGAAGTCTTGTGGAAATATATCCACTGAAACAAAGTACAATATTGGAATAGTAAAAATACTGAAATAAAGAAATAGCCAGGACATAGCTAGCTAAATAAAATGTCTATGACCCTAATCAGCTATCGACCCCTGTATCAGGGAAACTCCTCGGGTACAACCTCCATGTCTTCTGCAAGATATCTAGGCTCGATGACTGGTACATAAATTGTAGGATAAAGGTACTCGTCTGGATCTGGAAAATAATCAGGTCCTCAGGGGACATAACAAGATACAACAACTAGCCACCATCTAAATAGTAAAAGTAATATACATGAACATGAATATAACTAACAAGGTAAACTATCCATCTAAATGTAATGTACTTGAAGACTACATTGGTACGTATGAGTAGGTGAAATAATAAAGCATAGCATCCGCTAGAGGCTTACGTACATATTAGCATACCTCTCGACCATGTTCTGACGCGCGGTCAGCGGTCCTTGCTGAATATATACTCTAACAATACACCCATAACCGGGAATCTATGAACCCATAACCGGGCAACTATGAGGCTAAAAAAAGTGACTATCTCATATGCCTACTAATACTCTTCCCCACACAAGAGTAGTACAAGATCATGTCCATGACTCGTACGACTCGTATCTCATATGCAAGTCCTCTAACTAACACAACTAGTCATATATGATCCGTCACACGAACCCCTTGTACTGGCCAAGTACGGGATGTGTGCCAATACAAATGTAACTTTTACTTCAAGTGTCGTGTTATGAGTCATGTCTAAGTCATAGAAGTCATTGAAAAATAACTTCAACACGAGCAAGTCTACTAGCACGTTAAGTCACGCACACACCCTTTATATGTCATCGATGGTATCATCGACTGCACCCAAGTAACACTTGGATGCTCTCCTAACACAGCTAACCCTAACACACAATCACACGTCCATGTATAGCAAAAAATAAAATAAGATCACAGTGGCACGGTACCTTGCCTAAAATTGTCACGAAGGAATAAAGTATCGGTCTGGCTTCAACCTCCATAGTCACGATCTCACAAACTCCTATAAATATAATAACTAACATTAGTTACCACACTAACATGATTACTATCATTGATATATATATATATATATATATATATATATATATATATATATATGTAGTACATAGGTTTAAGTAACTATATACTAGTAACAACTAGTCATAATACATACTAGTCGAAATACTCCTTCTATGACTAATAAAATTCCACAAAAATATAAATATAAAATATTATGTACTAATTCTTAAATATATCTCTATAATTCTGGAAATATATATTATATACTTATTATTGCATAAAAACCTATTTAGAAATCAATTCATGATCAAACTAATATCTATATTGATAAATCAACGTTATTATGACCTGTTTAACCATAAATAAAATAGCTTAAATATTCTAAAATAAATGGTAAACAATTATTTAAATTATCAAATATTCATGAGTTGAAATTATTTGGGACTCCCAAGATAGTAATGTCGATAGTTCGTTTTACGACAAAATTTTATCCTTCAAAGATGGAAAGATTTACATATCAAATCCGCAAAATTATGAAAAAGTATTTGAAGGGGATTGCAGATAATTGAATTATGGTCATTTTCATATATGATATCAATGGTAAAAGTTATTCTAACTAGATCAAAACCTCCATATACCAAATAGTGTTATTTTTGGACACCCTTCGGTAAAACGGGTGCCCCGACCAATCTAGAAATAATTTTATCATGAAATTTTATATGAAGGTATTAGACACATAGGGGAACCCAGCATTTTTGGTCCATGATTTTTTGATGTTAGAAGTGGAGAAAACATATTCACAAGATGGACATACCTGCTGTGTTTTTGGACAGCAAGTTGAGGGTGCCTTTTGCGGGCTGTTACGACCTATAGAAGTGGTTTTCAGTGGTGGCCATCCTTGGAAAGGTGGAGGGGGTCATAGGCATGTAGGAGATGAGGTGGTTGGGCTAGAGGTGGTCGGCAAGGGGTCGAACAGCAGCAAGAAAGAGGGGACAGCAGCAGCAGGTTGGCGGCAATGGAGTTAGGTTGGGTTATGGTTTGTGGAGAGGATTTTTGGGTAGGTTAGTGTATTACATATATGGAGGGTTGCTAGGGGGTCGATTATGGGCTGTTCTTGTGCGGGTAGGGTTGAGTATTGATGGGTTTTGGAAACCAAATACAAGAGAGATTGACATATAAAGATACAAGTTTCTAAATTTAGAAACTTGCATTGATTGAGTTTCCTTGTTGGAGTTTGACTCGATAAATAATCAATAAAATCTGAATAAAAATTCTAGGATGGACTCTCTACATGGGAATGACTCTAACAAGGCCCCTACAATTTGTTGGACAAGTTTAGGCTCAAGAAAAATTATCCGATTTGGAAATAGGCTTAAAAAGTCACAAAAGAGATCTTATGTGCCATTCGAATTTAAATAGCACATGGGGTCTCGATTGAGTGGGATACCCTAGGAATTTGTATAGTAGGCACAAATATAGTCGAAATCATATATTGGGTCATTTAGGTTGCATCGATGTCGAGTCCTGAATTCAAGTTGAAAGTTTTGACAAGTCTCACGGTAGATAATTTCTTGACCTACATTGACCCTGAAGTTGTACAAAGGAAATAGAATACAAAAAGACATATTTGAGTGGGACATGATATACCAATTCGAAGATAAACTTGTCTAGGTCAAAAATTATTAAGGAAGTTTCTAGAGTTTGGCAATTCTTGTGCTCCTAAAATCAAAGCTACGGAAGAGTACATTTTATGATCATAAATAAAAGTGGAAAAATATTTATTAGTAACTATACTAAATAAAAATAATAAAAATAAATATAAAAAATAACTCTAAAAATCTAGGGGCTTACACGGCTACTTCGAAGAGGAGATCATTTTTTAGTTAATTCTTTCTCGTCGTCTTCGTTTTTCCTGAGTTTGTAATCAATTTTCTATTCCAATGAGTTGTAGGGATCTGTTAGGATCTGTGAGAAGCTTGTAAGGAGTCGTTGTATTTCTTATTCCATTAGTTGAGACATTTTAGGGTTGGACTTCGATCATCCCGTAATTTTTTTCCATCTAAATTTTTTGCGTAAAATTGTGTTTTTTTTTTTTTTTTTTTGTGTGTGTTTGGCTCTTTTGTGATTATTTATGATTTGGTTTTATACATTTTTGCTCGGTTCTCGCAGGTTCTTAGTTTGGGGAACGGTTTTTACGTTTCATTTTCAACAATTACATATTCAAAAGGGTAACCCCAGCGGATTTCGGCATCTTTAAGGAAGCATGGAAAAATAATATTATATACATGTCAAAATGGAGGGATCGAAAGTGCTTTAACAGGGTCAAGCCTCAAACCCCAATCATAGAAAGCTATACTGACTAAATCTTGCTTTGAGCAACGGTGGTTCTCAACACCCTAACGTCGCTAGCGCCAATTTCCTAGCAGTCTTAATATATTTAGAGCTAGGCTCTAGTTTGACAATCTTAGTTGTCTTTTTACAACAGCTCGATTGCTTGCCATGGAGCAGTTAATCTGCTACTACCATATTTGTAGTTCAAATTCTAAAAAGACTAAGGAAGAAAAAATTATTTTCCGACAAAAAACAATATGTAGAGTTGTTGTTTAGCGAAGTTTAACTTTCCGCGGAGTTTATGTTTGGAGGAGTTAACATTTCGTGGAGTTTGTTTTTAGCAAAGTTAACATTCTATGAGAATGTTGTTTAGCAAAGTTATCGTTCCACGAAATTTGCGTTTAGCAGAATTAACGTTTCGTGGAGATTAGTATTCTTATTATTTTGCAACATCAAATTTTTTAATGTCCTGGAAAAATATCAGCAACATAGGTATCCTTCAAGACAAGATAGTATTTTGGTAGGCAGAATACTAGTGGTGTAAGCCAGATAGCACCTACATTGCCTTATGTTCATGCTTTCTCTTCTATATTTTGTGTTGCTTCGTAGAGAGTGTCCTCCTTAGAGCATCATTAGTAAGGCCTATCCCATTTTCTAGATTCTAGATTTAGAATGTAGGAGCTCATTTTGTAGAATAATAAGTCTTATCCCTAGTCCCAATTTTTACAATTTCGGTTCCAATCCATCCATGGGTGCTAAGGTTTGGGCCTCCCAATTTCTAGATTCTAGATTGTAGAAACTCGTTTTGTAGAATAGTAAGTTCTAATTTGGAGCCCAACTTTCTAGATTCTAAACTTTATATTATTTTTTTCCTACATTAATTTTTGACCACACAATTTTTGGGACCGGAGCTCACTTTATCATTTCTACTATTCTCATACAAATCCAACCCATTCTACATTTACCTTTTTTTTTGAAATTTTGGGCTCGAAATTGCATTGGGGAGTCCCAACTACTAGTGATGCTCTTATGTGTGGTTCCGGTATCTCGTCTAAAAGACGACCATAGTTGAGCAATGTCGTTAAAGTACTTTTTATCACTGCTTAAGATGCAGAGATTTGTTACTTTTTTATTTGGTTTTCTGCAATCTTTCAAATTATATATAAATTAAATAAAATGGTAGGTAATGAGAATCTTCTAACCCACTGTTGTTGTCCAGGTCTAGGCCAAAAAGCATGGGCTGATCTACACGGGCTGAGGTGGAGGCCACTCAATTTTATATGGCAACAGGTTAATAACTTGCAGATATGCGGCATGGCTCGTATATGGATCCGATGGGATAAAGGGTGCTGGGTTGGGCGTACTATACACATATCTGAGCAGGTCCTGGCGGTGGAGTTCACCAATCTGGGTGGCTTTAAATTTATATTATGTGCAGTATACGGCCATAATGACAGGATGCACAGAGGAACGCTTTGGCAAGATATTATACGTCTTAGCTTTCTAGCGGAACACCAGCTTAGCCTCCCGTTGTTGCTGATGGGGGATTTTAATGCCATATTGTATGGTCATGAGAAGATTGGCGGAAGAAGGATCCCAGACAGCATTCTATAGAACTTTCAGGACTGTCTACTGAAGTCTAGATTGGGGGGGTCTGTATCGGGTGGGCCATTTGTGGACTTGGAACAATAATGCCATCCACAAAAGGGTGATCTACCAATTAGACCGTGCATTAGGGAATCGGCTATAGTTTGATACGTTCCCTAATACGGTAGTAGAAGGCTTAAGAGCCGGTGCCAGTGATCATTCTCTGATATGCGTGGCTCTATTCAAGGTGGAGCTTAAGATGACTCATCCTTTTCGGTACAATAATTCTTGGCATTTATAGAAAGGGTACGAGGAGGTGGTACACGCAGGGTTATAGGCTGAAGTTCAGGGCAATCCTCAATACCGGTTAGTCAAGAAGCTTAAGCATATCAAGTTGGGCCTTCGTGCATGGAATAAAAATTGAACCCGCTCGACTCTTGCTGATAAAGAGCGCCAATTGAGAGAGGCTCAGGAGCAACTTCAAGTGGATGGCACTAACCTGGAGCTTGCCACCATAGAGCGGGAGCTGATACAAGAAGTGGGCAGACTTCGTATGGCGGAGAAAATTCAGATTGCTCAACGGGCTAAATGTACGTGGCTCAGAGAGGGTGATAGATGTAGTAAATTCAACTATGATGTGGTACGGGTGTGTCAGCACCGCAACAGCATCAACAAGTTGCTAGACACCTAGGGCAACGAAATCTCAGCGGTAATAGTCAGACAAGCGGAGGCGGTCAGGTACTATACCCAACTCTTCAATCAAAATAATTATCTGACTCAGTTTCCAAACTTGGTATATAAAAAGATTGTAACGGAGGCGGGCAACAAAGTATTACTGGCACAGATGCTGATTGAGAAATAGAGGAGGTTGTGAATAACTTTGACCCAGACAAGACCCCTAGTCTAGATGGATTTAATAGTAGATTTTACAAACTACACTAGGAGGACGTTCGAGAGCATGTTTTGGAGGTTGTTACTGATTTCTTTGGAAATAGCCGATTATTAAAGGGAATGAATCACACCTTTTTGACCTTGGTTCCAAAGAAAGAAGGCGCGATAGAGTTGGCAGATTTTAGGCCCATTGCACGTTGTAACTATATATACAAGATTATCACACATATAATATGCCGGCGGATGGAGAGGGGACTACAAGAGCTGATATCAGATAATCAGGCCGTATTTATCAGAGGTCGTAGCATTGCAAAAAATAGCCTTCTGGGCATGAGCTAGTTCGTAATTTTAACAAGAAAGGGGGTCAAAAGGCATGTCTTAAGCTGGACTTGCAGAATGCGTACGACATGGTGAACCAGGATTTTGTGTGCCACATCATCCAGGAAATGGTGTTTGGTAAGATCTGGATCTCACGTGTATGGGAATGTATCTCTACAGTCACTTTCTTCATTCTTATTAAAGGACAACCATATAGATTTTTCAGAAGCAACAGGAGAATTTGGCAGGATGACCCCATGTCTCCATATATCTTTACACTGGTGATGGAGTATTTCACATGTCTGATGAATTGGCGGTCATCCGAAAGCAGATTACTTCCTTATTCAGACAGGTTCGGCCACATGTATCTCACCTTATTTATGCAGATAATTTATTGGTATTTCTAGTCCCCTCTTATACAGGTCTGGATAATATTGTGATAGTGTTGGAACAATTTGGTGGCCTGACGGGATTGTAGTTGAATAAAGATAAGAGTAAGATATACTTCAGCACATGGTGTCGTAGCAAAGAGGAGAAAGTTGCTCGACTGGGGATACCACGAGGGGAACTGCCTATTACATACCTTGGCATCCCTTTGTCGGTAAATTACGCTCAAGACGTGAATTGCTAAAGTTTGATAGAGTTTGCACAGCGGCGCGTTGAAGGGTGGCAAGCTATCAGTCTGTCGTTCGGAGGGCATATCGAGGTAGTCAAGACAGTTATAACGGCTATTGATGGTTACTGGCTACAGGCAATTAAGCTCCCTTTGGTGACTATCGGAAAGTTGGAACATATATGTGCAGATTTCGTTTGGCGTGGGAGAATGCACTCAATAACATGGACATATTTTTGTCGGCCCCGAGTGTTGGTCCATTGGTCATGGTCAAACCTGATTTTAATAATTGATCAAACTCTGTTTCAATATATGGAACAACTCATATGTTTACTCAAGATGTTTTGGACACTTGGACACTGATTAAGATTGGATATCTAGTCAGTTCAAGACCGAAGCTATGTTTGCCACTCGAGACTGTATTTCTTTATGCAATATAATTTTTATTTTTATTGAGTCTAGAAATATATTGTACACCAAGTCGTACTGGAAAATAGGCTATCCAAAATCGTTTTCAAAAATAAACTTTGTTTTGAAAAACAACTCTTATTTACAAAAGCTTCTGAAGGATTTCAAAAAGCCCAAAAAAATTTATTAAAATATTCCTGACTAAACCCTGACAGAACTCGGCCAGAGTTCGGCCATAGTGAACATTATGTAAATGCTGGATTTTTGTATTTGGTCTCCCTTCAGTTGCGGATTGTTACATAGAGTTCTGTCCGAATTCTGCCCGAATTCTGCCAGAGTTCTGCCTTTGGAAAAACTATAAATATAGAGGAATTCTGATCTTTTAGAATCACTCATTCACTTTTATCTCTTCTCTTCTAAAGCTTATGTTTCTTCCAAAGAGTTTTCTAAAAAGCTTTTATTTTCAAATCCCAAGTCAGTTACAATTCTCTAGTCAATTTGCCGGTACGGTGCGGTCTAGAAGATTTCAGAGAAATTGTAATCAGAGGCTTGATTGAAGAAAGTCTCTTCAAAACTAAAGTTGGTCAAATTTTTCATATCAAAGCTCGCGTCTGTAGAAGTTGCAAGGACTTCGTATAAAAACTTACAGGATTTTTCGATAGTGGATTCAACTGGAAGCTATAGTTCTTCCGACTGGACTAGTTCTCACAAGAGGAAAACCAGTATAAATTGCTGTGTTTGCGTTTGCCTTCTGATCTCTCTTCTTTACAATTATTACTCTATGATTATTGATATTATTTCTGTGATCTAACTGCTAACAAGTTTTCAATTAGCAATATTCCGCTGCCTACTCTATTCACCCCCCTAGAGTATTCTGTTTTACGACTTCGTTCCTACAATTGGTATCAGAGTAGGTTATACAGGTAAAGTAAGGTAAAACTGTAGTTATATTTGATTATTATATAGATCACAGCATTACACAGGGTAACTATGAAATTCACAAGTGAAGGCCAAGCCACAAATAGACCTCCACTGTTTGACGGCACAAACTACACTTATTGGAAAACACGGATGAGTTTCTTCTTAAAATCTCTTGATTTTAACTTATGGTATATAGTTATTGACGGCTACAAAAAGCCTCCTCATATTATTGTTGAGAGAGTTTTACTTGATAAACCCCATGATAAATATACTGAAGATAAAAAAATGTCAGTCTTGACGCACGTGCTATTAACACTTTATTTTGTGCTTTAGACAGAACTGAATTTAACAGGGTGTCGACTTGCACAACATCAAATGAAGTGTGGAAACTTCTCGAAGTAACCCACGAAGGAAACAAACAAGTCAAGGAGTTAAAGATCAACAGACTTACTCAAGAGTACGAGGCGTTCAAGATGAAGTCAACTAAATTTGTCACTCAGATGTTTACGAGATTCTTGGATATTGTAAATCCTTTGTCTTCATTAGGCAAGGAATACAGTAACCATGAGAAGATTTGCGAACTTCTACGAGCTCTCACAAAGAACTAGATTCCAAAGGCTACAGCAATCATTGAAGGAAACGACCTCTCAACAATGTCTCTGGAAACACTTATGGGTAAGCTACTCACTCACGAATTGGAACTTCAAGACTTTGAAGATGCTACACTAAAGAAGAAGTCAGAGAAGTCGATCGCTTTGAAGGCTCAATATAGAAGAACTATCGAAGATGATTCTGATAACAGCGACTCTGACTCTGAAGATCAAGCTCTTCTAGTAAGAAAATTCAAGAAGTTCATGAAATTCAACAGAAGAACAAAAGATAGCAATAGAAACAACAACAAGGAAGATCCTATTTGCTACGAATGTAAGAAGAAAGGACATATGAAGAAAGATTGTCCAACAGCATTATCATCAACAAGAAAAAGCAGCAAATATGATAAAACCTACTTGAAGAGATCTACATCAAGGAAGTACGCCAATACAAGCATATGACATAAGAGAGAAGCCAGCGAATCAGAAGACGAACAATCGGATGACGCTGCAAATGTATGCTTGATGGCTTGCGATCAGGTAACCACTAATCCTTTGTTTGATCCTTATGATGATTTCACCTTTGAGAAATTAGAAGAGGCTTTCAGTGACATGTTAAATGACTACAGAAAACTGCGTAGTAAATATGAAACCTCTAAGAATGTACTTAAAGAGTACAAAGGTGAGATAGGAAGACTTACCGACCAACTAGCTGATGTTTGAAAAAATGATTCTTCTATTGAGTCTGGTGATCATTCATCTATTAAGCTGTTGTTACACGAGACTATCAAGTTATCCGAAGAAAAAGACCAAACTATCATCCAGCTAAAGAAAGACCTATCTAAGGAGAGAAAGAATCTCCAGTGTGCATAAGTCAGAATGGAAACACTTACATCTGACTATACTAGATTATATGACACCTCCAAAAGGTTGGAAATTAGTTTAGAAAAACGACCTGAAGTTGCTGCTTCCTATTCTAACACGTGTCAATTACCGAATCACCGGAACACACCCAAACCAAATACTCTCAGACCAAACCATACCAAACCTATGCCCAATAAGACTAATAGGCATGCATTTTTCTATGCTAGAAAACCAAAACCTACCAATCATACACCTCACACTACTTTCAACACTCAACATGCAAAATGTCATTATTGTGGCCTCATTGGTCATATATCCTCTGCATGTAGAATCAGAAAGTTAGTAGATCTAAATGTTTATGCATGGATACCAAAAACTAACATGTCAGGACCCTACAAGAAAGAGTTTCATCTGTAAACTATTTTGTAGGTGGAACGCCCTTCACATGCTAAAAGCAAATGGATCCTCGACAGCGGTTGATCATGGCACATGACCGGTGATGCGTTATTATTCGCAACACTGTCGAAGAAAAATAAAGAAGGATACGTCTCCTTCGGTAATAATTTAAGAGGGTAAATAATCGGTATCGGTGACATTGGTAAGGCTCCCTATCCTGTGATTAAAGATGTCTATCTAGTTACCGAGTTAAAACATAATCTACTCAGCATAAGCCATTTAGCTGATCACGGTTATGGCATTAACTTCGTCAAAGACAAATGTACTATAGTTGATAGCTCAACTGGTAGTACTATCTTTGAAGGTATCATGAAAGACAATATATGTTTCTATCTATTAGAAGATGCTAACAAAGCAGGTAGATGCTTGATGGCCAAGAGCATTGAGAGTCAACTATGGTATATGAGACTCGATCATGCAAACATAGACACAATTTCAAAACTATCCACAAAGAAGTTGGTACGCAGCTTACCGGACATATCTTTCAAGAAGGATATGGTATGTAGCGAATGTGAAAAGAACAAAGCTACTCGATCCGTCATTAAATCCAAAAACGTTGTAAGTACCACTAGACCTCAACAACTATTGCATATGGACTTATTTAGACCGAGTAGAATAGCTAGTCTAGGTGGTAAGTTACATGCATTTGTCATTGTAGATGATTTCTCTAGATACACATGGGTATATTTTCTTGTACGCAAGAACGATGCTCCGTCAGAATTTGTCATATTTTACAAGAAAGTACAGAATGAAAAAAGTTTCATGATTACTCGCATTCGTAGTGATCATGGCAGCGAATTTGAGAATGCAGAGTTCAAGCTATTCTGTGACACACACGGTTATTTGCATGAGTTTTCCTGCCTTAGAACTCCACAACAAAATAGAGTTATGGAACGTAAGAACAGGACTCTATCTGAAATGGCTAGAGTAATATTGAACCAGTTTAGTCTACCTAGATACTTTTGGACTGAAGCTGTCAATACAGCATGCTACATTTTCAATAGGGTTCTAATTCGACCTATATCGAAGAAGACTCCCTATGAGTTATAGTTTGATAGAACACCCACTGTTTCATATTTCAAGATATTTGATTGTAAATGCTTTATTCTTAATACTAAAGACAACCTAAGTAAATTTGATGAAAAGGCCGATGAAGGTATCTTTTTAGGTTATGCGGCAAAGAGCAAAGGGTACAGAGTCTTCAGCAAAAGAACCATGATCATCAAAGAATCAATTAATGTCAAGTTTGATGAACTAAATCAATATTTAAACGATAATGATAATGAAGACGTGAGTACACCAAGTACAACTACTGTAAAACCTTTCCACAAAGATGCAGAACCTTCACACTAAGCACCAGCTGAGTCTTCAAGCGAAGAAGCCGGAACCAGCAATCCTGAAGATATGCCAAAAGAGATGAGATTCTTGGCAGATCATCCAAAGGACTTGGTAATTGGTAAGATTACCAAGGGTGTACTTACTCGTTCCTCTAATAAAGATATAGCTTCTTGTGTTGCTTTTATTTCATAGCTTGAACCCAAAAACATTGAAGAAGCATGTAGAGATAATTTTTGGTTAGATATTATGCAAGAGGAATTAAACCAATTCGAACGAAATCAAGTTTGGGAATTTGTTCCCAAGCCTATTTATCATCCGATCATTGGCACCCGTTGGGTATTCCGAAATAAACTGAACGAGAATGGTTTAGTGACTCGTAATAAGGCTCGACTCGTAGCTCAAGGATACAATCAAGAAGAAGGTATCGACTACGATGAGACTTATGCTCCAGTTGTGAGATTAGAATCCATTCGCATGTTATATGCATTTGCATGTTTTCATAATTTTAAGTTATTTCAAATGGATGTTAAAAGCGCATTTTTGAATGGTTTTATAAAAAAAGTTTATATAGCTCAACCTCCAGGTTTTACTGATTTCAATAATCCTGATTATGTTTTCAAGTTGAAGAAAGCCCTATACAGTTTGAAACAAGCCTCTCGTGCTTGTTACGATCGTCTAAGCTCTTTCTTACTTGACAACGGTTTTTCAAAATGAAAGGTTGACACTAAACTGTTTATAAAATCTTTGAATAACAATCTTTTTTTAATTCAAATCTTTGTAGATGATATTATTTTTGGATCCATTGATGAATCTCTTTGTCAAGATTTTCAAAGTGTATGCAGAATGAGTTTGAGATGAGCATGATGGGAGAGCTGGAATTCTTTTTTGGACTGCAAATCAAACAAACCAACAATGGGACGTTCATAAATCAAGCAAAGAACACAAAAGATTTATTAAAGAAGTTCGACCTGGAAGTAGTCAAACCTCTTAGCACTCCAATGGCGACTTCAACCAAGCTTGATATTGATGAACAAGGCAAACCCGTCGACATACGTAAGTATCAAGGTATGATCGGTAGCTTACTATATTTAACTGCTAGTCGACCAGACATTATGTTTAGTGTTTGCTTGTGTGCACGTTTTCAAGCCAATCCTAAGGAATCACATATGTACGCAGTTAAGCGTGTCTTCCGATACCTTAAAGGCACTTCTTTTGTCGGCTTATGGTATCCTAAAACCACGTCATTTGGCCTAACCTGTTATTCTGATGCTGATTTTGTCGGATGCAAAATTGATAGAAAAAGTACCAGCGGCACATGCCATTTCCTAGGAAAAGTCCTAGTCCTTTGTTTAGCAAGAAGCAAAATTTTGTCGCATTATCAACAACTGAGGCTGAGTATGTCGCCGCAGGACGTTGTTGTGCATAAATTTTGTGGATGAAGTAAACTTTAGAAGACTTTGGATTACATTTCACACACATACCTATTTTCTGTGATAACACTAGTTCTATTAATTTGACTAAGATTTCAGTATGTCACTCTCGTACTAAGCATATCGAGATTCGACATTATTTTCTTAGAGATCATCAACAAAATGGAGATATAAACCTTGTATACATAGACACGCAGAATCAATTGGCTGACATTTTCACAAAACCTCCAGCGGAAGATCGTTTCAATTATTTACGCCAAGAATTAGGAATTTTAGATGTCAATAATATTAATTAATTTTGTTTTATCAATTAGTTTATTCAATACTCAATAACTATTTTTGAGACAAGCCTACAAAGAGTCTGTCTGTCACCACGACTACGGTCGAAGCAAAGCGGTACTTAATTGTTCTCCAGTGAACTCCCGTTAGTTAGGACAGTACTCCTATAGCTAATCTGAAACAGATGCTGAGTAAAGAAAATTAATTTATTAAATAATATTAATTATATTATTTGAAGTTTAAAATTACTAAACTTTGAATTAAATATTTGAAATGAGTTGATGAAAAGGATATGGCCCATAAATTTTTTTTAAAAAAAACCAAGAGAACCTTAGGCGAATTCGGTCCGAGTTCGGTCCGAATTCGGCCAAGGTTCTGTTGGTGTTGTAAATTTTTAAGTCAGAACCTGAGGCCTTCTCCTCTTCATCTCTTCCAAACTATTTCATCACAACAGCAGCAGCAGCCGAAGAACCCCCAAACCCTAGCTTTTCTATACTCCTTTTCTTCCAATCTACGTGGAGAGATCCATCCAAAATTTGGATTTGTACGGAGAATCGCGTCCTCTACGACATACTTGATTCTAAGAAGGTATAACTCCTTCTCTCCTCCACTTTCAAATTCTTAGGGTTACCTAGTTTTGGAAAAGAATGCCTAAGGGATTCTATCCTTTCAAGAGGAAGAAGACCAATGCCAGTGAAGAGGCATCGTCTTCCGATCCGAACATGGATTCACTATTTTCCCCGGTCCAATCGGGTGACAGCGTGTCGGATGAGTTTTACTTCAAAACTCATGACCAAGCTTTGCTTTGGTATGCCGACATTGTTATGCGTACAATATGCACAGGCGTTCCGATTAATGGACTGTATTTCCAGATTACTGTCCTTTCTTTGAGGCATTAGGGTTACACCGTCTCATTACCCAATAATTCCCTATAGCTACTAATGCCCTTAGACTATTCTATTGTAACTTCGTATTAAACACTTTTACCGCAAGAACTCGTATTGGCGGGATCGATATCGAGTTCGGTGATGTGTTACTAGCGAAAATCTTTGGTATTCTAAACGAAGGTGCCCCGCTCGAAGACATCATCGACTTTGACTTTCCCGAGGGAACGACTATTGTTAGTTTTAAGAATGAGCTTTGTGCGCCAGCACGTGCTCGTCCTGGAAAGTTCAAGGCCAATAACTTAAATTTGTATAACTACGAGTTACATCGCATCATCTATTCCACTATTCTTCCGAAATCTACTTCAAAAGATGATGTCATTACACTAGAACTCTCTGCCCTCTATCACATTCTTAAGGGGATTCCTTTTTCTGCCCCTAAGACAGTCATCCAGATGATGGGAAGATGTCGCGGAAGAGAACGCAATCTCTCTTATGCGATGCTTATCCTTCTCATCTTTCAGCATTTTGATATCGACTTATCTGCTTGCGCTCTGGACCCTGAGCCCAAGTATCTCAAGCTTTTTCGTCATAGCATTGCCACTGCTCCTCCACCTCTTGTACCTGCTTCTCCTCAGACCTACCCTATGACTTTTGAGGGTATCTATCAGCACCTCTCGGATTTGTAGACTTTCTTTGTTGACACTTCCAGGGAACATGAGTTCTGTGAAGTGACTCGGTTCTAGGCTATTGCCAACTCGTTTGCCAATCTACGATTTATTCAGACGGGTCATTCTGCTAGCTCTTTTCCTAGAGACCCTACTGTATCTGGTTACCGCATTAAGGATGAGGCGGTCCACTCTCTGTTCCAGCCAGGGAAAGCTTATGATTGGTATCGTGGCTCGGGTGCTACTCTATATACCTCTGGAGCTGGCATATCTGGAGCTGGTCCATCCAGACATGGTGGACATGCTGGCACCGCAGATGATGATGAGGATGATATGTGATTTGTCGTACTATTGAAATTGATTTTATTGTCTTTGTTTACTTAAAAATGCTCCGACATTCCAAGATAGTATCAGTACTCTTATTTGGTTGTGATTTCTTGTGTTACTTTTGTCCAATAAACATGTTCTATGCTTTTCTTAGCACATTTTTATTCAGTATAGCATTATTCAGTATTTCTCAAAGCATTATCTTTTATTATGCTTCCATTTATAATGCTTGTGATATATTTTCTGCTTATCACATTTCTTTATTGTCTGTTCCATTTATATCATGCCTATGATTATTATATATATATATATATATATATATATATATATATATATCTATATTTTGTGTTTTTTTACTGAATGTTACTTATGCATATATTGCGGGAGAGCTTTCTCTTTTGTAATTATTTTGCTAAGTGACAACGGGAGAGAAATAAGATCTAACATCTTCGATCTGTAAGAATACAGGATATGAACAATCTACAGGAACATTTTTTATACATTATATCAGTACAATTTGTTTTGATAAAGACCAAAGATGTTATATCGGTCAAGGTTTGTCAATTATCAAAATGGAAGAGATTGTTGGCCCATTGGTCATGGTCAAACCTAATTTTAATAATTAATCAAACTTTGTCTCGATATATGGAACAACTCAGATGTTTACTCAAGACGTTTTGGATACTTGGACACTAATCAAGATTGGATATCTACTCAGTTCAAGACCGAAGCTATGTTTGCCACTCGAGACTGTATTTCTTTATGTAATATAATTTTTACTTTTATTGAGTCTAGGAATACATTGTACACCAAGTCGTACTGGCAAATAGGCTATCCAAAATCGTTTTCAAAAATGACCTTTGTTTTGAAAAATATCTCTTATTTACAAAAGCTTCTGAAGGATTTTAAAAAGCCCAAAAATATTTTCTTAAAATATTCCTGATCAAACCCTGACAGAACTCGGCCAGAGTTCGGCCATAGTGAACGCCCTGTGAACGTTAGATTTTTTTAATTTGGTCTCCCTTCAGTTGCAGATTGTTACATAGAGTTCTATCCGAATTCTATCCAAATTCTCCCAGAGTTCTGCCTTTGAAAAAACTATAAATAGAGAGGAATTCTGATCTTTTAAAATTACTCATTCACTTTCATCTCTTCTCTTCTAAACCTTACGTTTCTTCCAAAGAGTTTTCTAAAAAGCTTTCATTTTTAAATTCCACGCCAGTTACAATTCTCTAGTCAATTTGCCGGTACGGTACGGTCTAGAAGATTTTAGAGAAATTGTAATCAGAGGCTTGATTAAAGAAAGACTCTTCAAAACTGAAGTTGGTCGAGTTATTCGTATCAAAGCTCGCGTTTGTAGAAGTTGCAAGGACTTTGTATGAAAATTTACGAGATTTTCCAATAGTGGATTCAACTGGAAGCTAGAGTCCTTCCGACTGGACTAATCCTCACAAGAGAAAATCCAGTATAAATCGTCGTGTTTGCATTTGCCTTCTGATCTCTCTTCTTTACAGTTATTACTTTGTGATTATTGATATTATTTTTATGATCTAACTGCTAACAAGTTTTTAATTAGCAATATTCTGTTGCCTACTCTATTCACCCCCCTCTAGGGCATTATACTTTACGACTTTGTTCCAACACCGAGAAGAAGAAGGCGACGGAATACGCTCATTACGTATGATGAGGAAGGTGGTGGGTATGAGGTTAGTCTGGCATTTCCTATAAGGAAGTCTATATGGGCAAGATAGATGCAGAACTATTATCTAAAGGAATCCAATTTTCGGGCATACTCTACGACGAATAATGAGTCGGTATCGTTTAAACATATGATGATATTGAGGGCGTCGGTTGAACAGCAGATTGTCAGAGTGATTCGGGATGAGAGAACAACGGATCTATTGTTGGATCCGTGGATCCAACATAAAGGGCTTTTAGATTGGGTCGACATGGCTGGAGACCTACCAGCATATAGAAAGAAATCTGTGGCGGCCTTCATAACTAACGGGTGGTGGACCATCCTGGCGGGGTGGGTAACAAGCGAGTGTGCGGCTGCAATTACTCAGGTCCAGATTGACCGGAGCTTAGATGACGATGCCTGGGTATGGAAGGACCTCTCCAGCAGAAAGTTTGAATACAGAGGGGTCTACGACCAGATACAAGAGGCAGAAATGAGGTGGGAGTTAGCAGAAGTTGTTTAGGTTAAGGTGAGTGCCATAAAATTCTAATTGTGTGTCTACAAACTTCTAATGGGTCAATTGCAAATGAAAGACCGCCTTCATCGGTTTGGAGTCCAAATAGATAACAAAGAATACATCTTATGTAGACAGGTCGATGAATCTAAGGACCACATGTTTTTTTAGATGTGACGTGGCATGGGACATATGGCAGGTGCAAAGAAATCAACTTCATCTCCCATCACAGGAGAACTTGGATCGGGGACTAGATGCAGTACTTCAAGAGATTATACAGCGGAAGAGACAAGGGGGCCAATTGTATCGGATTGCTTGAATTAGGTTAGCTGCTCGGTTTGGCATGTTTGGCGAGAACGAAATATACGTATTTTTGATAACTCTCAAACATCGATTATAGGAGTTCTCAATAACATCGACCATGATGTGAGATATCTGGAAGTGTAAAAGAGAATAAGCAAGATATGAGATGTACTGAGTGTGTTTGCTGATCAATAAAATTAATTACCTTTTTCCAATATATAATATATATATATATATATATATATATATATATATATATATATATATATATATATATATATTTATATATATATATATTTATATATATATTTTATATATATATATATATATATATATATATATATATATATATATATATATATATATATGTATTATATAAAAATGTATATATATATATATATATATATATATATATATATTTATATATATATATATTTAATACAAAAATATATTAAATACAAAATATATGTGTGTGTGTGTGAGAGAGAGAGAGAGATTTTGGAGCCGGCCCTAACCCTGCGCTCCCTCACCCCCCCCCCCCCCCCCCCCCCCCCCCCCCCGCTCTAGGGCTTGGCCCCTGGCCAGCCTGATGGCGGCGGGACCTCCTCCGGCGGCCTCATCCGCTCGATCTCCCCCACCCGTTCCTCCCCCCTTCAGTTTTGTCCTTTCCCTCCCTAGAGGAGCTCGTGGCTGGATTCGGAAGGGTTGGGATGGAGGTGCCAGCCCCTCCACCCACCTGCTCTTGAGCCGGAGACCCCCTTCCTCTTCGCCCCCAACCCCTCCCAGCTCTCTGTTGACCCCCATCTTCCTAATTTTGGGTCCTCCCTTCGATTTGTGCCTCCCACAGGGACGGCTCTGTCGGTGCTGCCGTTCTCGGCAGCGTTCTCCATCATTCGGCGGCACGGATTCGCCCACCCGCACTTGCGGGGATCCCCTAACTCAGTTTCCTCGACCTTTTTGCTCGAGCCGGCAGCCCAATCGACTATGCCTCCATCTCCGACGACCGCTCCCCTGCGAAACTTCCTGGTTGTGTTCCGACAGCTACGGTAGATTCTACCTTAGCGGTGGCTGGCACTTCACAATCTGCCCGCTGCTGCCTTGAGGCAGCGGGCAGCTCTTCTCTGGTAGCGACAGCACGAGTGTGGAGGAGCCTATCCTTCGTCCTCATATCCCTGTCTTCGTACAGGGTATTCCGGAAGTCACCGTCGACGAAGCAGACGTGGCTGCTCTCTCTCTGCCCTATTGAAATTTGCTCTGATTCGGAAGATGTCACACTCTCACCCCCCGATGGAGGTCATTCGTCGTGCTTTCGCAGACTTCAGGTTCACCGGCCCCATTTCGGTCAGACTCATCGACGCAAGGCACATCCTGATTCGCCCTCGCCTTGAAGTTTATTTCCTGCGACTAAGGTCAAAGCAACTCTAGTTTGTGGATAAAGCTCCTATGAGGATCTTTAAATAGACGACGGAGTCTTTGACGCATTCAGAATCGTCGATGGCTCTGGTGTGGGTCTCGTTCCCGGACCTCCCAAGTCTTCTCTTTGTGAAAGCTTCTATATTCATGCTAGTTGCGGGCATAGGTACGCCTCTCAAGTTGGACAAGGCTACCAAAATTTTGTCTCGACTGAGTAGAGTGCGTGTCCTAGTGGATATGGACAATAGCAAACCTTTAGTGGACCACATTCGTTTCAAACTTCTGGGCGAGTGTAACTACTACCAAGCTGTGGAGTACGAACAACACCCGACGTACTTCAATGTCTGCCTACATCAAGGCCATTCCTCTTCCAACTGTAAGTCTGTTTTGAGCAAAGCAACTGGAGGGGACTCCTTCCCCATTGGCTTTGGAAGGGGGATCCAGGT
The DNA here is from genome assembly GCA_029216955.1 of Iris pallida. Lineage (NCBI taxonomy): Eukaryota > Viridiplantae > Streptophyta > Magnoliopsida > Asparagales > Iridaceae > Iris > Iris pallida. The sequence continues at coordinate 21,604 of JANAVB010011281.1, forward strand.
GTAGTGCCCCGAAATTAGTAATACGTATTTTATACGTGTTCGTATTTCTGACCCGTATTTCTCATTTTCTTTGATTAGTTAGTTATGGTTTATTTCATATTTAGCATTGTAGTTTAATTGTCATTTATCATTCATGGATTAATTCTGATTAGTGGAGCTTGGTTTTATTTGGATAGGAGGAGGATTGGGTTGGCTCGGTTTGGCCTGGCTTGGTTTGGGTTGGCTTGGTTCGGTTTGGGATTGCTTTTGGTTCATCATGAACCAAGGGGTGAACCCCCTACCTACCACCACCACTCATATTTATTACCTATTCTTCTTCTCTCTCTTCATTAATCTCTTCTTCCTTCTCCATTAAACCTACCACCAACCAAGAACACCCCTTAGGCAAGTGCATCTTGCTTCATGGAGGAACCCAAATTTTATTGTTCCATTCTCTTCTTTGCAACATTTTAACTTACCTTAGTACTTGACATTTTCTCTTTTCATGGCTAGATTCTTGTAGATCTAAGTTTAAATTATTTTCGAAAATCTTGGGTTTTGATCTACTAAACCTTGTTACTTTCGAGTTTTGATGGTTCCATGTTGTTGAGAATTTTATTCAACCCAATTTTGACCTTTGAAAAGTTGGATTTGGACTTGTTTTGACCAAGTTATGGACTTTTGAAGTTTTAGGTTCAAACCATGGAGTTCTTGCTGATTTGGAGAAGACAGTGAGCAGTGCACGAGCTTTTTAGCTTGTGTCACTGAGCTGCGCGCGCTCTTTAGCGCAGCGCAGTCGACCCCATATGCTGCCTTTTGGGAGCGTATGACTCGCATACGCTCGCTTGTTTGACAAGGAGTCGTATCGACCCCATACGCTGCCTTTTGGGAGCGTATGACTCGCATACGCTCGCTTGTTTGACAAGGAGTCGTATGGAGTCCCTACGCTGCCTTTTAGGAGCGTATGTCTTGCATACACTCACTTGGGTGACAAGCAGTCGTATGGACCTCATACGCTGCCTTTTGGAAGCGTATGTCTTGCATACGCTACCTGAGCGTATGCTGCCTGAGCGTATGATGACCTGAGCGTAGCCTGACCTGAGCGTATGCTGCCTGAGCGTATGCTGCCTGAGCGTATGATGACCTGAGCGTAGCCTGACCTGAGCGTATGCTGCCTGAGCGTATGCTGCCTGAGCGTACGCTGACTGAGCGTATGCTGCCTGAGCATGGCCTGACCTGAGCGCAGTTTGACTTAGGCGCAACTGGACCTGACCCTACTTACCCTGGATTTTCTATAGCCCTGTATATTGATATTTTATTAGATATTTAACGTACATTTTATATCCTTACGCCTTTTTTTATGAACTTGATAATCCCGATTTTATTTATTATGTTTGGAGTGATAATTGAACAATGCTTGATAGTGGCCCGCCGTGGTACACTCTTGACTTGATAACTTGACCTGCTACACATGACATGACAGTGACCCGTGGTGGTGCACTCTTGACAAGTAATTTGACATGATAATTCTTGATGGTGGTCCGTCGTGACGCACCCTTGCCTTGATAAGTAATAATGATAATGATAGTGGCCCATCGTGGCGTACTCTTGACAAATTAATTCATTAGCCTGGACACCATGGTTGTTTGCATGGATTGTGCTTGTATAAACTACGAGTCCTGTGCGTCTTGCATCATGTCTAGGGCATGATCCCTGAGTACCACGGTCAGGGATTCATACTGAATCTGGCTAGGTTAATGACTAGATTGATCAAATAGCTCATGGAGAATTTTCCTATTACCTGTTGCCCCTTTGGTCCCGGCCTTACATATATATATACATGGGATTTGTTGCTATCCGTCGAGATGAGCGCACTTCCAGCCCGCCGTCGAGTGTGGTACCATAGGACACATGTATCTTACTACAGTGTGTCTGTTATATCCTGCTATCTTTTCCCTATCTTGCTGGGATCACTCAGGTAGTAACAAACAGGTAACCGGACTTGGAATTCTCATTGCATTTGCTAGTAACTAGGCTTGTGATAACCCTAGTTAGTTAAAGTAGCAAGCCGTACTTATTGCTTGGCCATAAAAGTTGGATGGAGTTCAATCTGTCTAGTCTTGTCTTGATCCTGTACAAGATTGTTGCATGTCTCGATTTTTATATTTACCTTGCCGATAAATGGTGGGAGAAGCCAAGTTCCGTTCAGACGAAGGGTTACAACCCCGGTCCTTGTTTGGTTTACGGGTTGTAACCCGGTTATCTGAATAGTCCCATGGTTATCTCATCGTATATCATCCTGTCATGCTTTTCCATATGTTCTGTCTTTTATTGATCCTGTACAAGATTGTCTTTTATATTCACCTGTCATGCTTTTTCTTAAATTAACTGTCTCTTATTAGGTAATTATATTATTGTGCTAATTGCTGGTTTTAGTTCTTAAGTGAAGCCTCCTTTGTGACACTTGCTCTTTCTGGGGTCTGACCCAGCTGGTTTTGTATGGCCAGATACCGGAGCAGCAGCAAAGGATCTACCTGCCTTATGTAGAAGCATGGAAAATATTAGAAATAAAGGCATAATGACCCATGCGGCTCTGGACAGCAAGCCTATGCGGTTCATACTGGAGTTGCTTTATGCGGCCCAAAAGGAGACCCCAAGACTCATGCGGCTCGGGGACATGCGGCTCAAATCGATGCCACGTGTGACCCCCCCTACAGTTGGCCATTGGAGTAATGGCCTCATTTAATGCTCTGACACGACTCGACGGCTGCGACTTCTCTGACATAAAGTGTCATAATGGCTCTGCCATAATGACAGATTCTTCGGGAAAAGAAGAAGATCTCTGACCCGATCTGTCAGAAATCCTATGTTGCCACGTGGCAAAAGTCTCATGCGGCTCGGTTAAAGAACAGCTTCATGCGGCTCCGTGAGGCCCTCTGTTGCTCAAGACGGCGAGAAGGATTCCCCTGCGGTCCCACTTCAGATCGTAGACAACTCTGCTGCCCCCAAGTCCGATAGAAGAAAACATTATGATGCTGGACTTGCAGGGACAAAGAGGGACTCTACGCTGTCCGAACCGCAGAAGAGTATTAGCCGCAGGGAGAAAGCCCATGCGACTACATCCGCCAACCGCATGAAGAAAACTCATGCGGCTACTTCTGTCAGCCGCATAACTTATGCGACTACAGTTCCCAACCGCATGGATGAAACTCATGCGGCTAGAAAAGTCAATCATTTGCAGAAAACCCATGCGGCCACAGATGCCAACCGCATGCGGCCAGCCTGCACGGTCATGGCTCCTAGCCGCATAAGAACTCGTCCGACGACAGGAGACAACCGCGTACAGACAGCCTGCACGGTTTCCACTCCCAGCCGCATAGCATCCGCTCCATGCTCCTCTCGATCAGTTTTCGACCGTCTCTCGTACGGCCCGAACCCTGATGACTCTCTGGATGATAAGCCAGACTCTGTGATGTTCAACTTGGACTCTTCTTATTATGCACCCACAAGTGCTAAAAAGAAGAAGTCTAGGGCAGCACGGGCTCATCAAGCCCAGATAGCTGCCCCAACCTCTGACTATCAGGGCGTCCCGCTGATTATCACACGGGCCCCTGATGGGAAGTTATACAGAACCGCTCAAGTCCAAACCCCGACGGCGAACGGACAGAGTGGTCCCTCTGACCTGCGTGAGGCGATCCTCCACAAGCGCAAGGAAAGAGAAGGGGCTTCGGCGTGCAGAGAGTCCTCGCAGGGACGTCACTGCGCCCAGATTATCGTCAACTGCTGTTGCAGCAACACGGCAAACCGGCCATCCGTCTTCCAAAGATTACGACATCCGAGCTCGGAAGACGAGGCACCCCCTGTGGCCTCCTGCAATTCCGTGCGGAAAGCCCCTGTTGAGGGGAGAGGAAAGAAAACCAGCATCTCCAGTCCAAAGGTCTCAACTATTGCAGCTAAGAAGCCGTCGTCTAAAGGATCATCCTCTGCTGGAGTATTCCAACACACCCGTTCAAAGATAAAAACGGCTGCAGTAGGAAGTTCACCGCCCACGTCACTGGGGGTTGTTGGAACTGGGGGTAGCTCTCCTCCGAACATCCACGACAACCCGACATTCCAAGAAGACGGACTGGAGGAAGCAAATCCTCAAACGGGTACAACAGATACCGACGTCCCCGAGGACATCCTAAACGAAGCAGGCTCAGAAGCTGGGGGTACTGCCCCTTCCGAGTCCGAACCTGAAGAAAACATACCCACATATCCTGATGATTTCTCGATGCATGAGTATGACTCGGAGAGCACGTCCGCCACCACTCCTTCTGTCACTCCTCACGTGAGGACGACATTCATGACGGACAACAGCCAAGGCGGTTCCGACGATCGCCAACGTATCGACACTTTGGAGGCCATACTGCACGCCTTGGTCAAGTCTGTGGACGAGATCAAAGCAGCGCTTCCTACTTTGCAGGGAGTGATACCTGGTCAGACAAGCGTGGGTCCCACGAACAACATAGATTCAAATTCAGCGACACCAAACCCGGGCAATAATGCTCCCGAGATAACGGCTCCTACCGCGACAGATGAGGCTCGAGAAGTAAGAAGAGAGGTTCAGGAGCTCCGAGCAATGTTCCAAGCCCGAGAAAACTCTCAAGACCTCAGAATACGGCAACCATATCCTGCTGAATGGAGGGATGTTCCCTTTTCCCCAAGATATAAACTGTTCAATATCAACCCATATGACGGCAAAACTTCAGCAAGCCGGTACATCACTTATTTTGAGGTCACTACCGACCATCTGCCCCATGATGACGCCATCCTCACACGGTTATTCATTGGGGCACTGGAAGGAGTCGCCTTCGATTGGTACCGTAACCTGCCAGACAATTGCATTCACTCCTTCGCTGGCTTCAAGCGCTTGTTCTTGGAGAGGTTCTACGAGGTAGGGCAGGACGTCACGATGTCTACCCTCATGGACGTCGTTCAAGGAGAGAAAGAGCTGACGAGGAATTACATTGAGCGGTTTCGTCAAACCGCAATGAAGTTGCCATCTGGCAACCCGGACTCTTCCTTGATTGAAATTTGCCAAAAGAGATTACTTCCGACAATTAGTCTCTGGATGGGCGAAAGCCAATTCAAGGACTGGAAGGCTTTTATCATCAGTGCTACAAGTGCCGAAGAACGATTGAAGAAAGCTCGCCAGCTGGGGTTGCATATCTCAGAGGGAGAGAACAAGGGGAAGCGTCCCAATGCCAGCAGCGACAATGGGGGTAGCCCCTCCAACAACCGGGACAACAGAGGCAAGCAGGCTATGGTGACCGATACAGCCCAGAAACCCGAGCCACAGCCAGCAGACAAACAATGGCCTCAAATCACTTATTCTTTCGAAGACGGCCACGTCAAGCCTATCTTGGACATGCTTATACAAGGGGACAGAATTCAGCTTCCTCCACCAAGGCGGGAACCTCGGCCGGCTGATTTGGAAAATCCGAAATTCTGCCATTACCACCGCTATGTCCACCATGCTACACACGACTGCTACCAACTGAAACGGTATATCCAGAACCTCATCGATTCGAACGCTCTGGCTATCGACTTCGAGGAGGTAACCGTAGCAGCCAACATGGTGTCCGTACAATTCGGCAATTTCCCTCCAACAGAGACTCAAGACGGTGTCATACCCATCCCTCTGGCAACGATAGAAATCGCTAATCTTCCGCCCACCCGTGATCAAACTCCCGGTTTAGTACCTCTCACCACATCACGAGGGGAAATCATGTGGGTTCATCCGGACCTAATCCACGAGGTGACTCAGCCCACTTTACCTTCTAAAAAGAAAAGTAGAAAGGTCAGATCATGCCGCACCACCTCGACAGAGAAGGAGGAAGTCTCAGCTGTCACTACTTGATCTGGAGCACAAGCCCAACCAGTGGCCGAGAATCCGACTAATGATCAGCAACCCACAAACGCTGATACTCCGGGACCGGCTCAGCCTTCGACGACCGACAAGCCTAGGCCAAAGGAGATTCGCTTCGACAAATCCCTCCGAAAGGAGACACCTCAGGGGCTAGAAAGACCCTACAACTTCGACATCTTGGCTCAATTGGCCAATACACCGGCCAAATTGTCTTTATACGAACTCCTGAGGCTCTCGAAGGATGTCCGTACAGCTTTAAGCGAGGCGCTCCAAAATGCCGAAGCATATTTGGCTCAGGTCAACCTTACAGGAGATAACCAACCTGCAGAGCTCCAAGATAGTGCGTGTACAGGGGCAATACCCAATATCGTCTTCTCTCCGCAGGATATGCTCATCAAAACTAACCTGCATGATCGCCCATTGTACTACACTGGATACATCGGCGACGTGAAGGTGGACCGAATGCACATTGATCCTGGATCCTCCATAAGCATCATTCCGAAGGGTCTGCTACATCATCTTCGCATTCCGATGCACCGCCTAACACCTACAAGCACCGCCATTAGCGGTTTCAATTCGGGCAGAGCTACCCAATAGGGAAGATACGCTTGAAATGTCAGATCGGCGATCTCCAATCAGAAGTTACCTGCTACGTCATAGATGCCGACACATCTTACAATATCCTTCTGGGGCGGCCTTGGATACACGATTACATGATCGTGCCTTCCACGCTACACCAGTGCTTCAAATATGTCGATAAGCACGGCTTCGTGAGGACAGAGTTTGCTGATATCGATCCCTTCAAAGGAGTCGAATCTTATTACTCAGATTCATGTCTGTACAAAAAATCAAAGAAGCACCTGGTCGAAGAGGAGGTGCAAGCTCACACCAAGACAACCACAGGATCAGAAGAACCTCTGACGATCCACCTCCAGGCTCACAAACCGGGCAGTTCTGTACCCCTTACGGCTACTCTGCGTAAGGACGCAATCAGTCTGTCGGCACAAAAAGAACAAATGAGAATCCGGCTACCAAGGTCTGGCCAAGCGCCAAAACCCACACCAGGGCCACTTACCATCAGACTACCGAGAGTCGGTCAGCTCCAAACGGAGAAGCTCAAACCCTCCGATAGACCGCTTACGATACGTCTTCCTAGAAAGGGACATCACCCCGATGCGAAGTCAGACGCTTCTAGCGAACCATCCACTCCTCGCCCTGCGTTAGATGCCAAACTGGGGGTTGCCAGTCTGCCAACAACTCCACGACCTGCTCCGCCAGTCGAGCCTCTGAAGATCAAGCTGACTAGGTCGATCTCTCAGTCTTCACTTATACAGGGGGTGGCCGAAGAAGAACCAGAATTAGCCAAGTATGTGGCTGCCCACTCCGATACCCCTTCCGCGGATGATATAATCCCTCTCGAGAAGATACCTTATTTTGTCAATAAAGGGCTATCTTTGAACTACACCGAGCTCAATAAGCTATGTGCAATGTATGCTATGGACCACGGTATAGGCACTCACCTACACACACAAGTGGTAAATGTATATACCACAATCCAGCTTACTCCAGCAGAAGACGCTTACCGAATAATCGAGGGAGGGGACCACCCGATTATCTTCGGCCGAAAAGACGATCCGTACCCCTTTACCGTAAAAGAAGTCGATCTTGAGTCAGATGCCGGGAGATTGCCTCTATACCTTTATAGTCCCCAGTCCAAATACCTCATGCAGAAGCAAGGATATGATCTAGAAACTACACCAGGTCTGAATTACGGTACCGGACGGCGACTACCTTTAAAGCCCCCAGTACCGTCTGGTAAGCCACGGGACTACTATAGCAAAACTCGATGCGGACTAGGGTACGTAACTCCCACGATGACCCCGGAGAATTCAGATGAAGAATGCGACTGCCAGTCACATTTAACCGGGTCACCAACTTCCGACTCGGATACCAGCATCGGAGACATATTCAGACAGGTCCTGTCAGCCAACATGGCATTCGCCGATGCTTACGAAGAAAACGAGGACATTCCTGAAATCCTCGAGCTTGAGCCATGGGCCCAACAGCTAGACGCACAATGGGAAAAGCGGTTCAAGCTGAGAGAACCTCCTACAGAGGATGAAGTTATGCAGGTCGACCTCGGCACCGAATCCTCTCCAAAGCCAATCTTCGTCAGTAAAAGCCTAACAGACGAGGAACGAGAATCACTACTGGAACTCATCAGAGAATATATTGACGTATTTGCCTGGAGTTACGAAGATATGCCGGGATTAGATCCCGATATTGCTCTTCATAAACTCAACATACGGCCGGATGCAAAGCCAGTCAAGCAACGACGTTTCCGCCCAGGAGCCATGGACGCAATCGAAGCCGAAGTCAACAAGCTGATAGCCAGCGGCTTCATCCGAGAGGAGCAGCACCCTGATTGGGTCGCCAATATAGTCCCGGTCCTTAAGAAGAACAGAAAAATCCGAATCTGCATCGACTTCCGTAATCTGAATGAGGCATGTCCGAAAGACGAATTTCCCCTCCCAATCACGGACATCATGATTGACCACACATGCGGCTTCGAACGTATGTCATTCATGGATGGATTCTCGGGATATAATCAAATTAAGATGTCCCCCGACGACGAGAAGCACACATCATTTAGAACACCGATCGGCACGTACTGCTACACAGTCATGCCATTCGGTCTAAAGAATGCTGGTGCCACATATCAGCGGGCTATGAGTATCATTTTCAGAGAACATTTGCGCAAGACAGTGGAATGCTACGTCGACGACATCGCTGTCAAGAGTCGCCGTAAGGAAGATCATCTGCAAGATCTGAGAACGGTATTCGACCTGATACGAGCCCACAATCTGAAGATGAACCCTACAAAGTCATTCTTGGGCGTATCCAGCGGGAAGTTCTTAGGTTTCATCATCACTGCACGGGGTATCCATGTAGACCCTGAGAAAACCAAGGCAATAATGGAGATGGGTCCCCCGAAAAATCTTCGCGAACTTAGAGGCCTCCAAGGGAGACTAGCTTATATCAGAAGGTTCATTTCCAATCTCTCCGGGCGATGCCGACCCTTCACACACCTCATGAAGAAGGGAGTCTCATTCGTATGGGACGAGGAATGCCAGCGTGCTTTCGACGACATCAAAGAATATTTGTCAAATCCCCCAGTCCTGGTGGCCCCGGTCCCTGGAAAACCATTCCTACTCTATGTACGAGCAATGGAACACTCCCTCGGTGCCCTGCTGGCACAAAACAACGACGCAGGCCACGAGCAAGCTATATACTATCTCAGCCGAATGATGGTCGGGCCCGAACATCGATACACTGCCGTGGAGAAAGAATGCCTCGCCTTGGTATTCGCCATTCAAAAGATGCGGCATTATGTTACAGGACAAACCATACATGTGATCTCACGGGTAAATCCCCTCAGGGTCCTCATGACTAAACCAGGGGCGCTTAGCTCTCGCCTCGCTACATGGGCGATACTACTATCCCCATATCATATGATCTTCGTCCCACAGAAGGCTGTCAATGGCCAAGCCCTGGCAGACTTTTTGGCAGCCCATCCAGGATCGGGGCTATCCAAAATATACGAGGAAATCCCAGATGAGGTCGCCGATTCGAATACAACCACCCACGATAACATATGGAGGATGTTCTTCGATGGCGCTTCAAGAACTGGACCCAAAGGAAATATCGTTGTCGGGGTCGGAGTGGTATTGATCTCTCCTACCGGGCTAGTGATCAATCGCGCCTACTCTCTCACGGAGCCCTGTTCCAACAATGTGGCCGAGTACAACGCTTTGGTCATTGGCCTCCAACTCGCGAAGGAGCTGGGGGTAGAATATCTTGAAGCATACGGCGATTCACAATTAATCGTCAACCAGATTCGGGGGTCGTACGAAGTCCGCCATGAAGACATGATCCCCTACCACCAAATAGCAATCAACATCATCTCCTCATTCGAGGGATTTTTCATCGAACACGTCCCCAGACTTCAAAATATCGAAGCCGATGCCCTAGCAGGCCTTGCCGCTTCCTTAGCAGTGCCGAACCAAGCCCATCACTCGGTTGACGTGATAGGCCACGAACTGGTCTGTCCCAAGAACAATATCCAATTCATGGCAAGCTATTCCGCCCAGTCAATCGACGAAACACCAGACTGGAGGCAGCCGTTCATTGACTTCGTCGTATACGACATCCTCCCCGAGAATCTAAGGGAAGCCACCTCCATCAGACGACGTTCCCTCAGATTCTTCTACGACACAGAGACAAAGATGCTATATCGACGATCCTACGACGGGTTATTGCTCCGGTGCTTATCAAACGCAGAAGCCAAAGAAGCTGTACGAGAAGCTCACGACGGTGTCTGTGGGGCCCATCAGCCTGGCCCTAAACTGCAAGACCGCCTTCGCCGGATGGGCTACTACTGGCCCACGATGGTGGCAGACGTAATAGACTACGCCAGAAAATGCAAGGCCTGCCAAGTCCACGCAGACTTCATTCACCAACCATCCGAGTTTCTACATCCAACGGTGGCGTCTTGGCCATTTGAAGTATGGGGAATGGATATCATTGGTCCAACCACCCCACCTTCCTCTCGAGGACATCGCTTCATACTTGCGATCACTGATTATTTCTCCAAATGGGCGGAAGCTATCCCACTCGCAGAAGTCAAAACTTCAAACGTGATTAGCTTTCTCAAGCATCACGTCATATATCGCTTTGGATTGCCACGAAGGATCATCCATGACAATGGTCCGCAGTTTATAAGCCACGCATTCTACCGATTCTGCGATAAGCACCGCAATCAGAATGTTGCTTCAACACCATACAACCCGGCATCGAATGGGTTAGCAGAAGCATTCAACAAAACAATCATCAAACTCCTCAAGAAGTTTGTATCTTCCAACAAACGCGACTGGAACGAGAAGCTCGGCGAATGTTTATGGGCCTATCGCACCACGATTCGAACAGCTACTGGGAATACACCATTCTCTCTAGTATATGGGAGCGAGGCAGTCCTCCCACTGGAAATTCAGATTTCCTCACTCCGCGTCGCCCTCACTTATCAATTGACAACAGACGATAACTACCGACGCCGACTACAAGAGTTGGAGGCCCTAGATGAAAAACGCCTCTTAGCTCAGCAAAGGATCGAGCTATACCAAGCACGTGTCTCAGGGGCCTTCAACAAGAAGGTCAAAATCAGAACATTCCAAGTGGGCGATCTCGTTCTGGCAGTCCGAAGGCCAATGGTCATGACTCACAAGACCGCAGGCAAATTTCAGCCAAAATGGGAAGGCCCATTTATCATTGAGGCCGTGTTTTCCAACGGCGCCTACCGTCTCGCCAAACAGAATGGGGACATGCTTATGTTACCCGTCAACGGCAAGTTTCTGAAGAAATACTATGTTTAGACAACATTTTCCAAATTATCGAGCCATGTATCCATTGATACCACCGAACCCACATCCACAACATTTCAGATTACCGAGCCATACACCTGCTGGCGTCGCTAAACCCTCACTTCCTCAATATTCTAAATCACCAAGTTATGTACCTGCTGGTACCTCTGAACTTACATCTCGGTCACTCTATCAGATAGTAAGTCACGTATAATTACGCCTCTGAACTTTCTTCCTGAAAGAGATCCTCCCTCATGATCCACTACCCGTACTCCCAGTGCACAAAAAGGGTAATCGATCCGCCAATCTCCGAAACGACCATGTCCTCATTACCTCTGAGTCGTTTTCACTACCACCAAAAAAACAAACCGCCCCCTCGCATAGAACTTCCATGTCCTCCTACCTCTGAGTAGCTCTATGCACCCCTTCTTCATTGAGCCCACTCCTGCCATGTCCTCATTACCTCTGAGTGGGAAGGCTCCGTCGAAGAAATCACCATATTTGCCATGTCCACATTACCTCTGAGCAAGTATGTTGGTTCCCTCTCAATCTATTATCTGTACTCACAACCAGAGTACGACAAGGATAATAGGTCCACAAATGTCCTCTGTTGACCACAAATGTCCTCTGTTGACCATAAATGTCCTCTGTTGACCACAAATGTCCTCTGTTGACCACAAATGTCCTCTGTTGACCACAAATGTCCTCTGTTGACCATAAATAGCTTCCGAAAAGTCTCTCCTGCCATGTTCTCATTACCGCTGAGCAGGAAGGTTTCAGGATAAAACCTTCATGTTTGCCATGTCATCATAACCTCTGAGCAAATGTGTTCGGTTCCCTTTCACCCTATTATCCGCATCCTGAACTAGGGTACGCCAAGGGTAATAGGTCCACAAATATTCATTCGCTAAGCTTCTTAGCATAAATCCACCATCTTACCGCGCCCCGGGAGCCCAGCTGCTCTACGGCATTCCTTCCCCCAGTACCAAAAACATCCATGACCACTTTGTTGTGACTGTCCCGGACATCCTATCTAAACTGTTATCCTTACCTAAAACCAAGGTACGCCTAGGATAACAGGTCCACAAATAAATCCCCCAGCAAGTCCAAATTCCATAAACACCGCAAGTACAAGATGAAGATGAAACATATCCATTTTCGAAGTTTCACATCCTCCGGGATTATATCACTGCTACAAGATAGAAATAAAGAGAAAATAAGCAGGATAAGACAGAGGAACAACTATGATCCGGAGGCCACAAAACGTCAAGAAATGGTCTTTCAGCGAGGCAGTCGACCGCTCAAACCACTGACTAGTTCGATACACCGGCTCTGGAGGCAACGACGTCGCCCAAATGAGCAAAAGATCCCGTTAGGAAATAAAGTCCCCAGACTTGACATAACCCCATTCTTTCAGGATAAGCATGCCAGTCATAATCCAAATTATCGTGGGGTACACCAGGGATACAAAGTTCATACAGAATATCCTATTGAAAGTAAATCATGACAAGAAAGGAGGAAAGCAAATACATTCCCTTCATCAGAACGATCGGCTACATTCACGCAATTAACAAACAAAACCGAAGGAAATTCTTCATTACTTCTTCAGACGAAAGGGAAAGATACAAGCCACAGGAAAACAGATAGGAACATGCAGAAAATAGATATCTGCAGGGAATTCCTAAAAACCTAATTACAGAAACGCATATACCAATCCCTCAACCACTTCACATACGAGGGATGCAGTTGGAGGAGATCTTCGTCCGGAATAAGAGTATCAGAATCCCCAGAGCTACCACCCTCAACAGCCTCGACAGTTGGAGAGAGGCCATCCTGTGCAGACGGCAGTTCTTCCTCCTTCGTTTCTTTAACGAGGGCAGGTCCTTGGTCGATGACAGGAGGCGACGGCTCCTCTGGCACTGCAACCTCGGCATTCAGTGGAGATACTGCAAGGACAAAATAAAGAAACAAAGTAAAGATGTTCTAAAAAGAGACAAGTTATGTGGCTCGTTGAAGACAACTCGTATGCGGGTCGGACATGGGAAAAATCTCAGGTGATCCACGTCACGAGACGTATATGCGGACCACGAAATTTTAACTCACATGCGACTCCGACATGGGGCATACTCCATGCGGCTCGATCACGAGACATGTATGCAGATTACATATCTTGAACTTGTATGCGGCTCAGACATGGGGTATACCCCATGCGGCTCAATCAGGGAACGTGTATGTGGGTCACGTGGTTGCATGCACGGAGGAGACAGTAGAGCAGACCCTGTTAGGGTTTCAAAATACCCAATCTTCTACATAGGTTATTACCTTCGATGGCGACGTGCACATCAAGGCAGATGGAGGGTGCGACGGTCGACGACGAAGCCGATTTCTTTCTCCTCGCCGCGGCCTTCTTCACAATCTTGGAAACCCTAGGCGCCATTACTGTTTGTCAGTTGAAGAAGAAAACAAGATAGGAGTTTTCAGTCAAGAAAAATCTAAAACCCGCCTATTTATAGAAAAAGAAGGATTACTGAACGACGCCTCGAACGACATGATCGACCCTTTGGCTATCGAGGCAAACTGGACAATCAGAAGGAAAAAACCCTTAGGATCCTCCCCCAAGAGACGGCATGAAATCAAAACAAATCAAGAGCATTTAATCAGGACATGTGGAAAAGAGTCTATACGGACAGCTAACTCTATGCGGCTGAGACACTTATGCGGCATGAACGGGGCCATGCTTCTTATTCAAAGTGTTCCAATTTTACAAATTGAAAACTTTGAAGGGGGTCCTGTAGAAGCATGGAAAATATTAGAAATAAAGGCATAATGACCCATGCGGCTCTGGACAGCAAGCCTATGCGGTTCATACTGGAGTTGCTTTATGCGGCCCAAAAGGAGACCTCCAGACTCATGCGGCTCGGGGACATGCGGCTCAAATCGATGCCACGTGTGACCCCCCCTACAGTTGGCCATTGGAGTAATGGCCTCATTTAATGCTCTGACACGACTCGACGGCTGCGACGTCTCTGACATAAAGTGTCATAATGGCTCTGCCATAATGACAGATTCTTCGGAAAAAGAAGAAGATTTCTGACCCGATCTGTCAGAAATCCTATGTTGCCACGTGGCAAAAGTCTCATGCGGCTCGATTAAAGAACAGCTTCATGCGGCTCCGTGAGGCGTCATTCTAATATGATTAACAGAAATTCGCCATATGCGGTCCACTCATAGCCCGGCCTATGCGGCTCAATACCACATGCGGCCCACAGAAACTATACAGCTCATGGAGAGGTCGTCTCCTGCGGTTCGCAAAGACCACGCATATGAGGCTCACGGAAAGTTCGTCCCCTGCGGCTCGACGAGATGTTGACTCATGCAGCTCATGAAGGGTATCTCCCTGCGGTTCAAGTATTGGCCACTCTATGCGGCCCTGGCAGGATCTTCAATCAAAAGATGTGGCATTGAAGATTTGACCGAATCCCAACGAGAATATTTGACATCATCAGCAAGACACGTGGCGAGCAATCAGATATTAGCATAACCAATCACGAAGATTTAAAGCAATCAGCATTAACTGCTCATAAGATTTGGTGCTATCCGCATTAGTGGCCGAGATTCGTTATGATCAAGATCAAGGGTCCAGATAGAATGAAGGAGCGCCGACATTCCAAACAGATAGCAAACCCTAATAATCACATCCCACCCTTATAAATAGCCAGCAGCATTCATACAAAAAAAAAAAGAGGGCGGCAATAATAAAAAAATAAGAAGAGAGAGATACCCACAGAGAGAGAGTTCCCCTTTTTTCGTGACAATCACAGAGAGAGAGAAGCCCAGAGAGCAACCAGAGAGGAGCAAGAAGAGCCTTTCTTCGTCAACGCCGAGCAAATCTTCCCCGAGTCAAGACTGCATACTGATCGTCCAAGGAGTAAGGCAGAGCGGCCGTCGCTTTCCCGAGCCTCTATCGTCACCCCCCAGAATCAAAAATAAACAATCGCACTTAGTCTGCTGTACCTAGGTTTTTGTCCCTAGGCTTTCTTTGTGCGAGCGAGTTTGTATTGTGAGTCTAAGTTCAGTCCTCCGATAATTGTTCTGTTCTTTTACAATCAATGGCAAACACCTTACAGCCACATGGTGACCACTAGAGGGGATCCTGGCAATGAGTGGGTTATTTTGGCTCTCCCACTCTATTGTACATTTTCATTTTGAGGCGTTTAGCCGACGAGCACTTGTTAGCTCGATGCACTTTACTTCTGCCTGCCTACGGACTGTAATCATGATTGGCAACTCGAGGTTGATCATGTATGACTTAACTCTTGCTGGTCCTTATATTTTGTACGACTAGCTTCATGATCATCTGGATATGTAATGTTTGGAACGCCTTACAATTGTATATTTGGTGATCTGATATCTTGTAACTATTACTAGTTGGTTGAGATTGAGACAATAGGATAATTATGACCTTAAGAGACTGATGGCTTGTAGATAAACCCTCACATATCTAGACAGCTGTGACCGTATGGTGAGATGGATTCTATTTTATTATACGTAGCTGGCTATGTCTGCCCCTGCTCTCCAGTATTCTAGTTCTGGGGCGTGACACCAGGGTACAGAGCTACTGGTGTGGTCGCAACGGCAAGCTTGACGGCCCCTATTGTCGCCCTCACGGCCCCTATAGCTCATGTGCACTGTACGGATGGGGACGAGAACAAGGAGAGGTTTGGTGCGGTGTTATTGTAGATACCTTCCTGCAATGGGCACCCCTCTGGTCCCTCATCCACTCCTACGGATCCATTAGAGGTAATGGCGGCCTTGCCTTTTCTTCATTATCCTGCCCATGTTGTTCTTCCTTCTCCCAGGCCTTATCGGACCCCTCCGCCATCGTCCACGAAGGACCTCGATGTTCTGTAGGGAGTGCCCTGTGGGAAGTGCTCCGAGGCGGAAGAGTTCATCCACTCTCCGATCGACTCTATCATATCTTCCCCCTCTGCTCGTGTAAGCCCCTAGATTTTAAAATGTCATTTTTTTATAATTTTAAATAGCATTTATATCTTTAAAATTAATTATTATAATTATTAGAAATTTTTCTAGAATTTTTAAGTGATTTTTAAATAATTTTTAAAGCAAAATATATTATTTTGTAATTATTTAAAATGTTTTAATATCTATTTGTAATTATTTTAATTGTTTTAAATAGTGTTTGCAAAATCTGATTTGTCTGTGCAAATTAAATTTGTAGAGAGCAAGGCGGTGGGGGATTTTTGCAAATACCAAATATTGGGAGGGGTTTCTGCTAATCGCCCACCCGACCACCGCCTTTCCTTGTTTCCCTGTCGCCATCTCCGACTAACCCCGACTGAAACCCTAAACCTAATCCCTAATTTTTCGGCCAAAACCCTAATTTTCTACCGCCTTCCTATCCTATAAAACCACCCCGACCGAAACCCTAGCCTAGAACACCACCCCGACCACCCCAGCTCCTGTCCTGACCCCCTTCTTCTCCGATGACCTCGCCGGAGTTCACCTTTGCCTCCCCGACACCTACAGCCCACGTCGACCGCCCCAACTACTGCCAACATGCTCGCCTCGACGAGCGGAGAACAGCGCCACCCTTCGCCACTGACCCCGACGTCTACGGCCGCCGCTAGCACCTCCACAGCATCCTCGCGCCGGACACGTACGTGTCCTTTCATTTTTACTTCGCCACTGTGTCGTGTTTTCACGTAGGAGGGTCGACCCGTGTTGATGAGTGTGATGGTGGACTCGGACACAAGAAACTTGTGTCGTAGGAGTCGTGCAAACCAAGGACACTGGACTCCTGTGTCTTCGTGTCCCAAACTGTCAGGACACGAAGACACAGGACTAAGGGTTAACGAGTTTACTAGACTGCTATCGGGTTTAAAACCCATTAACCTAATTCAAAATAAAACTAACCAAAATCCTATCCCTATCACATAACCCGAGCTGATCCCCTGGCCAGCCCGAGCCATGTCAAGCCCCCTATTCTGTGACCCGAGTTCGAGCCCCCCTTTTTAGTGTTTTGTTTTGTTTTGTTTTAGTTTTTGTTTTATTATATATATATATATATATATATATATATATATATATATATATATATATATATATATATATATATATATATATATATATATTTTTTATTATATATATATATATATATATATATATATATATATATTTATATATATATATATATTTTTTTTTTATATATATTTTTATATATATATATATATATATATATATATATATATATATATATATATATATATATATATATATATATATATATACATATACATATACATATACATATATATTTATATTTATATATATATATATATATATATATATATATATATATATATATATATATATATTTGTTTTGTTTTGCTTTTATTTTTGTTTGATTATTTATATATATATATATATTTATGTATATATATAAATATATTTGTTGTATATGTATATATATTTCAAATACAATTTTGGTGCAAAATATTATTTTGTATAAAATTCAAAAGTTATTTTATTAGGTAATTTTATGACTTGTATATTTTACCACTTTAAAATATACTATTAAAATACTTTAATATTTATATTTGAGTTATTGTATTTTATTAATCATGGACATTTGATGTCCAAACCTAGTATAAATTTTTGGACCCAAATGTGTCTAATACATTCAAAGTCTGTACAGGTCATATTAGACTTGATTCATGGCTTTGGGTTCCGTATCTGGAGTTCGGTTCAATTTCGAATACGTGGACAAAATATTAAATAGTTAATTAATTATTTTCCAGAAATTATTACTAGCTGTTTTTGAATTTTTATATATATTTTAGTTGCTGAAAAAATCTGGAAAAAATTGTATTTAAATACTATGTTAATTTAGATAATTTAATATAATTTTTCCAATATTTAATAAGTAATTTTTGCATTTTATAAAAATAGGAAAACAAAACTCATTTTCAGGATACATGTGTTTATTGATTTTTAATAAATATCTATGAGGGTTTATAAATTCCAGAAAAATTAGTATAAATTTCTATAATTAACAAGGATCATTTTGGTACTTTATTTTATATATAATTAAGCTTTTTGTCTATCTCAAAAATTATTGGAACACAGTGTACAGTTTGATTTATTTATTAAATAGTTACGAATCACAATGTTTTGTGTTGATTTGAGTTATTGTAGTATTGGACCTCACCCTACGCTAGTGCAAAGGGCCTAGAAAGTTAGTTTGGGTATTGTGTCACCCCATATTGGTTTTTTATACTAAAGTCACCATTTGGCTAGGTGTCCAGTCAGAAAGTTGTGTCGCACAACTAGCGTCTTAGTGTTTAACTTAGTATGAAAACTAAGTTTATGTATTATTTCTACAGTGACGAGTCACCGGGCATCTATAGCATTTCTGTTACTACCTTGCTTTGCTAAAGGCAAGTACCTCTACAAACTTTACATATTGGTACATCAATGAACTGTGATCCAACCATGTTAAATGTTGATCCTTGGGGTAGCAAGTTAAATCTTCACATGTTATATTATTTTCAGTCCCTACCATGCTCAGGACAGTTCTTATATCCCTCACATTCTTAAACAACAGGATTATGGAGGAAACTGTTAGTAGAGTACGTGATCATGTCCCCCTTCTCCGTATGTATTTACCGAGCATTGTTACATTCTATATGTAACTTTATCGTATGTTCTGGTCCCGTATTTGTGTATGGATATACACCGATGCCGTTATGTGTACGTATATGCATATCAGAAAATTGATATGTACCACTGTACATTCTATTTACCTATTGATCGATCACGTACATGCTACAGTTTTAAACTTTAAAACAAACATATGATGCCATAATAGATTATGATAGGCCATGATTTCTATACTTATGTTCAATTCATGTTTCGTATATTTAGTTTGCTAGAATTAGTACTTGCTCCCGTCCTGACAGGATAACGTTGTAGGTATACTTACCGAGGAGGAGTTGCTTTGTGATTCTTATTATGGGGTTGCCATCGAGGATCAGGCTTTACTTTACGAGGATGTACCTGCGAGAAACTCGTCTAGTTTGTATAGTTGCTCGGGACTTCTGAGAGTAGTCATATTTTAGACTACATATTTTGTAACTGGACCTATATCCAGTTTTATATTTTGGACTTGTACTTGGAACTTACTTATATACGAAACGACTTTTATGTTTGGAACATTTCTGACTCATTATTACATATAGAACTGTTAGCACACTTTGGTCTTATCTTATTTTGTCTTTAGAATAGCTTACTATGCTTTATCTCAAGCGTAGGCTGGACATGACTCGGCCCGACCCAACAATTTGGATAGCGGATCGTGACATATTTTTAGTGGTGGCCCATGCAGGTCCTGACTAAATTATTTGGTTACATTATTGTACCAAGCATGCCTGCAATTAGGAACTTAAGGTAACTAGACAACACTAGGAATGACGCTTAGAACACCTAGAGGAATACTAGGATTGCAACATAGGAAACACATCACATCATATGCTCGTTATTACAAAATTAGACTTTCTTGTTGTTTATGATTGTTTACTTAAATGAGTCCTTACAAGTTTTTTATTTATTAGATGGTGCTCACCCGCTCATCCCAGTATGCCATACCTGAGAATGGCACACTTCCTATCCAGTCGGTTGACCAGTTGACCGATGCACCTCCACCTACCATACTCTTCCACTCTACAAATCCACCAACCCAGATGCCTCCACCACCTTCCACATCACAGACCCAGCAGGACCCGATACTCCCACCACCACCTATTACTATACCTGCCCAGGCTTCCGTCACTCTCGACGGGAACCAACTGCTCACTCTGATCCAAGGGTTCCTAACGACCCATCAGGAGCAGACCACCTTACTCTGCCAGAGCATGGAGCGTTCTGAGGAGCGTACCGTAGTCCCACCACCTGTAGAGCCACGACAGAGAGCGGGGACAATCAAAGACTTCATGGGTCTGAACCCCAAGGAGTTCTTAGGGACTGAGGGCATCGTAGTAGCAGATGACTGGCTAGACTCGGTAGAGAGGAAGCTCCTTGGAGCTAGGTTGCCAGGTGACCTCCAGGTCGAGGCAGCGGAATTTCTGCTGATAGATTTGGCAGGAGTTTGGTTCAGGAATGAGCCGCTATTTGCGAGAGAGAAGGCCACTTGGGATCAGTTCAAGACCCAGTTCAAAAAAAAATTCATTTCGACCACCGCTAGGGTAGCCATTGTGCTACGATTCCAGAACATCCAGTAGGAAAACCGTTCTGTTGACGAATATGCAGCAGAGTTTAGTCGTTTGAGCCATTTTGCTCCTAATCTAGTTGCAGACCCAGAGGAGATGATACGTAGGTTTTGCCATGGTCTAGTTCCAGACATTGGCATTCTTATAGTGGCAAATGGTACGACTGACTACTACCAGAGCCTAGAGTTGTCCCGGAGCATAGAAGAGCGTCTTCAGTCTTGCAAGAGGCCAGCTCCTGTACATCACGAGGGACCTTCCAAGCGTCAGGCTTTCCAACCGAGAGCACCGGCGCCGTACCAGCAGGCTTACCGTCCTCCCGCACCATATCACCCGACCCCGCCAGTTAGAGCCCCGGGACCTCGGAAGCAGAAGGGAGGTGTGCGTTCATTCGGTAGAAGGCCAGGCCACGACGCTTCCATCTGTATGAAGAAGTTGGGGCAGTATTTAACTTGTGGGTCTATCACCCATCAGCTTCGGGACTGCCCAATAGCAAGGGTACCAGGTGCCGGACCACCATCTAGAGGACCGCAGCTTCTGACTCAGTAGCAGAGGTTTGGGCAACATCTGCAGCAGTAGAAGGGACCCCAGGGGAAGGCTTATAGTCTGGCTCTTGAGGTGGAACCGGAGCAGGTTTCAGAACCAGATTATTTGACTGACGTCATCACAGGTCATGTTTATTTGCATACTTTTCTAGCTCTATGCTTGTTTGATTCCGGTGCATCACATAGCTTCCTGTCATTAGAGTTTATACATAAACACCAATTAGTAGCTACACCTACCGAGGAGATGAGTAGAGTAATGACGGAAGGCAGACCAGTGCCCATTAGAGCTATCTATAGATGCTCTATTACTATAGCTGGGAGAGAGTTTAGGGGACGATTCTTTGTGATGCCACTCCCCGGGTATGATATCATATTGGGGATGGACTGGCTTAGCTATGCTCACGCAGCTATAGACTGCCATGAGGGTAGTATTCTATTCAGTCCTCCAGGCACGGCACCATTCCGTGTCAAAAGGACAGGGCCGGAGATCAGCCTAGAGCCGAACTGTTGTACGACAGTTGGGAAGATAGCACCGCTACACCCTATCATTAGGGAGTTTATGGATGTATTCCCAGAGGATCTTCCAGGACTTCTGCCTGACAGAGATGTGGAGTTCACTATAGATTTAGTACCAGGTTCATCACCAGTATCCCGGGCTTGCTATAGAGTGAACCCCAAGGAGGCCGTAGAGATAAAGGAGCAGATTAATGACCTGTTGAAAAAGGGTTTCATCCGATCTAGTGCTTCTCCATGGGGAGCGCCAGTGCTCTTTGTGCCTAAAAAGGATGGTACAGTTTGGTTGTGTATTGACTACCGGGCATTGAATACCATCACCATTAAGAACAAATATCCTCTGCCCAGGATAGATGATTTGTTCGACCAGTTGAGTGGGGCGAAGGTGTTTTCCAGGATAGATTTGAGATTCGATTACCACCAGGTGAAAGTCAGGGCTGCAGACATCCAGAAGACGGCGTTCAACACGAAGTACGGGCAGTACGAGTTTTTGGTGATGCTATTTGGTCTCACAAATGCGCCAGCTATCTTTACGAACTTGATGAATAAGACATTTCACCAGTATCTTGATAAGTTCATCGTAGTATTTATCGACGACATCCTGATATACTCGAAGACGCCGGAGGAGCACGCAGAGCACTTGCGGACAGTTTTGGGGATTCTGAGGCAGGAGAGGTTGTATGCCAAATTATCGAAGTACGAGTTCTTTTTGGACCGAGTGGAGTTTTTCGGTCATGTAGTCACTGGAGAGGGGATCTCAGTGGATCCCAGGAAGATTATTGCCGTTGAGACATGGAAGGCTCCGACGTCAGTTTCAGAGATCAGGAGCTTTTTGGGTTTAGCAGGCTATTATAGGAAGTTCGTCCAGGATTTTGCTAGGATAGCTGAACCCATGACGAAACTGACACGGAAGGACGCAGAGTATATCTGGTCAGAGGACTGCCAGGCAGCATTTGAGGAGCTGAAGAGGAGGCTGACGACCACTCCAGTTCTGACATTACCTTCAGGGTCTGGAGGTTTCACCATATACAGCGATACTTTAGGAAAGGGGCTAGGATGTGTCCTATAGCAGCATGGAAAAGTGATTGCTAATGCATCTAGGCAATTACGGACTCATGAACGGAACTATCCTACCCACGACCTAGAGTTAGCAACGGTGATCTTTGTACTCAAGTTGTGGAAACACTACTTATACGGAGAACGAATGGAAATCTTTACTGACCACAAGAGCTTGAAGTATGTATTCATGCAGAAAGAGCTGAACATGAGGCAAAGACGATAGTTGGAGTTGATGAAGGACTTTGACATCGATTTACAGTATCACCCCGGGAAGGCAAATGTGGTGGCGGATGCGCTGAACAGGCATCCGATGGCTTGGTATCTGATGATAGATCGACATTTACGGGAAGATCTGGAGAAGCTTGGTATCGAGATAGTTCTGCCAGGATCAGTGATACAGATGATGGCGCTAGACATTCAGTCAGGTTTGATGGAGCAGATCAAGGAGGCACAGTCTACAGATGAGAGCCTTCACAGACTTCGAGCCCAGGCTTTAGCTGGATTGCTAGATGACTTCACCGTAGCAGAGGATGGATCCTTGAGGCATGGCAGCCGGTTATGCATGCCAAAGGGAGAGCTGATAGTGACAGTCTTGCAGGAGGTGCACCGATCGCGATATTCTATTCACCCTGGTGCCAACAAGATGTATCGTGACTTACGGGAACATCTTTGGTGCCACGGGATGAAGAGGG
>JANAVB010011281.1:50000-65553 GCA_029216955.1 Iris pallida
TCTGGTCCCGTATTTGTGTATGGATATACACCGATGCCGTTATGTGTACGTATGTGCACATAAGAAAATTGATATGTACCACTGTACATCCTATTTACCTATTGACCGATCACGTACATGCTACAGTTTTAAACTTTAAAACAAACATATGATGTCATGATAGATTATGATAGGCCATGATTTCTACACTTCTGTTCAATTTATGTTTCGTATATTTAGTTTGCTAGAATCAGTACTTGCTTCCGTTCTGACAGGATAACGTTGTAGATATACTTACCGAGGAGGAGTTGCTTTGTGATTCTTATTATGGGGTTGCCATCGAGGATCAGGCTTTACTTTACGAGGATGTACTTGCGGGGAAACTCGTTTAGTTTGTATAGTTGCTCGGGACTTCTGAGAGTAGCCATGTTTTAGACTACGTATTTTGTAACTGGACCTGTATCTAGTTTTACATTTTGGACTTGTACTTGGAACTTACTTATATACGAAACAATTTTTGTGTTTGGAACATTTCTGACTCATTATTACATATAGAACTGTTAGTACACTTTGGTCTTGTCTGATTTTGTCTTTAGAATAGCTTACTATGCTTTATCTCAAGCGTAGGTTGGACATGACTTGGCCCGGCCCAACAATTTGGGTAGCAGATCGTGACAGCTCGCGTGGCAGATTCTCCTTCAGTCGATTGTGTGGGACCGTCTTTTCACTCTCGAGGAAGTTGGACTGACGAGGTAGAAGCTGAGCTCGCCAGGTCCGCCGATAGTGCTGTCAAGTCTTTACTAGATTATGGTGCCATGATGGTCGATGGGCATGGATCAAAACCTTCGCCGGCTGGAGGTGACAACAGTTTTGGGTCAGTCGAGAGCGGCCTCGGGCCTAGTTCTTCAGGAGCGGGACCGGTCAAGGACCGGGGACAGGGCTTCAGTGAGCTATGCTCGACCCGATTACGAGCGCGAAGGTCAGACAACACGAAGCAGCGACCCAGGACAGGCAAGAGTACAAGAGGCAAGAATTCGAATAGAGCTATCCTCCAACACATTATGAACTTACGGCCATCCTCCTCTAACAGGCCCAGAAAGTCAGCAAGGCAGAGGCCCCTAAGTTTGTGATCTTTTGTGATGGTTTTGGGTTTGAAGAGGATTATCGTTGTATTTATCTAGCCGCATTTGTCTAGTATGGTCTTTGTCGGCCATAGCGTCATCTGTATCCCTCTTACAAGCTTTTAATAAATATACTTTATATATATATATATATATATATATATATATATATATATATATATTGAATACAAAAAAATATTGAATAAAAATATATATAAGAAAATGCTCAAAAACTAGACGTCTGGTTTTATATTATAAAACCAGACAATATTACAACCGTACGATCATATTAAACAGCTAGGATTATAATGCTGAAGTAGGTGGGTAAACTCTTAAAGGTCAGGGTGTTTTTTGAAAACTTGTCTATTGTAATTTGGCTGACTCACAAATTATCTCTCTCTCTCTCTCTCTCTCTCTCTCTCTTTCTCTCTCTCTCACGAATTCTTTCTCAGACCTTTCCTTTCCATAATCGAATCATGTGCCAACCTTCCATCTCGACATCTACTCCACGCCAAAAATTTGGGTCATCTCTAGCAATCTCCCATCAAACCCTTCTCTTCTATCCAAACCTTCTATCGAAACCCTAGGTCGTCGTTCCCTCTCTTCGGCGGTCACCTACCTTAGGGTTCGAGTCGATACTGGGATTAGGGTTCGAGCGAGTGAGCAATTGTAGATATGAAAGCGAGCCAACCATAAAAACCTCTTATCGACAGCCAAACTAGCCATCCCAACGGTAGCCGGATCATTTTCATCACCTTCCCTCTCACTGCGGGAACCATAAACATGGCCCCCGTCCCAACTATTATGGAGATGGCATGATGTTCCTTTTCTTGCGGTAAGTTATGTCTCTTAACCGTCCTTACTTACACCATTGGAGAAGTAATATTTTAATTAGTTCTAATTAAAAATGAAGTACACATTGCATCTTCAAATGATGCTCCTTTGGCTTGAATCTGGATTTCCAAAACCTAGTTAAGCCCAGTTTCGGGGGAGTTAGAAATTAAATTGGCAACATACTTTTATTTGATCAAATCTCTCTACTACTTGTTTTATATTTAAGCATATTCGTAGGTTTTAATTGGAATGCCAAAAACTGGTTAAACAGTTTGACCTTTTTTTTAAGGAAAAATTTGAGTGGCACCCCACTTTTTTTACGCTTATTTAAGGTGCACCCCACAACATTACAATATTGTATAATACCCCCCACTTTTAACGAATTCTGTCTAAAACGAATGGTTAAATTTTTTTTTGACGAAATACCCTTGTCTACTTTTGTGTGTCCTCCCTTTCCGTCACACGTGGCTGCCCGTCCCCCGCCCCCCGCCGTCCATCCTCCGCCCCCCGCCGTGCTCGGCCTTCCTCCACGGCGTCGTCGCACTCCCCCCTCCCCGACCTCGCCGGACCCCTCCGGCCATCACCACCACCACCATCACCAACATCATCACCATCATCATCATCACCACCACCATCAACCATCATCACCCTCCCTCCCGCTCCGCCCCCCTCCCCCCCCCCCTCCCACTCCTCCCCACCCTCCCCCCCTTCCGCTCCGTCCCCTAACAGTAGCGCACGGCGGCGGCGGCGGCAGCATCGCGCGGCAGCGACGGCAGCAGCAGCAGCGCGCAGCAGTGGGGGCTAAGGGGCGGAGCGGGAAGGGGGGACGGAGCGGGAGGGGGGAAGGGGGGAGGCTGGCTGCCGGCGGGGAGGAGGGCTGCCGGCGGTATCAATGGGAGAGGGGGGTCGCAAGGGTTGGGTAGGGGCATAACGAGAGGGTATTTTCGTCCAAAATAAAGGGTCAAAGGAGTTGACCGTTAGTAATAGACGTTTTTCGTTAAAAGTGGGGGGTGTTATACAATATTGTAATGTTGTGGGGTGCACCTTAAATAAGCGTAAAAAAAGTGGGGTGCCACTCAAATTTTTCCTTTTTTTTTTATAGAAAGGATATATGGGAGTTTTATTTTCTTACGAAGAATGAATATGGTTATACAATTGTATAATTATCTAAATTATAGCAGTAAGATTTTGATTTTTATAGCAGTAAGATTTTGGATAAAAAAAATTGCACCAATTTATAGTAGTAAGATTTTAATTTTTTTACATAGGATACGGGTTGGTATACTAAATTTTAATTTGTTTTTGTTTACTACATGCCCCATTTTATAACCATGAACACCACACATGTTGCAGTACTAAAGTTCACTTATAATGTTAGATTAGAAATAATTTGTTCTACATTTACATTGATTCTTTACTTATAACGTTAGATTAGAAATAATTTGTCCTGCATTTACATTGACTCTTTACTTATAATGTTAGATTAGAAATAATTTGTTTTGTATTTACATTGATTTGTGATTTTTTTAAACAAAAGTCAACTTCTATGATCAAGGTATGAGGCATTGGGTTTAAACTAACGATTTTTTGTTGGAATGTTTTTTATACGGAATGGAACAGTCATCCATTAAAGATTTTTTCCTCAAGTTCGAGAGAGCCAAATTTTAATGTTAGATTAGAAATAATTTGATCTGCACTTACATTGATTCTGTACTCATAATGTTAGATTAGAATAATTTGTTTTACATTTACATCGATTTTGTGATTTTTGTACAAAAGTCAACTTCTATGATCATGGTACGAGGCATTGGGTTTAAACTAACAATTTCTTGTTGGAATGTTTTTTATACAGAATGGAACAATCATCCATTCAAAGATTTTTCCTCAAGTTCGAGAGAGCCAAGAACCCAATGAAGGGCAAGAGTTTGAAAATTTTGAAGATGCATTTGAATTCTACAATATATATGCAAACAAGCAGGTTTTAGCTTTAGGAAAGATAGGGGTAAGAAGAAGAAGGGTACTAACATATGGACTTAGAAAAACTTTGTATATTCCAAGGAAGGGAAAACAACTTGTGTCATCAACGAAAGAGGAAGAACCCAAAAAATAAAAATTAAGGAGAAGAGGAAGAACTCGTTGTGATTGCAAAGCCAAAATGAATATCATTATGAAGCATAATGCTCTTTATCGTGTCTAAATTTTCACCGAAGACCATAATCATCCATTTTTAACTTCCGAAAAACTTACTTTTTAAGGTTGCACTGAAAGGTTTCAAGTGTTGCAAAGGATCTAGTGGATGACTTTGAAGCTACAAATGTACCAACAAGCCAACAACTTCGATTAATGGCAAAACAAGCATGCGAGATTAAAATATGGGATGTAGTGAAAAAGATATCAGAAATTATAAGAGGAGTAAGAAAGAAAAAAGAAAGGGACATGATACGAGAGTATTTTATCAGAAAATGTGAAGAACCCTTTATTTATTTTAAAATTAGAAAGATGAACACAACAATATGACTAGATGTTTCTTGGTGGACTTTGTTGCAAGAGAAGCTTACACACTCTTTGGTGATGTTGTTTTGTTTAATACTACATACAACACTAATGAATATTGCATGATCTTTGCTCCACTCACAGGGGTTAACCATCATGGTCAAACTATTGTACTAGCATATGCTTTTTTAAGTGGTGAGTCAAAAGAGTCATTTACTTGGTTGTTTAAACAATAGCTCAAAGTTTTTCCAGCTCCACCAAAAGTGATAATTACTGACCAATGTGCCCGTCAATGATGGAGGTGATACCTGAAGTTCTTCCAACTACAATCCATCATTTATGTATTTAGCATATCATGAATAAGTTTTCAGATAAACTTGGTCCACTAGCTGCTAAACTTTATTATGACCATTTCAAAGACATAGTGTATAATTCAGAAACTGTAGAAGATTTTGAGATTAGTTGGAAGAATGCTTTAGAAAAAAGTAGTCTGGAAGATGATCAATGGTTGAAAATTATGTATAAAATTCGCGAAAGATGGGTCCCCACCTACCTCAGAGACCATTTTCATGCTGGAATGTCAAGTAGACAAAGAGTAGAACGCAATCATTCTTTCTTCAGTAGGTATATTAATAAAAAAACCATTGATGTTTTTTATCACACATTTTAATATGGCAATTGAACGCAAAAGAAATAAAGAATCAAGGGCGGATCATGTTGATATTTATGAATGTCCAAAATTATTAACAAGTATGCCTATGGAAGAGCAGATGTGTGGTGTCTATACACGAAATTATTTTAAATTGTTCCAAGAGCAGGTTGTGGAAAGTGAAGTTTATTTTGTAAAATTGTCAAGGAATGATGAATTTCATATGGAATGTGAAGTTCATAGGATTGATATACAGACATCCAAAGTTTGAAACCTTGTATATGACAAATGTGTCAAAATTTCAAAGTGTAGTTGAAAAAAAAATTGAGTTTGATGGAATCCCATGCAGACACATAATAGCTTTTCTGAAAATAAATGGAGTATTTTGTTGCCTAATGAAATATTTTGAGAATATGGACTAAGAGTGCCAGAGTTGGAATTGGTAGGGGTAAAGATGGTTTCGAACTCAAAATCGGAGCCGAGTCTCTAATGATGCGAAAGACAATGTTATCTCATATTTGGTCTTCAACAATGGATCTTGCTTTGCAAAGTGCTGAAGGTACTAAATATTTAATGAAAATTCTAGAATTGTCAATGATTCACATTAAAGATATTAATGCAAATATTAATGTTGAAAAAGAGCCGATGGTGAACATTGAGTGCTTGGAGATCATCAACGAGCCACATGCAGTCAAGGCAAAAGGATCCAGAAAAAGACTAAAGCCT
The DNA here is from genome assembly GCA_029216955.1 of Iris pallida. NCBI lineage: Eukaryota > Viridiplantae > Streptophyta > Magnoliopsida > Asparagales > Iridaceae > Iris > Iris pallida. The sequence goes on from JANAVB010011281.1 coordinate 55,803, forward strand.
TCAAAAAAGAAGGCGATGGTGAAACCTTGACTTTGTCGGTCATGCAATCATCGCGGAGTGGCGCACGACTCACGAAACTATCCATTATTTTCTAATAGGTAAAGTTTTGGTAGTTTGGGATCATGTTGTTTATTAATTTATTTTGTGATGCTTAAGAGTATTTATGAGTATTTTAGTATGTTTTTATGCATTCTAATCTTAATTCAAATGATACTTAAGTAATAACTATAATGTATTTTTATGCAGGACTTGACTTGCACTTGGAGGACTATGATTTCATCAATTTTGACTTAGTTTTTGTTGGAGTGCTTTTGGTAGTAGGGAAGTTCAGCTCTACTTATAGTGTGTAAGATGAATAAGTCATAGCAACAGAGGACAACATGTTTTTAAAGTTTTTACCATGTTTTGGAAATGTTTAAAAATAGGATCCTTTAAGCCAAAAAAACAAAGTTGTCGCAAGCTTGAATGTTTTTTATTTTTTGTGTTCTGTAGCAATTATTTGCTTCTAATATTTTTCTCTTTACCAGATGCTTGGGGAGAGCCTATATCCACTTGTGGATCAGTTGGAGAATTAATCTGGTACAAATGTGACTGGTATGCTGTTGGAGATGGTTCAGACTAAAGTCTTTCATTTGTTGGAGCCTAAATGTCTTCTTTTAGTTCTTTTTTTTTCTTTAGGCCCTTATTTTCATATACTTGTTATTGTAATTTTGTTATTACAATGTGTTGCTTTCTTTAAGATAATATTGTGGGTGAAGTTGGCATTGTCATGGTGAAAAAAAAAGTTTTGAGCTTTGTAAGGAGCTTTCAATAAGTCTGATGTTCCATGTTTCATTATTCTTATATATGGACAAAGAGTCAAATGAAAGAATTTTGTTCTTACTTCTTTGCTGAAATTTTAACTCGGTCCATACCCTTGTATTTAGCCACAATTTAGCTATGCAGTTTTGAGTCACAGCAGCTCCATTTTAACTTTTTATTTGAGCCACAGCAGATCTATTTTAACTTTTAATATATTCATGTCCCAGTTTGGCTAAAAGTTTTGAGTATCAGTTCATCATGGATCAAAGCTTGTGGCTTTATACACTCACATCCTGTGCATTTTTTTATACATTCATATCCTGTGTAATTTTTTGAGCAGGCCCTAAGTTGCTGCCTTTATATCAAGTATCATTATGTGTGTTCCCATTACCTACTACAATACTAGTATGTGATAGTTCTTTTATTTCTCTGTGTATCATTTCAATTCTTGTATTGGCTTTACCTAGTGGCTTTATTGGCTTTCTTATACTTATACTTATGTTCCAGGGGTCTACACACTCTTTTCTAGCATTAAAGCATATTTTGGGGCTAGGAGTGAACTTGTGTGATGTAGCATTAAAGCATTAGCATATTTTTCAGAACTTGTGCTTGAGTTTTCAGAGGTTTGCTTGAGTATCAGTAATTTTCTATATTACTTTGCTGAGTATTCATTTCACTTGCATTTGGTTTTCATAACCCATGCTTGACTATCAGGAATATTTCATTTCGGGCTATGATGGAAAGTTATGAATACATGTCTATAATTTTAGTATTTGGTCCATACTTCACATATATCATTGGCAATGATGAGAAAACAAAAATGAAGACGGTATTTTAAAGTCGGCCTTCTTGTGTTCTCTTATTAAGGGCTTGATATGTTGGTTGTGAAAAGAATTTATATTGTTGGTGGTTTTGCCTTTGGACTAGGAAAGATAGTCCCACATCGGCTACACCAAATGGTGAGTATCTCAATATAATGCATTCCTTGTTTTGAGGTATGAACATGAGGTATGGTGGGGCACAAGTGTGTGTCATGTGGAAGTATTTTCCTAGAAGGAAAAAGGATTAATTCCAACAAAGATGTAAGTTGATTTTTGTTGTGCGGACTCGGACTCGGACACGGACTCCAGGATGTCACGTGCATGCACGGGAGTGATCGGGGGGTAGGAGTAGACTGTCACACTTCTATGTTGATTGTGGGATGATCAAAAATATCAAACTCTATTTTTGAGTATTGGTATTTTAGTCCCACATCGGATAGGAGAAGAGGTGAAGTCTCACTCCAGTCTATAAATAGAGCCCCTTGGTCTCTTTTGAAAGATGCACCAAGAAGAGAGTTAAGGGAGTCCATAAAGTCCAGGAAGCCCGTTCAAGTCTCAAATATTGACTTATGAGCGTTCCGAAGTTATTCGTGAACTTGCTGGTTCCTGGAAGAAGATCGTGGAGGGGCGAATCTTGCTTTGAGCAATGGTGATCTTAATCACCCCAGCAAGAACCTTTCCTCTTCTTCTTTTTTTTTCTTCTCCTTTATCTGAGTTGTAACTCAGTTCTGTCCATCAGCAACTACGATTGCGAGGAAGAACGTGAGATTTATTTTTTGATTACTGTTGCTTTTGTAATCAGATTCATATTATAGTGTTCCTCTTAGATCTCGAGAATTATCAGAAGGTAAATATTTGTTTGAACCTCTGATCTCGACATCGAGTCTACCATCTTTGATCAAGTCCCGAAACTAACAATCTCAAAGTAAGATCCTTGTAGATGGAAAACTCTCATGCTTTTCTCATCAATACCAGCTTTAACAAGTTGGAGAAATTCGACGGAGAATATTTTCAAATATGGAAGAAGAAGGTCACCCTTAATCTTTAACTCGTAGACGTAGACCATATGTTGATTGAGGATGAACCAACAATTCCAGAAGGAGGAACTGCCGATGCTATTGCTGCTGCACTTGTCAAGCAGAGCAAATGGAAGAGAAAAAATAGCATTTGTAAACTGCTGATTCTCAATTCTATGGAAGACTCTCTGGCACGGTCATATTCCAAGAAGGTGAAGGCCAAAGAGATCTGGGATTCTTTGGGTAAGCTATATAAAGATGATGAGAATAGGTCCAAAATCTTTATCATCGAGAAGTACCACAAGTGGCTCTTCGAAGACGAGATGGCGATGCTACCTCAAGTGAAGGAATTCCTGAAGTTGAGCCAGAAGTTAGATGACGAAAAGATGCCCTTCGTCGACAAGTTTATCGTTGGAGAGATAGTCTCGAAACTTCCTGCTGGTTGGAGCAACTTTTATGCTAGAATGCATCGAAAGAAGCTGGACATTAGCTTGGAAGATCTTCTACAAGAGATCGACGTTGAGGACAAAATACGATCTCAACAGAAGATGGACTCTCTGTCCAACCAACTGGCTAAGGCCAACTTGGTACAGCAAGAGAGTTCAAGCGGAAGCAGGTGGCTTCTCATCACAAGAAGAAGGACTCCACTAATCTGAAAGTGAAGGGTCCTTCGTTCAAGCAACAGAAGTCCAAGTCCTACGTGACTTGCTTCAATTGTGGCAAGAAGGGCCACTACTGTTGGCCCAATGATTGATCATATTTTTGAATATGGTTAATATGTTAAGTTTAGCACTTCATTATCACTAATCTTCATACTATCGCTAAAAGCATTTCTACTTATACTTATACCTTTGGTGATATGTGCCTATTGGTTTACATATTAGTGATATGAGCTTATCTATCTTAAATTTAAACGGGTTGCCAAAATCAAAACTATGTTTTGATTATGGTCATTCAATTAAGTTTAATCATTATGATATCACTAATATTTATGCTATCGCCTTAGCACTTATACTTAAACTCAGCATTGTCCTAATGTGCATTAAACTTATCATACTTGCTACTATATATATTGTTTTGTTCGTCTAACATGTATATGCAGAAAAGCAATAAGATCAATGTGGATATATACAATGAAGAAATCATGGTGGGCCAAAGACGACAGATCCCACAAGATTTCTCTGAACCACCCGACGATATCTCTGGAGCCACGCATTCAGTTTTCACAAACTGGATATCTTTGGACAGCTGCCGCCAAGGGAAAAAGCCAGCACCTATCAAAGAAAGAAGCCAAGTCATGCCATCATCATTTCAAGACTCTGAAGAAGCCTGCACCTGCCTAAGTATATCTGGAGTCTGTAATGAGTCTTAGGAATAATTGTAAACACAAGAAACAGATGGCAAAATCGAAAGCTAGGGCAGAAATAAGCCCAGGATCATTTTTGGTGGAAAACGGCATACCGGCGGTATACCGGCGTATACCGACGGTATACCGGTTTTTGTTCACAAAAAGTTTCTGTTTACAAAACCGGCATACCGTCGGCATACCGGTCCATACCGACGGTATACCGCTTCTGAAACGTTGAAATTCCAACGGTCGGATTTCTAGCCATTAATGATCCCAACGGCTATATTTCTAGCCGTTGCAATCCCAGACCGGTATACCGCCGGTATGCCGGATCATACCGGCGGTATGCCGGTTCGTGACTGAAAAGTTGCCTTTGGCTTCTTTTCAAGCTTTGGTTATAAATAGCCTTGAACCCCTTCATTCAAGGTTGATGCTTTGAGCCTAAAAATTCCTAAACCACCAAAGCTTATCCACATACAACTCTACAAAGCTTTCATTGCCATCCACAAATTGTGTTAGAGTTATTGAGTTGAAAAGTGAGATCTTCATCCTATTATATAAGGAGATCAAAACCTATTGTGAAAGGTTGAAGTTGGGGAGTCTTCGTATCCAAACTCTCGGTTGAAGTTGGGGAGTCTTCGTATCCAAACTCTCGGTTGAAGTCGGAGAGCCCTTCGGATTAAAGCTCTTGTGTAAGAAGTTGGCGAGTTCTTCGGATCCAAACTCGTGTGTAACTATTTGCTTAAATAGTGGATTAAAGCCGGAGAGAGTTTCGGGACTGGACTGCCTCTTAGGAGGATACCAGGATATATCGGGTGTCGGTATTGTGTTTGCTTCTTCTCTTGCACTTATATTTTTTAAATTGCCAATTAGCTTGTGCTAAGTGCTTGATTAGTTAGCTTGACCCTATTCACCCCCCCCCCTCTAGGGTTCCTACAACTACAAGAGTGAATGCAAATCCAAGCCCAAACAAGCTGAGCAAAGTGAGCCTAGCAAGGTATCCATGGTTTCTAATATTGTTGCTATGATTGCTCAGGTCACAGCTGTGGGAGCTGACTCTGACTGGTGGATAGACACTGGTGCGACCTGCCATGTCTGCTCTGGCAAGGAATGGTTTATCATATACCAGCCAACTTCTGAGAAAGTTATCATGGTGAACCAAGCCCAAGCTGAAGTTCTGGGGATCGGAACTGTGGAGCTAAAACTCACACCTGGGAACACTCTGACGCTTCAAGGTGTAAAGCACGTTCCGGTGATTGAAAAGAACCTAATCTCTGGAAGCCTGCTTAGCAACGCAAGCTTGAGAATGGACATCAATGTTGGCCAGATGGTGATGTCCAAGAAGGGAACATACTTCGAAAAAGCTTTTCAAACCGAAGAAATATTCAAAATTCAGCTTGTAAACCAGTCAAATGTAATCAATAAAATTGCTCGTTCTGATTATTTTCTCGAGTTGTGGCATAATAGACTAGGACATGTTCACTGTAAAAAATTAATAAAATGTCCAGTCTAGGACTTATCTCCAAATGTGGGGTAAGGTAGAGAAGTGTGAAGTATGTGCTCAGATAAAGATCACAAGGAAACCCTTTCATTGGGTCAATCGAAGCACAGATCTTCTGGAGTTGGTGCACTCCGATATCTGTGACTTCAAGCAATTCTCTATAAAAGCTGGGATGAAGTATTTCATAACCTTCATCGATGACTTCTCAAAGTACGCGTTCATCTACTTGCTCAAGTCTAAAGACGAAGCATTCGAGAAGTTCAAGGCCGAGGCTGAACAGTAAACTGGATAACAACTTAAGAGGCTAAGGAGTGACCGAGGTGAAGCGTATCGGTCTCATGAATTCACATCATTCTATAAAGAACATGGAATCATAAACAAGACTACTGCTCCGTATTCTCCTCAATCTAACGGAGTAGCGTAGAGGAAGAATAGAACATTGAAAGAGATGATGAACTCAATGCTGCTAACTGCGGGTCTTTCTAAATGCTACTGGGGAGAAGCTGCATTGACGACCACTTTTATTCTAAATAGAGTGTCGTATGCAACTTCGGACGTAACTCCTCATGAACTCGGGTTCAAAGTCAGACCTAACTTGAATGTCATTCGAGTGTGGGGTGTCTGGCTTATGTGAAGCTCCCAGATCTGAAGATTCAGAAGTTGGAGACAAGGACTACGACGATCTTCTTGGGGTATGCCGAGAAGTGATGCTCGAAGATTTCTTGATATTGAGTCAAATCATATCATCGAATCTCGTAATGCTGAATATTTTGAAGACAAGTTTACAAGGCACAAGAATATTGTTCTAACGGACATTCCGGAGAATGATAAAGGTGCAAAGGAGACTAAGATCTTTAATGAGCCAGTTGTCCAAGATGAAGTTGTTGCTGAGGAGACAACGATTAAGCCAGAACTCGCTGAGCCGTCGTCGAAGCGAGCAAGGAGGCCGAAGAACTTTGGAGATGACTTCATCACCTATTATGTGGAAGCAGATCCACTTACCTATGACGAGGCGATAAAGACCAGAGATGTTGTTTTCTGGAAGGAGGCGATAGACATAAAATTGAATCAATCACCTCCAATAACACTTGGGTGTTGGTTGATCTATCTGAAGGAGTAAAACCTATCGGATGCAAGTGGATCTTCAAGAAGAAGATGAAAGCTGATGGAACCATTGACAAGTTCAGGCCTGGCTAGTGGCAAAGGAGTTTTCTCAGAAGCAGGGGATCGACTACTTTGACACGTATGCTCCAGGAGCCCGGATGACCACCATCAGAATGTTGATTGCTCTTGCAGCGATACAGATTGTGATACATCATGAATGTGAAAACGGTATTTTCGAATGGTGAGCTGACCGAAGAGATCTATATGCAACAGCCAGAAGGGTTTGTCGTCAAAGATCTTGAAGACAAAGTCTGCAAGTTGGTGAAATCTCTGTACGGTTTAAATCAAGCTCCCAAATATGGCATAAAAAGTTTGACAAAGTCATAAGGTCAAATGGCTATAGGGTTAGTGAAACAGACAAGTGTGTCTATATGAATTTTACTGACGGAAGAGGAGTCATCGTTTGTCTATACGTGGACGACATGCTAATCCTAGGTACGGATATAAGCTATGTCATGGAGACAAAGAAGTTCCTCTCGACAAAGTTTAGTATGAAGGCCTTGAGGGATGCAGATGTTATCTTGGGACTCAAGATCATCCAGACAGACACTGGACTAGCGCTGTCACAGTCTCATTATGTTGAGAAGATGATCACTCATTACGGGTATCAGGATCTTCCAGTGATCGATACGCCGAACAAGTGTGATCTGAAGCTGAAGCCTAATTTGGGGGAAAGCGTCAGACAGCTGGAGTATGCAAGCATAATCGGAAGTTTGATGTATGATACTACTGCCACAAGGCCTGACATAGCTTTTGCCGTAGAAATGCTGAGTCGTTTTACGAGCAACCCAGCCATTAAGCACTGGAAAGCTGTGATACGGGTTATGAGATATCTTAAGAAGACTCAGACATATGCACTGCACTACAGCGAAGATCCGCCGGTTGTGGAAGGCTTCAGTGATGCCAGCTGGTGCTCAGAAGTGGAGAGCGAGAGGTCCACAGGTGGATACATTTTCACAATGGACACTACCAAAATAAGCCATATCAGCGACGAAATTAGCGACGCCAAAGTAAGCGTCACAATATCGCTGATAGCGACAAATAACGACATATTGCGACTACCTTTAGTGTAATAAAAACCAACGTCGTTGATTTGTCAGAAAACGTCGCCAGTTTTATTAGTTCAGCGACGGTTAGCGTCGCAAAGCTTATGGCGTTGCCGAATATTAAAGAAAGTCAACGCTTTGTGACGTATTTACAGACGTCGCTAACTTGCTGCTAAATAGGGTCTCCTCGGTTCGACTTTTCATTTCTCCCTCTAACCAAATTTTTTGTTCCCGCCCCTCTTCCCCCGACCTCGACGACAGCCCGACTACCTTCCCTCCGGCGCCGCTCATCCTCCTCCTCCACCGCGAGCCCCTTCTCCTCCCTCCAGTGAGCCCCTTCTCCTCCTCCTCCTCCACCGCGAGCCCCTTCTCCTCCTCTACTGCGAGATCCTCCTCTTCCATCACCGAACTTGTCCTCCTCCTCCTCCTCCACCACTGCGAGGAGACTGAAGGTAAACCCTAACCCTAATTGAGGTGTTTTCGTGTCCAAAATAGACACGGAGACACATTACGACCATGTGTTCACTGATACAGTGTGTTCATGAGGTTTTGGACACTTTGTGTCCATTTGTTGGACACTGGACACCTCCAAGCATGCATATATATGTATTTCACCTCTGTACACTTAATCCCCTACTTACACTTGTGTATTTTCGTATTAATTTGGATTTGTATATTGGGTTTGGGTTTCGATATAGTGTTTGATACATTGTTTCATCTTGCAACATTCCTACACTTAGAGACGTTGAGTACACAACTAATTATTTTATCCTAGTTCGCAAGTGTACTTTTGGGTACTCTAGGTATATTAGTTTACCAATATCCCCAATGGTCGGAGATTTTAAGTATATGAACCAATTAGTCAACATCTATTTGTTGAAGTATGGTACTCCATTCTTCGTAAGTTCTAGCTATATATGTCTCAAGATCCAATATTCAAAATCCCAAGAAGAAGAAGAAAAAATAAAATGACATCGCTCAACACCCTATGACAACTCCATGAATAAAGTAGACGATCCTCCATACAAGTCTTCCTTCATCTATTGTCTTAAAGTGTGAGTTCTACAGTATGGTTCTCTTTGTAGAATTGTGTCTTATTTTAGACAATAAGAGTTTCCTATTTTTACAGGTAACATGACAACATGTGTAAGAGACATATAGGTGTGTTTGTGTTTAAAAGGGATGTCACAAGAGTAAGGCGTGAGCATGTGTTAGTATTTTGAGCTGTGAGAGTGTTTGTTCTATTGAGGTTAGTACCAACTGGAAAGTTAGGTTAAAAGAACCTGGGAACTATGGTGTGGTTGTATACATCATGTATATGTATGTGTGTGTCTAGTAGGAGAAAGGGGGAGGGTTAACTAGTACCAGGTATTTGGAGGGGAGGGAGAGTTTAGACTAGTATATATAGACTAATATCCTAAAACTTGACTTATACAACTTAGAAATGGCTAGTTTGACCAAGTTGGACTAGTTTAGCTTAGAGTTGACTCGGTTGGACTATACATAATAATAGACTAATATCCTAAAACTTGACTTATACAACTCAGCCTATATAAAATATTGTAGACACGGGTGATATACCGCCGCGATAATCTCTGACCACCGCACCCACAAACACGCGAAACAAAAGTTAGCAATACGAAAAGAAGATGACTGATAATCTCTGACCATTTAACGTAAATGTCATGTGTACATATACTGCGGAAAGTGTAGACCGCATGAACTGACAAACGAGAATTTAGGGATCAAAGTTGTAACAAGTAAAGTTGTGTTTTGGATACGTTCTATTCTTGTTAAGCCCTTTGTGTACAAAGCAAGATATAACGAATGCAGAACATCTCTCGAGTTTACGACTCTTGTATGCTCAATACTTGAGTTACGAACTCGTTATTTGTTCTGTATTCTCTATTTATAGCTTGCTTTGTGAACAAAGAGCTTGCAAGAGTTCTTTTTCCAAAGCACAACTTGACTTGTTCCAGCTTTGAGACCCTTATTTTCGTGCGTCATAAGTTCATGTCGGTCTTCACTTTCCCCAGTAACTTCCTCCAATTAAC
>JANAVB010011282.1:0-20749 GCA_029216955.1 Iris pallida
AGTGCGCCAACAAAACACCACATTACGCCTCATGGGTACGAGTCCGAGTCCGAGTCGCTATAAATTTCCCAAGAGCAAAAAGCATGAATGCTTCATTGTTGATTTAGTCTTTTTCTCATTAGAAAAATATCCCCACATGGCACACCTATGTGCACCTTCACACCACATGTACATCTCTAAAAGAGCATAGGTAATATATAGATAGACAACTACTTTGGTCTAGCCGACGTGGGACTAAAATTCTAAAACAAAAGGCCAAACTCCAACAAGGAGTTCATCTAGTGTACCAAAATTTTGGAGACAAAATAAAAGTTTTTCTTATATACATATAACATATGGTAGTATTTTAACTACTTGGTGTCAATCAGCAAAATTGGTTTTCATACGCTTTCTATGCAAATGGACACGAGTTTGAGGTTTAGTGGTCATGTTTATTTATGATTTTTTTTTCAGTTATTAAATAATTTATTTTTCAAAAGAAAAAAAGGTTGTAATTTTGATTTTGATTTTTTTTTTCCTTCTTTTTCCTGTGTACCCAAAAACTCAGGACATCGGATTGATATATAGAGGCTAAGAGCATCTCCAACCCTATTGTCTTGTTAAGTATTGTGAGTCTTAGGTGGCTCCTATGTGGCATGAGCCACAAGACAATGTCTTGTTTATGTGGCAAAATTATATCTCAAAAGACAATGAGATAGAAAAACTCTTTCCAATACAAAAGTATTGAGGAGACAATAAAAAGTAATTTTTTCAACTTTCAAGACAACTTTTAAGACAACTACTCATCTTCTTTCTTTTTTCTAATATTTTTTATTCATAATTGATGACATGGAAGAGAAGACATTGTCAAGTGCATTGTCTAGAACAAGACAATCAACTTCACAATGTCTTCTTTAATTTTTGCCACATAAGCTTCACAATTGACTTGATAATTGCATTGGAGAAGAACTTTTGAATAAAATTTTGTCATTCCTATGTGGCAACAACTTTTTTCCAAAGTCACAATAGGGTTGGAGATGCTCTAATATGTATCACAATATGTTCAATTTTCATGGTTTCGCATGTTGACATTGCGGACTATTTTTATTAGAAAATCGTTAGTTTAAAATTTTGAGCTTTGTGAGGAACTACCATCTGATAGTATTCATTTATATTTATTGAGATGACTTCGAAGCACATGATTAATTTAGGAAAGACATCGTAGCATCTCCAATGCAAGTATGAGTTTAGAAAGAAAAAAAGTTGTTGCCACATAAGAATAATAAAATTTATTGAAAAAGTCCTAATCCAATAAAAATGTCAAAAAAGTTGTGAAGTTAACATGACATGACATCGCAAAGGCATTAATTGTGAAGTTGTTTATCTACTTCTAGACAATGCATGCACTTGACAATGTCTTTAATTCCAACAGCATCAATTATGAACAAAAAAATTAGAAAGAATGGAAGAAGTTGTTTTTGAAGTTGAAAAAAGTATACTTTATTGTCTTATCATTGTATTGGAGAAAAATTTTATATTTCATTGTCTTGTGTGAATATAATCTTGCCAACTAGAAAAAATATTGTCTTGTGCCTCATGTCATATAGAAATTACATCACATCTGCGATCACTAGAAGCAAAATAAAATTAAGAACCACATTAAAGTGCTGATTATGAAAACGGTAGTAAGAGGGACAATCAAAAAATCAGTCGTCCAACTGTAGGAACTCAAATAGGAACTTACAATGTGGTTTATGTCCTTCAACTTTTCTATTTAGGTCATTTAAAAAAAATAAAGGACTGATACGCATGTAATTTAATGGCTATTAGTGATCATCTTTATAATGTAATCAAAAAAAAAAAATCATCTTTATAATTGAGAACTCGTGAGTTCCTCTGGGATTTTTTTTGTCAACAAGCGCTTGAATATTGGAAGTAATTATGCGAAAATAGCTCCTCTTCTAAAGTGTTTGTGTATGAGAAATCAAAATTATGTTGGAAATTCTTCACAATTTTTTCGTTTTAAAAACTGCAACAAAATAAAATAAAATAAGGTTACCGGTCTCTAAAAAAGTCGCGCACGAAGCACTACCCTAAGAGTTAGCTCGAATCTATATACAGACTGTATCTGAACGCTCCTAGTGGTAAAATCTCCGCTCCACCGGAATCTCTTTGCCACACACGATTTGGAGAGAGTGACCCCGACTTAGCTCTGCCCAGAGCAACAATAATGAACAGAAAGCTCGGATCGGAAATGACGAGATTGAAGAAGAGAATTTGGACGTATTTTTTCTGTAAGTTGAGAAGGAGGAGAGGGGCTCAATAGGCAGTTGGGTTTAAGACCAACGGACAGAAAATTAAAGGACATTTAATTTGACGTTACCAAATAAACAAATGTGAACTATGTGGTTCAATGTATGTGGACGAAATTTGAATAGTATAATTTTGTAACGGTCAAAAATCTGAAGGAGCAAAAACAATTCTGAAGGAGCAAAAATAATTTTTGGATCTCAGTCCGAATCCGAAGAAAAAATCAAATCGGCATTCGGCACCCGCAGATGTGCACCCGTTACGCCGAACCGCACCGGACGGCAGTGGCGGCGCGCACGTGTGGCCCATAGGGCTACCCATATGGGACTTCAAAGAAGCAAGAAAGAGAATAGTAATATGAGCACATGAAGTGCTGCAGCAGAGCTACTACTACCACTAGGCCCTTGAGTTGGGCGGGGAGTTGGTGCTTTGTCTTCATAATGAATAACTAATCTATCCAAAGTTGCCTTAACTTCTACTTTTATGCCACTAACATCAACATTCATGTTCTGTCCAAAGTCATCTAACAATGTATCTACACCATCTAATTTGATTCTAGGATCAAAAATTGAAGACAAGCAATACAATAAAGGTACATCGCCCCAATATTTTTTGAATTTTGCTTCCATTTTCTGTACAACATAAGCAAAATTGTGGTTAGTTCTATATTTAGAAAATAAGAAAGAAATGTTACAAAGTTCTTGTAAAGCTAGGCAAGAAGTTGGATAGTAAACACCGGAAAGAGTACGTGTAGCATTGTAAAAAGTTTCTAAAAAATCATAAATTGAACTAGCAACTTCCCAATCATCCTCAGTTACTTGAAATTCAAAATTGAGATCCGTGTTACAATAATATGTAATAGGATCTTTAAAGGGAATTGCGGACTTCAACATTAAATAAGTTGAGTTCCATCTATGTGGAACATCCTTTACAAATCTTCTAAAACGAATACTAAAATGTAAGCATGTGGCCTTGAACTGTTGTTGCCGTGCAGGAGACGTGTTTAAACTGTGTAAACATTGTCTAAGAGTATCTAAATGTGAGCTAAAATAATCAAGACATTCTTTTACTACTAAGTTAATAATATGACAAGCACATCTAACATGCATTAATCTACCTTCTAAAATGGGTTGAAATAATAGTTGTAATGAAGAGATGGCAGAAGTATTATTACTAGCATTATCAAAAGAAACAGAAAATATTTTTTGGTGAATATCATATTCACGCACGTGTTCTATAATAGCGCTTGCTATTATGGAGCCTGTGTGTGGAAATTCTAATATCTTTAGACAGATGATGCGATTTTGCAACACCCATTGTGAATCTATGTAATGTGTTGTGATACAAATGTAAGCATAATTTTGCTTACTTGTCCAAATATCAGAAGTAATGGCTATTTGACTAACATGCAAAAAACTTTCTTTTAAAGCCTCTTTTTTTTCATGAAAAAGTCTAATAGCCTCTTTTCTAGCGGCGCCTCTAGGCACTTTACTAAAACAAGGATTTAAAGAAGATGTGACATAATCATATAAATTATCACTTTCACCCGCAGTGAAAGGAAGTTCATCAGAAATCAAATATTTTGTAAACTCAGTTTTATGCCGAGCGGCAGAATAAGAAAACGTACCCATGTTCGATCCCGTGCTACCTCCATCAAAATTTATTTGAGTTTGAGATGCAGGAATTGTGTCCCTCCCGTAACAGGTCTCGTAGTGTCTTGAAATTGTACCCGTGCCACCTCCAGTCTTCCATTTGTATATGTTGGCACATTTCTTGCACTGTGCCGCGTACGCAATTGGATTTCCTTTCGGATCTAAAACAAGAGAATTATCGGGATTAGTTTGATAAAGAATAGTAAAAAATTTCCAATACTTTGATTTCTTCTTTCTTTTTGGCACATTCTGATTGGAACTCGCAATTTCTGGAGGGGATCCTACTAAATCTTCAGGAATATCATCAGGAATAGGATTTTGCTCAAAATAAGTATTAAAATATTCATAAGAATTTCCGGCATCACCGGTAGGTGGGTTAGAACCTTCTCCGGCCATTATAAAAAATTAATATAAAAGAGAGGGAGAGAAGAAAAATACACCGGAAAAAAAATTCCCGAAAAAAAAAGAGCAAGTAAAAGAGAGGGAGAGAGAGTAAGAAAAATACAAACAATTTTGTTCAAACAATATAAAATTTTTTTGAATTTTTAAGAGAGAAAGAGAAGAAAAAATATTAAATCGGACGCCGGATTTCGGAGTTGAGCCTTGAGCGGGGTTGGGAGCTTCTTCGCAAATTGATGGAAATTTAATGAAAATTGTATGAAGATTGAATGAGTGAGTTGTGTTAGAAATATGGATTTTATGGGCTATTTATAGAATTTTTTTCATGCCAAATGACCCCCTCTACCCTCAAAATATAGTTGTTGGAGTGGTTTTTTGGTCATTTTCTTGAAAAATGACCAAAATACCCCTCTAACGTTATTATAACAGCTATATTATGGGGGTATTTTGGTAAAATACCCCCCTGAAATTCAAAAAAAAAAAAAAAAAATCAGTCAGCCGGTTCAGACCGGGCCAGACCGGGCCGGGCCGGTTCGGGCCAACCGGGCCGGGCCAACCGGTCCGACCGTTTAAAAAAAAAAAACAAAAAAAATTTCCAGCCGGTCCGGGCCGGGCCGGGCTTGGGCTCGAAGGGGGGGGCCCGACCCGGACCACTTGGCTCTTCGGGCTGGGCCGGTCCGGGTTTTTGGACGGGCCGGGCCGGGCTAACAGGAGGTCGGGCCGGGCGGGCTCGGGCCGGGCACCGGGCCGCCCGGCCCATTTAACACCTTGAGTGCTGCTCTCTTGGCCCACGTGGGACTAATACATGCGCTAGAAAATTGAGCTTTTACTCAAAGCCAAGCAACAGCTAACAATTTATCCTCTCCATGTTAAACATGTGCGCGCGGCGGCTTGTAGGGATTGTCGAACGTGCAACTTTTGTCTCGTAGGCCTCACTAAGCATGTGAATATGTTTCTTGTAAATTATAAGTAAATATAAGAGATATTAACCATTCAAAATATGAAAACTAACATATATTTCTACTATTTTAAAAACTAAATTTTTTTATGTAACAATAAAAAATTCTATAAAAATAGTAAAGATATATTTTAATTTTTTAATTGTCCATACTAAAATTAGAATATCTTTTAGTTTTTTAAATAGTGAAGTATATTTGATAGTTTTTATATTTTAAATGAGAACATTTGTTAAAAAATTTCAATATACAACGTTACAATCCCAACTAATTAGGACCAATTGTCGAGGAATATGTAAGAAAGCCAAGGTATGGAGCATAGAGTTATCAACATATAATCGATAGTATTAATTTTACAAAATTATTATATCGATTAAGCCAATTATATGCCTTAAAAATCAGATCTATGCATGTGTGATTGTATATATTTGCATGCATTAATTTGAAATTGTAGTATATATAGTAATGCAGTTCTAACTAAGGGTTTCTAATATCGTGACAGAGTTTATAAGATGCCAATTGCTTTCGTTAACAAATATCATATAGGAACTCATGAGTACTTAATTTTAAAACTCGGTCATTAATAGTCATTGGACTATAATGTATCTTATTCTTTGATTTTTTTTTTTTTTTTTTTTTTTTTGAGTAACCTATAAAAAATAAGAACCTAAATGTTAAAAAATAATATCACTTGCAGTAACCTCGTTGTAAGTTACTATTTGAGTTCCTATTTGAGCATACGTAGTCGGACTCGTTTGTTAAACATCAAGTGGCGGCGATGATGAGCTTGATCGGTGCGAAACGGGACATCCACAACGTCGTAGGACTGACAAAAAATGGTCACGATCTGAGCTGGCATGGAACAGAATGGGACGTCCGTGCATGAAAATTCAACGGCTAGGACGCCACGCGGGCAGTTAAGGGCCGACATCATTCTACCACGGGTATAAACGATGGCCGATCATGCGGCCCATCGTGCGGCACCGTATGGACGTCGAAAAGACGTCGTAAGGACATCGTGCGCATAGAACGGATGACTGAACGGCATCGGCTGTCGTGAAGACGTCGGGGACGCCTTCGACGTCGGGGGCGAAGCGAGGCGTTGAATTGCCGGCGTCGAAAGACGTCGGTCGTCCCGTGAGACTCTGGAGTGCGCGGAGTACGCGAGGCGTACGTGTGGGACGATAATGAAAAAGCCAGTACGAAAAAGATCCGCACGAAAAGTCCGAAACGACATGACGACCGGCTAATCGTATGCGAAGAGACATACGATTTAATTGAGCCTGCACGTGCTGGATTTAGAAAAAAAAATTGGCAGTAAGATCTTTAGATTTACTTTTCAATAAGATTTGTCTGTGAACATTTGCAAATAATTGCAACTGTTCTTATTACTTTGAAAAGAAAAAAAAACTAGGTGACAGACAATGTGCCAACCAAAATGGAATGGCTATCAACTATTGTGAAAGGCTCCATCATATATCTACACCACGCTGACAACTATTTATATGTGGAGGTTTGTCTCCTTGTTCTCGTCTTCAAAATCTCCACCTAACTATATGTTTTCTAACATAGTATAATTGTATTAATATAAGAAGAATAAAAGCCAACTTACAATTCTCTACCACGTCAAGGTTATCCCGCGGCGGTGGACAACCTGATAGTCACACCAATTACGTCACAAAAATGCATGAGAAACAAGAAATAATTAGGTCACCATCGGATATAGACCCTTAGTGGTCATTAACATATCCTCCCCTCTCCCCACCCACCCAAAAAAAATAGACTTCCAGTCGCACTACCAAGTATTCATACTCAACTCAAAATCTAGCTAATACAATCGATGCAAGCCACAAATTTAACGCACATTACACGATTTATAGCCCAACCAGGTCATCAATTTCATAAATTCAGACTATTATCCAATGCCATCTTAATTTGTCAAAGATTTATCTTGATCGTCTGAACCATTTCAACAAGAGCCATTCAAAATAACACCAGCCAAGCATAGCTCTAAATTGAGAACTTCACTACCCCACCCAAAACTTACAGACTCATCGACAACAATATCACCAAATCCAGCACACCACTAGGGCTACCCAATACACTACTCAGGAAACAAGCCATTCGCACACAAACATCCTGGTCCACACACTGAGGCAGCGTCTATTCCGGACAATCCATGCCATTATGGTCCCAACGATCACAAATATACATTCACTTACACGCTACTCGACAATTACTTCAAATCAAACTGCTACCCTTTCACTTGAACAACTCAACTCATTTCCATCCATTAAGTCTATCTACACTTTCTTCACCTCATGTAATAATCGCAGTCACATCTTACTACAACACCTCTACTGATATCATGTTGCTCATCCAATATCCAAATTATCCTCATACAACTTATTCTCATTCCAAACGTTGTGCCTCATGACATGCTCAAACCATACGCTGCTATTCTTCGAAACAATCGTTGATCAATAAAATATATGCATCAGAAATTATAACATATCTAGACTTATTGTATGAAATACGCAACAGAACATCGAGAAGAGTCAAAATACATAGATCACGAAAGCAACTCAGTGTCGAAGAGAATAAATTGAAAATCCAAGAATGTAAAGTCGTGCTCTGATATCATTATGTCACGTTTCGATCCCGCAGGACAGAAAGTCGACATTGGATGTGATGTCATACATGTCACGTCCTGATTTCGTATAACCGAAAGTTATCGCTGGACGTGATACCCTATAAGTCTAAATTGTACTTGTACAAGACAATCACCAAAACGGTTGATTGAACAACTAAGATACAGAGTCATTGAAGCAGAAAATACAAAGCAGAAAAGTTGAATCAACATAAGATATACAAAAATTTCTCTTTATTGATATGTAATAGAATTATAATGGCCCAAAGCCAAGATTACAAATCGCTCTATCTATCCCTCTCGGTACAATGGATTTTGTCACAAGGCTTACAACTCGAAAACTATACGAACAATCACTACCAAAATAAGTCATAATATTAGTGACGTCGAGAAACGTTGCTAATATGCAAAAAACCTAGCTAGATCCAATCGATGCAAGCCACAAACTCAATGCACATTCCACAATTATATCCCAACCAAGTCATCAATTTCATAAATTCATATTATTATCCATTACTATCTTAATCTGCCAAATATTTATCTTGATCGTCCAAACCATTTCAACAAGAGTCATTCAAAATAACATCAACCAAGCATAACTCTAAATTGAGACCTGCACTACCCCACCCAAAACTGATAAGACTCATTGACAACAATATCACCAAATCCAGCAAACACCACTATGACTACCCAATACGCTACTCAGGCAACAAGCCACTCATACACAAACATCATGTTTGGCATACTGAGGTAGTATCTATTCCGGACAATCCATGCCACGACGGTCCCAATGATCACAAATATATACGTCCACCTGGTCTTTTATCAATGAGTAATGCTATTAACCTCTCCAAATCATTACTCCTTAGAGCATCTCCAACCCTATTGTCTTGTTAAATGTTGTGAGTCTTAGGTGGCTCCTATGTGGCATGAGCCACAAGATAATGTCTTGTTTATGTGGCAAAATTATATCTCAAAAGACAATGAGATAGAAAAACTCTCTTCAATGCAAAAGTATTGAGAAGACAATAAAAATTATTTTTTCTAACTTCCAAGACAACTTTTAAGACAACTACTCATCTTCTTTCTTTTTTCTAATATTTTTTATTCATAATTGATGACATGGAAGAGAAGACATTGTCAAGTGTATTGTCTAGAACAAGACAATCAACTTCACAATGTCTTCTTTAATTTTTGCCACATAAGCTTCACAATTGACTTGACAATTGCATTGAAGAAGAACTTTTGAATAAAATTTTGTCATTCCTATGTGGCATTAACTTTTTTCCAAAGTCACAATAGGGTTGGAGATGCTCTTATGAGGCAGTCGACGTGGCATGCATGTTAAACAGCATTATTTTAGTATTTCAATTATGCTACTCATCAACCAAATTTTTGGGTGATGACATCTCCCATTATGTGACATCTGACATGATAAATTTTAACCTAAAAAATTCATCACCCAAATTATTTTAATTTTATTTTTTGTTTTTATTTTAATATTTATTTTAATTTTAAAATTCATTATGTTAGATGTCACGTAAACTATCACATGAAGAAAAATAATTTGAGGGACACTTTGGTGCGATTATTTAGCATTATTCTTTACCAACCCATAGACTTCAAATAATGATGCCTTGATCTGACCCAGTCTTTGATGCTTGTCCTGCCTCTACTCCTTCCCTTTGTTGTTAATCGAGATTGAATAAAAAAAAACAACTAATCTCTTCAAAATTTCATCCTGTCCATGTCATTTTACATAAAACATTTTCCGATACACTGGATAATTCTAACTTTGGATATAATTACATGAAGTAAAGAGCTGGAAAGAGTAAGTGCCGATTATAAAACATTAGGCAAGGAATAAATCAACTTATGTTATAACTTTATGATAATATTGTTTCTTATATATATGGACTGCAACAATCAAAAGTGAGATAATTACAGTTGCTGGTTTTTTCGGCTGCCACAAATATTTATTTTTTGGGTTAATTTATTATTGCTAGTGTTACTATTATTGACACTTCTAAAATGTCATTCTGCATTTCTCTTTAATTTTATATCATTCTAATTTTAAATATATTCATGCATTAAATATGACATTAATTTGTGCGTGCATGGAGGGTGGAGTGCATGATAACATTTTAGAAGTACCAATAGTGTTAATACATGGACAAATTTAAATATTATAAAATTAAAGAGGAGTGCAAATAATATTTTAGAAATACCAATAATGATATATATATATATATATATATATATATATATATATATATGGAAAATTCTACAATACATCCGCTAGAAATGGATGTATCGATACATCCGAAATCTGGACCGTTGGATGTTGATCCAATGGTTCAGATTAAATTCAGATAAAATAATACAGGAGACATCATTTAATGCTGATTTAGACTTTTGACCTGTTGGTAATTTGCTTTAGCAGGTCATTCTTCACTTTAATTTTTTCAATAAACACCCTAAATTAACTCATATTTACTCTATCTTTCGTCCATCCAAATTAATCTGAACCTTATTTTTTTTTTGGTTACAGGCCATGGTAGTCGTGGTGGTGCTGGTGGTGGTGGAAAGAGAAACGGAGATGAAGAAGGAAATAAGAATCGGTTCGGATCGCGTCGAACGTCGTCGAGCCCTCCTAGAACAACGAGGAGTACCAGCTGCGCCGAGAAGAATCGGTCCGCTTCGCGTCGGACGTCGTCGAGACCTCCTCGAACAAGGAGAAGTACCAGCAGCACCGCTCTAATTTTACTGCCCATGCCATTGTCTTAAATTTTATTTTTTATTTAATAATTTAATATTTTGTTAATAAAGCTACATGTCATGGTGGTGGTGGTGAATTGAGGAAACCTGCTTCTAAGGTCGGGCGAATTATTTTTTAACTTTTCTAAAGATAATATTTTCGAGAAGAATATTTTTTTGGGAGAATGGCCATTCTCTTTGCTTTCAATACGACGAATGGACGGAGAATGGTAGATTTAGGACGGAGAATGGACGAAGAATACGGCGAATGGCCATTCTCTTTGCTTTTAATACGGCGAATGGACGGTGAATACGGCGAATGGACGGAGAATGGCCATTCTTTTTGCTTTTAATACGGCGAATGGACGGAGAATGGCCATTATCTTTGCTTTTAATACGGCGAGTGGACGGAGAATGGTACATTTAGGACGGAGAATGGACGGAGAATACGGCGAATGGCCATTCTCTTTGCTTTTAATACGGCGAATGGACGGTGAATACGGCGAATGGACGGAGAATGGCCATTCTCTTTTCTTTTAACACGGAGAATGGCCATTCTATTTGCTTTTAATACGGCGAATGGACGGAGAATGGTACATTTAGGACGAAGAATGGTACGTTCTCTCAAATCTCTTTTTTGTGTAAATTAAATCCAAGGAGGATACAATTCCTAATTTTAGTTATTGCTTAGCAGAGTCTACTTAGTTGTTGTAAAATTGTGGTGTTGCTTCTGTGACACTTTCATCTTTAATCTCATGTTTTCTATGAATATGTGTTCTGTTTGATTTTGATTTAGTAATCTTTCCGTAATTAGTTTTTTTTTTCATCTAACAATTTAATATTTTTATTATAAAGCTACAGGGCATGGTGGTGGTGGTGGAAGGAGAAACGGATATGAAGAAGAAAAGAAGAAGAAGTTCCGGTTCGCGACGGACTTCGTCGAGTTCCTCAATCAAGCGGAATTAAACCTCTTATAGAGTTCCTTAATTGAAGTTGATCACGATAACCTTTTGTATTTTTCAAACGAATAGTAGAATCTTCCTCGAGCCCTCCTCAATCAAACGGCTCTCGAAATTTATTTGTCTTTCCATCTTCCTCACTTTTTGTACTTCTCTCTTGCTATATATACAATAGTTTTCTTGTTTCATAGTACTATTATTCATTCTGAAATACATAGAATAGTTTTCTGAAATACAATAGTTTTCTTGTTCTCAAGATATCTACTCGTGTGGTGGGAAATGTAGAAGACGTAGAAGATTGGTTGCCAACTCCAAATGAAACCTTCATTCTGCGTATGTTGCGCATGATTGAACAACAACTGTCGAAGATTTCAGCTGATGTTGCATCGATCAATTCTATGCTTGGTTCAATACAAATTGAACAAATGAATTTATCTCGGCGTTTGGAGAAGATTGAAGAATCTCCAGCTTTGAAGAAGGCATCTTCATCTGGAGTATTTAATAATGTGAAGGTGGTTTCCGTTGTATCTTCTTCCGATGAGGAGGACGTGGAGCTACAGTCTCGTAGTAAAGCATTGGACCAATTTCTCGCATTGGACGCTATAGAAGAAACTGACTTTAGCAGTCCTTCTAAAAGAATGCGTAGAAATTTACATCCGGTCACACCATCGAAAAATTTAATAAGGGGTTCAACCTCGAAGCCTAGCAATTGTACTAGTGTTTCTTCGAGATATTACGACTATATTTTTGCAGATGATAGACCTGACGAGTAAGTAATATGAGTTTTGATTTAATTCCAACAGTTTTTTTCTCCTAATTTATTCGTTTCTTTTCTTAGAGAAATAATATCATCTTGCAACAAAAACTATGTGTCTCGGTGGAAGATGAAGACCTTAGCTCCTTTAACGAAAATTAGCAATGGGGTATGTATAGATAGTATATTTCTTCTTAGATGCCATCTATGTTTACTTCGATTCCATCGCTGACATTTTTAATAATTTATTCAGATTGTAGGTATTGTCTCTGCTCTTCTCACCGCGGAGGAACGGAAAAGAACCTCCAATAAAGCTAATGTATGGTTTTTACCAATAAGGATGTCGGTGAGTGAGCATTTTATTCTTCAATGCATATGCATTAAAATTTTCTCATTTGTTTGTCCTTCGTAATGTATTAATTGATGTGTATGTAGAAAGCCACGTTACCTCCATCCGTCAAAAAGTCTCATGAATTATGGAAGAAGTTTAAATATTTTTAGGATTACATGGGATCTTTAAGCACTTGTAAAGAGGTATTAATGTATTTATGTTTAATTATTAATCCTAATTTTTTGAAAATTTACTAATTTGTTTTACCTAATTATCCTGATTCAGATATACATACCCATTCATTTGGGCGAACACTATACTCTTGCAAGAGTTCTGGTTAAAAAAAGGACTGTTGAAATTTGGGACTCACTTACATCTAAAGATGATCCGATTCAAAGCAAAACAGTCATAAAAGAAATAGTAAGCTCATATTCATCAATTTTTATGAATTGGGTACAAGATACGCGGTATACTAATACATATTGTATTCTGGTAATTGTAGCTTTCAAATTTGGATATCTTTCTCGAAGAAGAGATTTTGAAGTTGAGAGATGCTAGGTTCAACTTTTCTACTTTTGCAATAAAACGTCCTTCTTATGTTCCCCGCCAAGCCAATTATGTTGATTGTGGGATTTTTGTAATATCATTCATGAAAGACCGATGTAGTCTAGACTACCGTTCTATCGATGTAAGTATGAAAATATGTCGTCAAAAACTTCAACTTTTTAGAGCAATATTTTTGATGTTATGTTTGTTATATGCAGTTTGATGCGGGAAAGGAAAGACGCAAAGCTGCTGAATGGATTACAACTTCAGAGCACAATGAAGAGCTAAAAAAGAAGTCCAATCTGATTGAATATGGAAGACGATGATTTTTTTTCTTCTTCTTTTATATCTAATGTATGGAAACCCCTAATGTATTATGTTCATTTGTTTTGTTGAGTTGTAATGACATTTTTGCCAAACCGCTTCAATTCTTTTTGATTAAGCAGAATCATTTTTGTCCTTCAAATTAATATAATTAAGCAGAAAGGAGTCTTTTGCCCTTCCATCGAATGACATTTTTGCCCTTCTAATTAATTCAAAACACCCCCGAACCCTTTTATAAAAAAAAAAGAAAAAAAAAACCGTTTCGGAGCTTCCTCTTCTTCCATAATCCACTCTGTACTCAAACCTAGGTCATTCTCCTCTAAAATCTTCAAACCTTCCTCCCCATTCGCAATATTCACACCATGTCGGCATCAGCGGCAGAATCATCACCGGCAGTCTCACCAATTAGAGAAGATGCACCAGTTACAGAAAATTCAAAAGCGATAGACGGAGAACAACGGAAACCCTATTCTAAGAAAGTTGCATAAAGGAAAAAGGAAAAAGTTGCTAAACAAAAAGAAGTGCAAGAAGAAGTACAAACAGAAGGTATAACTTTGATTTTATGTTCGCAAATTCTGTATATATTACAAGGAAAATGACATTCTCCGTCATAAAACTCATTTGAATGTTAAATTCTATTCGCCGTTTAATTTGGAACGGAGAATGGAATTCTCCGTCTAACTTGAAACGGAGAATGCCGTTTCCAGTGTTAAAACCCATAAGAATGGCCATTCTCCGACCTAATTTTTTGTTTTTTTTGGTTTTGTAGAAAAAAATCTGTCAGGAACAAGGATTCAAGACTTTTCCGTTCTACCTTCAAGCCAATGCTAAATCTTATGGAGGAGGTCAATCGAGATGTTGGCCGTTTACCTGAGCAGTTATTGGTTCCTTGAAGAATACCGATTTCTAGAATTTTGTCGAGGTTTTCTACCAAAACAGAGTCTACGTCTCCGAAGTGGCCAAGGTCTCCGAAGGGCTTGAGAATTTAATTGCAAGTTACACAGAAGAAGAAGATGGCATCGGGTGCTTTGAATTGAGCACCACTGTTAAAATCGTGCCAAGCGTCGAGGATATGGCAGTCATATTCGGTCTACCGCTGAATGAAGAAAGCGATAATGATGTTTCTTACAGAAGATTGATAAAGGAAAAACAACAGCAGCCCACACGACCAGCATCATTGAGCCTGTGTAGAGATCACTTCACAAGATTGCTGGCTAATACCAAGGGCAAACACTCAGAAGTCACAAATAAGGAAGTGAGAGACAAGTTCTCTGAATTGTTACGACGGCTTCGTGGCGGAGATAACGATGTTAATCCAGATGATTTGGCCAAGCTAATAATCTTTCACTTGTGCCAAACAGTATTCTTCACAAAGTCTGGCGGTTCAAATTTGCCGTACAGATTCTTGGCCTTGGTAGACAGTGTGGACGTCATCAACAGTATATGCTGGCCAAGGTTAATCCTGTCATATGTAATGGATAGCATAAAGAGGAGTAGAAGCAAAACTGAACAGGAGGATTACTCAATGGCTTTCCACAAATTGGAAGGTTGTACAATATACTTTCTCTATTGGTTTGCAGAACATAGAAATTTGTGGAAAGGAAGTTCTCTCCAATTCCTGATTACCCAAGATTTTTCACATGAAATGGGTACGAAATCTCAAACTTCCTCAAGGCCGAATATCACAACAAAATGAGATCGAAGATGATATTTGAAGATCTGGTTATAGCTGTTGGAGAAGAAGAAGGGCACAAAGAAAATGAGCCACCTATAGAAGAAGTTGAAAAAGAGGGAGAAGAAGAACACCAAGAAGCAGGTGGGGATAATTTTGATGAACAACGGATACCACAGCATCATGAAATTGGCGCTGTAATGGACGACTCAGCAAAGGAATTGGAGGATTTGAGAAGACATCATTATGATATTCTTGCGCAGAATGAAGAACTCAAAGAAAAGTTAGAAGAGATGGAGGCACAAGGAGCGCAGTTACGTGCAGCCAACTTTGAGAATGTCATACTCAAAGAAAAGCTGAAAGAGCTCGAGGCAGAAGAAGAGCAACAACGTGCAGTCAACGTTGTGATGGAGGGCTCTGTGCATGAACTGGAGGATTTGAGAAGACATCATTATGATATTCTTACGCAGAATGAAGAACTCAAAGAAAAGTTAAAAGAGATGGAGGCACAAGGAGCGCAGTTACGTGCAGCCAACCTTGAGAACGAGAAACTCAAAGAAAAGCTGAAAGAGCTCGAGGCACAAGAAGCACACCAACGTACAGTCAACGTTGTGATGGAGGGCTCTGTGCATGAACTGGAGGATTTGAGAAAGCAGAATTCTGTTCTTAAATCAGAGCTACATGCACAAGGTAAAATTTTTTCTATTTCAAATTTCTGATTTGGAATCTTCCAGGAGAATGACTATTCTCCGTGTATTATAACACGGAGAATAGTCATTCTCCGTGTTATTTGAAACGGATAATTGCTATTCCCTATCATTTCGATACTGGAAAGGTTATTCTCCGTGTAATTCCAAACGGAGAATGCTATTCTCCGTATTACATTACACGGAGAATGTCATTCTCCGTGTTAGGTTCACATCATATATTTCATTGTTGTTTGTTTTATTTCAGTACGAACAACCGAGCAACTCAGAGAAACAAATGAAAGGCTCGTTGAGGAGAAAAGGGAGCTTCAAAATAAAGTTGAATCGATTAATATTGAAGCCAATAAAAAGGATGGGAAAATTCAAGATCTCGAAGCCATGGTTGTAGCACTTCAGCGTGAGGAGTTTCAAACAGCTACTGAACTTGCTGCTCCAAGAGAAATCAGAAGAAAAGGAGGATCGGGGGGAAAGAGGTTAATAAAAAGCAATACAGTTGGAGAGGCTAATAAAAAGCGGAAGGTTAATGCCGCTCCGAAATCCCGAGAAGACGCCAAAATGGCTGAATTAAAGAAGAACCACGTCATACTAAGGGAATGCGATGAACTCTTACTTTGGAAATATGCGGATGAAGAGCTGAAGAAACAATACATCGACATCATAATTCCCAGAAAGAATTCTCCAAAGTATGTATTCTGAACCCTTTTTTTCTTTCGTTTTTTCTAGACTTTTTTCACAATTATGTAATGAGAATCTATCTTTATTAATTTAATCTAAACTAAATTTATGTGCAGTGATATGGTATACGAATTTTATCCGAAAAAGGGTAAAAATGGAGTTTCAGTCCAGCTGTCGGCAGTAGACATGCAAGACATACTCAACTATGACGACATGGAGGCTGGCATACTGGACATAATAATAAGAAAGCTGAGAGAAATTCAAGGCAGTAAAAGGTGTGCTCCGTCTAGTTCAAAGGAGGTGCCATTGATCCAGAAAAAAAAGCTGGCACCCCAATCACATAAGTGGTCTGCATTCATGATGGCCCACACATTGGTAAGAATTCAAACAGAAAAATCCATATTCATGTGTAAACCGATGAAAAATGACAGAAAAAAATTACTCATGATATTGTGTATTGTTTTTGGTAAACAGACCATCGTTCAACGTGCCAATGAAGAAAACGCAAAAGCCGGCACCTTTGAAGACATCCAAACAGATTTAGTAGACTTCATCATGGGTTTGGAGGACGACATAGAGTTGCTATTCATCCCACTCTTTAATGCATCCATCAAACACTATACTCTGCTCACATTCAACTTTATCTCCTACGACTGGACACACTACAACTCCTTGAGGCAAAATACGTACGATACGTGCAAGGCGGATGCAGAATTAATGAAGAAAATCTTAGAGCCTATCGTCAGGAGAAAAGTTGATATGATGAGAGAGAGATGCTCGACGAAGAAGGAGTATGAGAGCAAAGTGCTGAATTGTTCTCTAAATTGCCCACAACAACGGGCACCCAACTGTCTCTTATACACGGCGTATTATATGAATATGTTGACGACTCCTCCCTTCGAAATACCGGAAGGAAATGATAATAAAATTCACCAGAAGATGACAACGATGAGGTTAGCATGGGCTAAGGAGTTGCTTTCAAGCAAATATGTAACACGAACCAAGTAATGACATTGTAAAACAACAATATAATTATGATGTAATTGGACAAGGAACTTCTGTCTTTTATAAGCTCTGATTTTATAATATAATTATTTTTGAATTACATTTACATTGTCAAAACCACGAAAAGTTTGACTTTTATTTACATATGAAATAACTCAAACTCATGCGCCAAGTTGCAGTCATTTTTTTAATAAGCTCTTCCAACTTCTGCCATTTATTGGCAAAATTTAACAACTCGAACTCATGCACCAAGTGGCAGTCACTTTTATTGTCATTAATACCAATGAATCTACCATTTATATGCCATTAATACCAATAAATTCTTCCATTTATATGCAATTTATTCCTAATGAATCTGCCCCTTCGGATTATATTCTCCGTTTTATCTGGAACGGAGAATGGAATTCTCCGTTTACTTGAAACGGAGAATAACTTTCCCGTTTAAATTAAATCGTTTGAGGATTCTATTCATCTTTTATTTCGGAACGGATAATAACATTCTCCGTCTGTCTTGAAACGGATAATAAACACATTAAAATGTTCATTCGCCATTTTTATTTAAACGGAGAATGACGTTCTCCGTGTCTTTCGAAACGTAGAATGTTATTCTCCGTTTAGTTTGAAAAGGAGAATGAAGATGAGCTTGATGAGGATATGACGAGGTTGGTATGGCTAAGAATTAGATTTTAAGAGAACTTCTGTCTTTTATAATGTCTGCTCTGCTATCTTTTATAATAAAATCCTTTTTGAGTTACATTTATATTGTGAAAACCACGAAAACTTTGACTTTTTGAGTTACATTTACATTATGAAAGTCTGAAATACTACATAAAATCCTACTATCAAGAAAAAAGTTGAATGTGAGCTGCGTGCGGGCATCGCAGAGCAATGGAACTCCTTGAGGCAAAAGAATTTCTTGAGGCAGTGAGTTCATTTGCCTCAGTGAGTTCCTTTGCTCAGAGGATGCACGATGAAGTGACTTGCCTCAAGGAGTCATCCTACGGTTCCTATGCTCTGACGATGCACGATGAATACCATCTACCACATGGACACGAACTAAAAGACGACAGAGAACAACCCTCCTTCACAGTTGAAGCTTTCAATTGAATTCCTTGAGGCAAATCACTTCATCGTGCATCGTCAGAGCAATGGAACTTCCTGAACAAAGGAACTCCGTGCATATTCAGAGCAATGGAACTCCATGAACAAAGGAACTCCGTGCATAGTCAGAGCGAATCAAAGTACGAGCGCAATAAATCCAAACCCACACTCTGTCGGAGCGCTCGCTCTTTAATTCGCTCTGACTATTCACGGAGTTCCTTTGTTCATGGAGTTCCATTACTCTGAATATGCACGGAGTTCCTTTGTTCAGGGAGTTCCATTGCTCTGACGATGCACGATGAAGTGATTTGCCTCAAGGAATTCAATTGAAAGCTTCAACTGTGAAGGAGTGTTCTTCTCTGTCGTCTTTTAGTTCGTGTCCACGTGGTATTCATCGTGCATCGTCAGAGCATAGGAACCGTTGGATGACTCCTTGAGGCAAGTCACTTCATCGTGTATCCTCCGAGCAAAGGAACTCACTGAGGCAAAGGAATTCCTTGAGGCAGAGCACCGTGCAAAGGCATCCTTCTTCACCATGAAATATGTCGAAGAAATAGACTCCTGGCGGGCACTTCGACAGAGCGTGGAACGATAATAAATCCATACCCAGGCACATCTCAGTCTTCTGAAGGACTTCACCACCAAAGCTTCTTCGAACAAGGAGATCGACAACCAAAAGGAAAGAGTCTTGCCAAGGCGGAGGATCGGTAGAGTCCATCTCCACAAGAAAAGCTAAGTGAGACGAGAACAAACTCTCTCTACACTACTGCCATTTATATAGGCATGGAACAACTCGGACTCATGCGCCAAAAAGGCAGTCACTTCGAATTCAATTCAATTAATTTCCATCAATACCAATGCATCTGCCCCTTCTCAAGTAAAGCTAAGTAAGACTAGAACAAACTCTTCCAACTACTGCCATTTATATGCCATTAATACCAATGAATCTGCCCCTTCGAATTCTGCCAACTTTAATACCCCCTACTGTATCAAAGTTTTTTTCTTGATGTATGACATGTGGGCCCTTCCTGCTTTATAAAATGTGTACACATATATATATAAACATAAATTTTAATAGGGCCCACATGTCATACATAGGGGGTATCAAAACTTTGATACCCCCTACTGTATCAAAATTTTGATACCCCCTATGTATGACATGTGGTCCCCACTTGCTTGGTAAAACATGTAAACATATATATATATATAAACATAAATTTTGAGATGGCCCATATGTCATACATAGGGGGTATCAAAACTTTGATACCCCCTACTGTATCAAAGTTTCTCTCTTGTATCAAAGTTTTTTTCCTTTTAAATGGGCCCCATACATAACTTACAAAAAAGTATAAATAAAATAAAATTTTGTTATAGTCAAGATTTGAACCAATGACCTCTTAAATACAAGTCTAGCATTGTAACCACGACACCACAATAGCATTCTCCATGTTTTATTAAACGGAGAATAGCATTCTCCGTTTTGAATTACACGGAGAATAGCATTCCCAGTGTTAAAAACACATTAGAATGTTCATTCTCCGTTATAATTTGAAACGGAGAATGATATTCTCCGTTTCATTTGTAACGGAGAATTATATTCTCCGTTTTGAACTTCACGGAGAATGCCGTTCCCAGTATTAAAACGATTGAGTATTCTATTCGCCGTTTAATTTGGAACGGAGAACGGTATTCTCCGTTTATTTTGAAACGGAGAATAAGATTCCCAGTGTTATAAACACATTAGAATGTTCATTCTCCGTTTTAATTTGAAACGGAGAATGAAATTCTCCGTTTTAATTTGAAACGGAGAATGATATTCTCCATTTTGAACTGCACGGAGAACATATTTTCTCCATTTTTGATGTACTACATTTTGAACTTGGAATTTAATGTTCTCCATTTTTATCTAATTGTCTTCTCAAACTTTTGCATTGGAGAACATATTTTTTTATCTAATTGTCTCGTGTGAATG
>JANAVB010011283.1:0-108108 GCA_029216955.1 Iris pallida
TGCTGGATAGCGCCCCAACGTACACGAAACCCTATAACGTTTGCGCTTTGCCGAGGCTCATCCAATCAATACGGTTGTCGCCTAACATAGGATACGAATATCTCGAAAAACTACAAACCAAACTACAAAACCAATTTGGAAATCTTTTACAAAGACCGAGTTTGAGAGTATGTTTTGTTTTTATGAAATTAATTTAAATACCAGTATACAAAAAGGTTTTACTGAAAATTTGAGCAGCATCTCCTCTGCTACTGGACAACCAGCCACATAGGCGATACAAACCCCTACACAAAGAAATTACCAACCATGGAAAACACCAACCAATCCATCAAATATTCCAACCCAGAATAATAATTCCACATCCAGCACATATATAAAACCACCATCACAACCCAGAATAATAAATCGAGAATAATGTACGCGTCCAGCGTCGAATATCCAACAATCGAAAATCACCGCAGCGAAGTAAACATCGCGCACATCCCCTATACGCAACGAAACTAAAATTCGATCCCCGGAACAGGGTCGGGATCGCGTCATCACTGACTAGCTACGGGAGGGACACGGGGACACAGAAAAATATCTCAATTGCTCAGCAAGAGCTCTCTGATGAATGAAATAGATAGAAATATCTATGGACAGTGGGAACGGAACGCGAATAGCAGCGGATCGAGTCCGAATAATGTTGGAGTCGTACACAGAGGTGTTTGACAGCAGATCGGGACCGCTCGGGGTCGAACAGCAAGTGGCGCACGGCTCGCACAATGGGTCGGCTGGGATGGGCTAGCCGGGGTCACCCAAAAGAGTTTGCGGGGTGTTGCGGCCTCGGGAACAGCAGCGGAGTGGTCACCGGGGCGGGTGGCTCTGGAGGCAGTCGAACTGGCGGCTATACGGTCGGCCGAGGAAGGTCGCGCAGGGGTTCATCAGTGGGAGGTGCCGCACCGGAGTGTCGTCGGACTCGGGCGGAGTTGCCAAAGTCGGGAGGCGGGCGTTAAATCGGGTGGAGGTCGCTGCGCAGGGGTCGCCGGGGCTCAGGCGGCCAAGGATCAACGGGCGTGGCCGAGAATCGTCGAGGAGACGCGACCAGGGGACTCGGATTAGGGCTTGGGAGTTTGGAAAAAAATTGGAGAATGGAGGATGGAGATTAGGGATGAGGGATTTAAATAGTGTAGGTGTTTGGAGGTTACGGGAGAGGAAGGGGCGGCGGTGGCTGGCGGTTTCGGAAGGGAAAGATCGGCCACGGCGAGCGTTTGGGAGTAGAAAGGAAAGGATTTTCCTATGCTGGGAGAGAGAGAGAGTTTAATGAGTGTAAATGAGTATTAAAAGAAAGAAAAATAATTCTTTTCTTTAAAACAACAATTAGAATTTTATATATAAAGGACTTTAATGATTGGTTTCTCAAATACTGAACTTGGGTTCGAGACGGGTCTGGCCAGTCAATCAAAAATCAAAGTTTATTTTTTAAATTATAATTTTCTTAACTAACTAATAATAATGATATCAATATTAATAATAATAATAATAATAATATTAATCCTAACTAAAATGCACTAATGAAAAATCAAAATCCAATATCCACCAAAAATGTAGTAAAATCCAATATTATAGATAAATTCCGAAATTGCGGGTTTTACAACCTTCCCTCCTTAGAAATTTTCGTCCTTGAAATTTAAGGGTACTGTTAGGGGATGGTCAAACCTTTACAATTTACTACCTTGATTATCTCTTAATAATGTTGGCAATCCCTAGGTCAGCTACAAAAGAACTATCTTAGTCAATTCATGCAATAACATTCTTCCCTCCTTAGAAATACGGTCATTGTCCACAATTTAATGTTTGCTTCCATTTCTGAATTGTTAATCACCGAAATAATCGTACAAAATTACTTTTAGCATGCTCTTATTTCCAAATCATAAATCGGCAAAATACTTTTGCAGAAATAAGTCACTTAAACCCACATAATTATTCTCCAACAATTTGTACCCTCTTATCACCTTACCGATCAATTTAATATTTGCCAAGGATCCAGTTTTGTATTGCGTCGCTATATACGCTCCAAAATAATCTTGATACATTCCACTAGGTGTCATGCCTTTAACTCAATATCAAGTATTAGTAACCCTTTTATCACATATCGATGAATTTATAGTCCCGTATTTTGTCTTTATAATCAATTTGTTGCAACAACCCTTTCAATAACTGGGTTACAAAAGTCTTTCCTCAAATATATGTCACTTAAAACTTTTTCGTTATGTCACCGTTTAGAGTCGTATAATTGTGATTTTCTTCCAACTTGTTGTCAAAAGTTTGTCAAACCAAATTTGTCATCCAACAACAAAGATTAATATATAAGTTCCCTCCAATCATATCCGAACTTTACATTCATTGATCAAGATTTCTTCTAATATTCGTTTTTTTTCCAATATTAATTGTAATCCAACTTCTCATAAATACTGATCTCGTAATGAAACTCTATAGACTATTTAATCACTACTATGGTAATAAAACAGGGTCTTATTCTAACAGAAAGTCATGGGACGAAAGACGTCATCAACTGTTGGTTATATCTCAAAAATGGTACCTCAGTTATGAAACATTTTCTCAGTCATCAATTTTACAATCATTAGCCCCTTTTTTTATCATCAATTTTTGATTCTTGCACCACTTCTCCCTCAAATGGTAATTCTCAAAACATCATGATTTAACTTGTTATCCAAACTACTCTATGATCACCAACTCACTTATTCATGATCCTACACATCCTGTCTTTCTATCTTTATCAATATTCCATCTCTATGATCCTAACAGTGCTGTAAAGTCTAAGAATTGCAAAAGACATCCTACGGAATGGTTAAATTATCATGTCAAGCAAAGTAATGTATAGTCACGAATACATACGAAATAGTGTTACTGAAAATTGGGCATCTTATAGAAAATAATGTTCTAGAAAATCAACCCAATATTCTTCCAAAATTAAACTGGTCGTGAATGATATTCTTATGCAACGGTCTAATTCGTCATCAATCTTGTATTCCTTTAGACTTCTATCTTCATCATCACGTACATTTTGACATCTACTGATTTAAACGTTTGATTCAAAATCCTTAACCAAATGGAAGTTCGGTTATTCCATATTGAGCTTCTAATTTTGTTGTTATCACTTAGCCAATAAAATTTTTCTCAGGAGTAGTTTATTGCATCCTTTAATCCTTTGATCTCTTATTTATAACATCTGGGTCTTTCTATTTGTATTTTCAATCTCCAATTGAGTAGTCCTCAAGTTCCAAATATTTTGTTTCACCCATCGATGGTACGTTTCAATTCATCGTACACACTTTTTTTTAATAATACTTACAATCTTATTTATAAAACTCAAACACCATGATTCATCTCCTCATCATCAATCGCCGTCTTCAATTAAATTGTACCTCGAGTTTTCTTGCTCCGCCCACCATGTGTAGATTTTTTTTCATAACATATCTCTTAACTTTGTATTACTCACAATCATATTCATAAGATTCAATTATCCTTGATTCCTCTCCTTATTATCAATTGTCGTCCTTAGTTAAGTTGTACCTCGAGTTAAAATTCCTTACCCCGCAATCATTTATAGATTTTTTTTTCCTCCTTAAAGAACACCTCAGTATTTATCATTTTTTTTCAACCTCTAAGTCACATAATTAATTGATCGTTACTGCATCCCTGCCTTTTCCATAAATGATTTCGATCCCTAAATATCCATATATCTTTTCAGCCTTACACTCTGTAATATATTTTTTTGGTAAGTCGTCTGTCCTATCGCTGTAACTCATTCAGATTATAATTTCACTCCTCATATCATTATCACCTCGAGCACTAACTCGTAGCTAAGGAGAATTTCATTCTTCTCAAATCTTAACACCAATATTTCTTTGATAAGTACCGCCATATATTCTCATTAAGATTAGAATCTTCTAAATTTTCAGAAATCGTATTGTAAGGGAAACATGACTTTGTGAAAGACACTGCCAAAAAGAGTGTAATCAAGTGTTGATTCATATCGGAAAGATTCAGCAAATTCTTATGAATTCAAAAGATATCTTATTACAACTCTACAGGGTATCATCTAGTAATAATCAACAAAAATAAAGTATTGAGTTTTGGAAGCTATCTAGGCCTTGAACTGATCAAGAAATTCTTAGAGAGAGTAAGGTTTCAGGTTGAGTGGAGGAAGTCAACAAATAAAAATATTCTTGGTCTTAGAATAACTTAGGAAATATCAATCAATATTGGAATTATTTTTGAAAAATAATCCCTTTGGAAGATTCGTGAACAAGCTAAGTTGAACCAACTCTTTTGGTAATAATTAACCTTGGGGCTTTATGGTTCCAGAAGAATTTGGTTCGGGATTGGTCCCAAGAAAGTCAATTGAAAATAATGTCAAGATAAATGGTCAGATTTACTAGTCGTAAAAATACTCTGGATAGATAAAAGTTTACCAAGTTTGCTAACGGAGAATTTGAAACTCTAAATAGTAAATAGATCTAGATTCTAAGTAAAGATAGATAAGTATGATTTGATTAACTAATGAAAATTTTGAAATAGATTTTTCGAAGAAGGAGATTTAGGAAAAATCTAATCCTAAATTTACAAAAGAGTATGGATGCTAAGGAATGCTGGAGTATAATAAGGATATGGAGAAAAATAACTGCTGAAAGCCAAGGGACACTAAAAGATATATAAAATCTAGAAATTAGATAATAAAATAGACCACCATACAGTCGGCCGATGCTGGATAAGGTTTAGGATGCAAAACAAAAATAAGGTAGCCTAGCAGTCTATAACAAATAAAAATATTTATTTATAATATATATCGGTCCTATGTTGTGACAAATTAATGTTCTAGTGCTCTAATTGTTTCTAGATATGTTCTCCTAAGTTGTTGATCTGACCTGCATGGGCCACCACTAAAAATATGTCACGACCCGATCCCAAATTGTTGGGTCGAATCGGATCATGTCCAGCATGCACCGTTGTTGAGACGGCGACAGTAAGCTGTATCCACTTGCAGGTAATCTCAACAACAAAATCTAAATTTGTCACAACTTTAATAATTCGAATATATAAAAATTTTGTTCAATACAAGAAAGATACAACTGATAATCAAAACTGAATTAATTATCTTCAACACAACTTTCCCTAAACTAGAAAAGAAAAAGTAACATTTAAGCAGCCGGCTCATCAGCCTCGAGATCATCGTCTTCCAATTGGGACTCGAGAACACCATAAGATACAGCTCAGGATCATCAATGCTTCCTAAAAATGTTGGGTCTCCAGTCAGGAGGGAGCAAGTACAATTATGAATATCTAACAATTCAAATAATAATGGAAATTTGCAATTTTAAACAATTTGAAATACATGAACAATATTTCCAGCAATTTTTCAACAATTGAAAACAATGTGATTTGAATAGGTAACGACTATGACCAGCTTGGGTTGTACAATAGTATCCTAGTGACACGATACAGCTTATCCCGTGTGTAAGAGGGGTAAGCTCGCACAATCAATATGCAATATGAGGGGTAT
Organism: Iris pallida; assembly: GCA_029216955.1. Classification (NCBI taxonomy): domain Eukaryota; kingdom Viridiplantae; phylum Streptophyta; class Magnoliopsida; order Asparagales; family Iridaceae; genus Iris; species Iris pallida. The sequence goes on from JANAVB010011283.1 coordinate 5,567, forward strand.
TGGTCGTAGACGCTACACTACTCTTCTAATATCCCCATAATCAATAACAATTAATATTTAAACTCTAGGAGAGAGTTCCACAATCAATATTTGAACTCTAGGAGAGAGTTCCGTGTAGCAATGTGGTTTAAGCATGCAGGATAACAATTACTAAATAAATTGCCAATTAAACATAACCGTACTTGCCTTGGTTTGAATGACTAGATCGGAAAGTTGGTACCGAGGAGGAAATCAAATACGTCCTCGAAATCCTATAGTTGAGAACCTTGTCTTAGAACCATAAATGAGCCAATCTATGTGTGCTAGTTGCAATCTCTAAAATTAATCCTAGTCAAATTTTTATTTTACTCCTACCAGAACACGTTTTTCGATATAATTTACTATTAATAATTTGCGAAGTAAATTTAATTTAATGTTTTCCTGGAAAAAATGGTATTTACAGGTTAATTAGCAAAACTTAATGTTTTCGTAATATATATATATATATATATATATATATATATATATATATATATATATATATATATATAACTAGATTTTTCTTTAAGTGAGAAAAATGTGAATTTGTTTAAATAATACAAATTTATATTTTATTAACTAAATGTTAGAAAAATCATTTTGTATATAAAAGAAATATTCAATTTTTATTATTCTATGCGTTTATCAACAACTAACGAAATCAGAAAAACAAAAGAACCCAAAAACATACTACACAATTACAACCACAGAGAAAAATAAAGACTGGGCTTATGCCCTTACAATGCTTTACATAAATTTAATTAATTTAAGGCGAGCTCTGAGTGCCGTGAACGGTCCAACAGTAGGCCGAAGCCCTGCACCAAAAATACTATAGCAGTAACACGTTCTAAAATAGTTATAAATTAAAGATAATTTATAAAACGTGTCTCAGACTTGGTCATGCAAATCTCAGGTTGCTGGCTAGCGCCCCAACGTACAGGAAACCCTATAGCGTTTGCACTTTGCCGAGGCTCATCCAACCAATACGGTTGTCGCCTAACATGGGATACGAATATCTCGAAAAACCACAAACCAAACTACAAAACCAATTTGGAAAACTTTTACAAAGACCGAGTTTGAGAGTATATTTTGTTTTTATGAAATTAATTTAAATACCAGTATACAAAAAGGTTTTACTAAAAATTTGAGCAGCATCTCCTTTGTAACTGGACAACCAGCCACATAGGCGATACAAACCCCTGCACAAAGAAATTCCCAACCATGAAAAACACCAACCAATCCATCAAATATTCCAACCCAGAATAATAATTCCACATCCAGCACATATATAAAACCAGCATCACAACCCATAATAATAAATCGAGAATAATGTACGCGTCCAGCGTCGATTATCCAACAATCAAAAATCACCGCAGCGAAGTAAACATCGCGCGTATCCCCTATACGTAACGAAACTAAAATCCGATCCCGGAACAGGGTCGGGACCGCGTCATCACTGACTAGCTACGGGAGGGACACGGGGACACGGAAAAATACCTCAATTGCTCGGCTAGAGCTCTCTGATGAATGGAATAGATAGAAATATTTATGGACAGTGGGAACGAAACGCGAAAAGCAGCGGATCGAGTCCGAACAGCGCTGGAGTCGCGTACAGAGGTGCTGGACAGCGGATCGGGACCGCTCGGGGTCGAACGGCGAGCGACGCACGGCTCGCACAATGGGTCGACCGAGATGGGCTGACCGGGGTCGCCCGAGAGAGTTCGCGGGGTGCTGCAGCCTCGGGAACAGCAGCGGAGTGGTCACCGGGACGGGCGGCTCTGGAGGCAGCTAAACGGGCGGCTATACGGTCGGCCGAGGAAGGCCGCGCAGGGGTTCATCGGCAGGAGGCACCGTGCGGGAGGGTTGCCGGACTCGGGCGGAGCCGGCGAAGTCGGGAGGCGGGCGCTGAATCGGGCGGAGGTCGCTGCACAGGGGTCGCCGGGGCTCAGACGGCCAAGGATCAACGGGCGCGGCCGAGAATCGCCAAGGGGACGCGGCCAGGGGACTCGGATTAGGGCTTGGGAGTTTGGGAAAAAAAATTAGAGAAAGGAGGATGGAGATGAGGGATGAGGGATTTAATAGTGTAGGTGTTTGGGGGGTTACGGGAGAGTAAGGGGCGGCGGTGGCTGGCGGTTTCGGAAGGGAAAGGTCGGCCGCGGCGAGCATTTGGAAGCGGAAAGGAAAGGATTTTCCTTTGCTGGGAGAGAGAGAGAGAGAGTTTAATGAGTGTAAATGAGTATTAAAAGAAAGAAAAATAATTTTTTTCTTTAAAACAACAATTAGAATTTTATATATAAAGGACTTTGAAGATTGGTTTATCAAATACTGAACTTGGGTTCGAGACGGGTTCGAGACGGGTTCGGGGCGGGTCTGGCTAGTCAATCAAAAATCAAAGTTTAATTTTTAAAATATAATTTTCTTAACTAACTAATAATAATAATATCAATATTAATAATAATAATAATAATGATAATAATCCTAACTAAAATGCACTAGTGAAAAACCAAAATCCAATATCTACCAAAAATGCAGTAAAATCTAATATTATAGATAAATTCTGAAATTGCGGGCTTTATAACCTTCCCTCCTTAGAAAATTTCGTCCTCGAAATTTAAGGGTACTGTTAGGGGATGGTCAAACCTTTACAATTTACTGCCTTGATTATTTCTTAATAATGTTGGCAATCCCTAGGTCAGCTACAATAGAACTATCGTAGTCAATTCATGCAACAACATTCTTCCCTCAGAAATACGGCCATTGTCCACAATTTAATGTTTGCTTCCATTTATGAATTGTTAATCACCGAAATAATCGTGCAAAATTACTTTTAGCATGCTCTTATTTCCAAATCATAAATCGACAAAATACTTGTGCAGAAATAAGTCACTTAAATCCACATAATTATTCTCCAACAATTTGTACCCTCTTATCACCTTACCGATCAATTTAATATTTACCAAGGATCCAGTTTCGTATTGCGTCGCTATATACGCTCCAAAATAATCTTGATACATTCCACTTGGTATCATGCCTTTAACTCAACATCAAGCATTGGTAACCCTTTTATCACATATCGATGAATTTATAGTCCCATATTTTGTCTTTATAATCAATTTGTTGCAACAACCCTTTCAATAACTGGGTTACAAAAGTCTTTCCTCAAATATATGTCACTTAAAACTTTTCCGTTATGTCACCGTTTAGAGTCGTATAATTGTGATTTTCTTCCAACTTGTTGTCAAAAGTTTGTCAAACCAAATTTGTCATCCAACAACAAAGATTAATATATATGTTCCCTCCAATCATATCCGAACGTTGCATTCATTGATCAAGATTTCTTCCAATATTCATTTTTTTAATATTAATTATAATCCAACTTCTCATAAATACTGATCTCGTAATGAAACTCTATAGACTATTTAAATACTACTAGCTCCACCTAAAATGGTAATAAAATAGGGTCTTATTCTAACAGAAAGTCATGGGACGAATGACATCATCAACTGTTGGTTATATCTCAAAAATGGTACCTCAGTTATGAAACATTTTCTCAGTCATCAATTTTACAATCATTAGCCCCTTTTTTTTCATCATCAATTTTTGATTCTTGTACCACTTCTCCCTCAAGTGGTAATTCTCAAAACATCATGATTTAACTTGTTATCCAAACTACTCTATGGTCACCAACTCACTTATTCATGATCCTACACATCATGTCTTTCTATCTTTATCAATATTCCATCTCTATGATCCTAACAGTGCTGCAAAGTCTAATAATTGCAAAAAACATCCTACGGAATGGTTAAATTATCATGTCAAGCAAAGTCATGTATAGTCACGAATACATACGAAATAGTGTTACTGAAAATTGGGTATCTTAAAGAAAATAATGTTCTAGAAAATCAGCCCAATATTCTTCCAAAATTAAACTGGTCGTGAATGATATTCTTATGCAACTGTCTAATTCATCATCAATCTTGTATTCATTTAGACTTCTATCTTCACCATCACGTACATTTTGATATCTCCTAATTTAAACGTTTGATTCAAAATCCTTGACCAAATGGAAGTTCGGTTATTCCATCTTGAGCTTCTAATTTTGTTGTTATCACTTAGCCAATAAAATTTTTCTCAGGAGTAGTTTATTTCATCCCTTAATCCTTTGATCTCTTATTTATAACATCTGGGTCTTTCGATTTGTATTTTCAATCTCCAATTGAGTAGTTCTCAAGTTTCAAATATTTTGTTTCACCCATCGATGGTACGTTTTAATTCATCGTACACACTTTTTTTAATGATACTTACAATCTTATTTACAAAACTCAAACACCATGATTCATCTCCTCATCATCAATCGCCATCTTCAATTAAATTGTACCTCGAGTTTTCTTGCTCCGTCCACCATGTGTAGATTTTTTTTTTCATCACATATCTCTTAACTTCGTATTACTAACAATCATATTCATAAGATTCAATTATAGTTGATTCCTCTCCTTATTATCAATTGTCATCCTTAGTTAAGTTGTACCTCGAGTTAAAATTCCTTGCCCCACAATCACTTATAGATTTTTTTTCCTCCTTAAAGAACACCTCAGTATTTATCATTTTTTGTCAACCTCTAAGTCACATAATTAATTGATCGTTACTGCATCCCTGCCTTTTCCATAAATAATTTCGATCCTAAATATCCATATATCTTTTCAGCCTTACACTCCGTAATATATTTTCTCGGTAAGTCGCCTGTTCTATCACTGTAACTCATTCAGATTAGAATTTCACTCCTCATATCATTATCATCTCGAGCACTAACACGTATCTAAGGAGAATTTCATTCTTCTCAAATCTTAACACCAATATTTCTTTGATAAGTACCGCCATATATTCTCATTCAGATTAGAATCTTCTAAATTTTCAGAAATCGTATTTTAAGAAAAACATGACTTTGTGAAAGACACTGCCAAAAAAAGTGTAATCAAGGGTTGATTCATATCAGGATGATCCAGCAAATTCTTATGAATTCAAAAGATATCTTATTACAACTCTACAAGGCATCATCTAGTAACAATCAACAAAAATAAAGTATTGAGTTTTGGAAGCTTTCTAGGCCTTGAACTGATCAAGAAGTTCTTAGAGAGAGTGGAGGAAGTCAACAAATGAAAATATTCTTGGTCCTAGAATAACTTAGGAAATATCAATCAATATTGGAATTATTTTTGGAAAATAATCCCCTTGGGAGATTCATGAACAAGCTAAGTTGAACCAATTCTTTTGGTAATAATTAACCTTGGGGCTTTATGGTTCCAGAAGAATTTGGTTCGGGATTTGTCCCAAGAAAGTCAATTGAAAATAATGTCAAGATAAATGGTCAGATTCACTAGTCGTAAAAATACTCTGGATAGATAAAAGTTTACCAAGTTTGCTAAAGGAGAATTTGAAACTCAAAATAGTGAAATAGATCTAGATTTTAAATAAAGATAGAGAAGTATGATTTGATTAACTAATGAAAATTTTGAAATAGGTTTGTCGAAGAAGGAGATTTAGGAAAAATCTAATCCTAAATTTACAAAAGAGTATGGATGCTAAGGAATGCTGGAGTATGATAAGTATATGGAGAAAAATAACCGCTAAAAGCCAAGGGACACTAAAAGATATATAAAATCTAGAAAGTAGATAATAAAATAGACCACCATACAATCGGCCTATGCTGGATAAGGTTTAGGATGCAAAACATAAACAAGTTAGCCTACCACTCTATAACAAATAAAATATTTATTTATAATATATTTCGGTCCTATGTTGTGACAAATTAATGTTCTAGTGCTCTAATTGTTTCTAGATATGTTCTCCTAAGTTGTTGATCTGATCTACATGGGCCACCACTAAAAACATGTCACGACCCAATCCCAAATTGTTGGGTCGAATCGGATCATGTCCAGCCTGCATCGTTGTTGAGACGACGGCAAGTAAGCTGTATCCACTTGCAGGTAATCTCAACAACGAAATCTAAATTTGTCACAACTTTAATAATTCGAATATATAAAAATTTTGTTCAATACAAGAAAGATACAACTGATAATCAAAACTAATTAACTATCTTCAACATAACTTTCCCTAAACTAGAAAGAAAAAGCAATATTTAAGCAGCCGGCTCATCAGCCTCGAGATCATCGTCTTCCAATTGGGACTCGAGAACACCACAAGATACAGCTCAGGATCATCAATGCTTCCTAAAAATATTGGGTCTCCAGTCAGGAGGGAGCAAGTACAATTATGAATATCTAACAATTCAAATAATAATGGAAATTTGTAATTTTAAACAATTTGAAATACTTGAACAATATTTTCCAGCAATTTTTCAACAATTGAAAACAATGTGATTTGACTAGGTAACGACTATGACCAGCTTGGGTTGTACAATAGTATCCTAGTGATACGATACGGCTTATCCCCGTGTGTAAGAGGGGTAAGCTCGCACAATCAATATGCAATATGAGGGGTATTGGTCATAGACGCTACACTACTCTCCCAATATCCCACAATCAATAACAATCAATATTTGAACTCTAGGAGAGAGTTCCACAATCAATATTTGAACTCTAGGAGAGATTTCTGTGTAGCAATGTGGTTTAAGCATGCAAGATAACAATTACTAAATAAATTGTCAATTAAACATAACCGTACTTGCCTTGGTTTGAATGACTGGATCGGAAAGTTGGTACCGAGGAGGAAATCAAATACGTCCTCGAAATCCTACAGTTGAGAACCTTGTCTTAGAACCATAAATGAGCCAATCTATGTGTGCTAGTTGCAATCTGTAAAATTAATCCTAGTCAAAATTTTATTTTACTCCTACCAGAACATGTTTTTTGATACAATTTATGATTAATAATTTGCGAAGTAAACGTCAATTTAATGTTTTACTGGAAAAATGGTATTTACAAGTTATTTGGCAAAACTTAATGTTTTCGTAATATATATATAGAAAACTAGATTTTTCTTTAAGTGAGAAAAATATGAATTTGTTTAAATAATACAAACTTATATTTTATTAACTAAATGTGAGAAAAATCATTTTGTATATAAAATAAATATTCAATTTTTATTATTCTACACGTTTATCAACAACTAACGAAATCAAAAAACAAAAGAACCCAAAAACATACTACACAATTACAACCACAGAGAAAAATAAAGACTGGGCTTATGCCCTTACAACGCTGTACATAAATTTAATTAATTTAAGGCGAGCTCTGAGTGCCGTGAACGGTCCAACAGTAGGCCGAAGCTCTGCACCAAGAATACTAATAGCAGTAACACGTTCTAAAATAGTTATAAATTAAAGATAATTTATAAAACGCGTCTCAGACTTGGTCATGCAAATCTCAGGTTGCTGGCTAGCACCCCAACGTACAGGAAATCATATAACATTTGCGCTTTGCCGAGGCTCATCCAACCAATACGGTTGTCACCTAACATGGGATACGAATATCTCGAAAAACCACAAACCAAACTACAAAACCAATTTGGATAACTTTTACAAAGACCGAGTTTGAGAGTATATTTTGTTTTTATGAAATTAATTTAAATATCAGTATACAAAAAGGTTTTATTGAAAATTTGAGCAGCATCTCCTCTGTAACTGGACAACCAACCACATAGGCGATACAAACCCCTGCACAAAGAAATTTCCAACCATAGAAAATACCAACCAATCCATCAAATATTCCAACCCAGAATAATAATTCCACATCCAACACATATATAAAACCAGCATCACAACCCAGAATAATAAATCGAGAATAATGTACGCATCCAGTATCGATTATCCAACAATCGAAAATCACCGCAGCGAAGTAAACGTCGCGCGTATCCCCTATACGCAACGAAACTAAAATTCGATCCCCGGAACAGGGTCGGGACCGCGTCATCACTGACTAGCTACGGGAGGGACACGGGGATACGGAAAAATACCTCAATTGCTCGGCTAGAGCTCTCTGATGAATGAAATAGATAGAAATATCTATGGACAGTGGAAACGGAACTCGGATAGCAACGAATCGAGTCTGAACAACGCTGGAATCGCGCACAGAGGTGCTGGACAGCGGATCGGGACCGCTCGGGGTCGAACGGCTAGTGGCTCGCACAATGGGTCGGCTGAGATGGGCTGACCGGGGTCGCCCGAGAGAGTTCGCGGGGTGCTGCGACCTCGGGAACAGCAGCGGAGTGGTCACTGGAGTGGGCGGCTATGGAGGCAGCCGAACGGGTGGTTATGCGGTCGGCCGAAGAAGGCCGCGTAGGTATTCATCGGCGGGAGGCGCCGCGCGGGAGGTTCGTCAGACTCGGGCGGAGCCGGCGAAGTCGGGAGGCGGGCGCTGAATCTGGCGGAGGTCGCTGCGCAGGGGTCGCCGGGGCTCAAGCGGCCAAGGATCAACGGGCGCGGCCGAGAATTGCCGAGGGGACGCGGCCTGGGGACTCGGATTAGGGCTTGGGAGTTTGGCAAAAAAATTGGAGAATGGAGGATGGATATGAGGGATGAGGGATTTAAATAGTGTAGGTGTTTGGGGGTTACGGGATAGGAAGGGGCGGCGGTGGCTGGCGGTTTCGAAAGGGAAAGGTCGGCCGCGGCGAGCGTTTGGGAGCAAAAAGGAAAGGATTTTCCTTTGCTGGAAGAGAGAAAGAGAGAGAGAGAGTTTAATGAGTGTAAATGAGTATTAGAAGAAAGAAAAATAATTCTTTTCTTTAAAACAACAATTAGAAATTTATATATAAAGGAATTTAAAGATTGGTTTCTCAAATACTGAACTTAGGTTCGAGACGGGTTCGGGACGGGTCTGACCAGTCAATCAAAAATCAAAATTTAATTTTTAAAATATAATTTTCTTAACTAACTAATAATAATATCAATAATAATAATATTATTATTATTATTATTAATCCTAACTAAAATGTACTAATGAAAAACCAAAATCCAATATCCACCAAAAATGCAGTAAAATCCAATATTATAGATAAATTCCGAAATTGCGGGTTTTACAACTATAAATAGAGAAGAATTCTGATAATTTAAAATCACTTATTCACTTTCATCTATTATCTTTTAAGCTTACGTTTCTTTCCAAAGAGTTTTAAAAAGCTTTCGTTTTCAAATTCCAAGACAGTTACAATTCTCTATTCAATTTGTCGGTATGGTATGGTCTAGAAAATTTCGGAGAAATTGTAATCAGAGGCTTGATTGAAGAAAGACTCTTCAAAATTGAAGTTGGTCGAGTTCTTCGTATCAAAGCTCGCGTCTGTAGAAGTTGCAAGGACTTCGTATGAAAACTTGCAGGATTTTCCAATAGTGGATTCAACTGGAAGCTAGAGTTCTTCTGACTGGACTAGTCCTCACAAGAGGGAAACCAGTATATATCCCTGTGTTTGTGTTTGCCTTCTGATCTTTTTTTTACAATTATTACTTTATGATTATTGATATTATTTATGTGATCTAACTGCTAACAAATTTTTAATTAGCAATATTCTGCTGCCTACTCTATTCATCCCCCGCTAGAGTATTCTACTTTACGACTTCGTTTCTACAGTCACGTTGAGATATCATTCTTGTTCATGTTTTGACCCTGTAGTTCATACTAGATTTGTTCTCACTTGTACCTTGTCAAAAGTTGGATCGTATCGTAGGACGAGTGCGTGATGACTGAACTATTATTCATATTTTTTATTTTTTTATTTTGAGACTCCATGCAGGGGCGAGGGTTGACAGCTTGAAGCTAGCTTGGAGCAAACAGTAGGGGCGAGGGTTGGTTGTTGTTTAAACCTGAGAGTCCATACTAGGGACGAGGGTTTGGTTATTCGTTTAACTTCTTGCCATGTGTTCACCTAGGAACTTGGCATTTGTTATCCGTTTCCTAGTTTCAGCAGTTTATTTATGCGCAGTTGTTCTTGCCTGCTTGTATAGTTTGTTGCTTGATTATTTTGTGTCCTTCCTAGGATGCATGTATCGTTGTTACTTAGTCATTTTTGTTCCTTGCTGGTTATTATTATGCATATTATTTACTGATAGAAAGATATGTTTGTATGTATCTTGCTATATTTTCTTAGGACCTAATGATCTCTTCAGGTAAAGACGATCGACAGGATCACGAGTACAAACCGGACTAGACTCTTTATTTGCAGACCATATGATCCTTCCTTGGACAATAGACTTGTTAGTTGCTATTCATTTATTCTACATTTGATCCAATCGCTTGGTAGTGGATTTCTCTACACCCGACAAATACTTCATTTCATATTTCAGTTGATATATTTGATTGGTTCTTCCTTTATTGCATTATGGATGAGATTTAGTATTGCCTATGATTTATTGTTATGAGATGGAGCTCTTATAGTATAGCTTATGCATGTATACAAAAATTTCCATACATTAGGACAATTTTTGTATACATACAACTGGTATGTACGTATTTCTAATCCTACGTATTTTGAGACTGGGACGTTATAAGTCTGAGACGTTGCTGCAGCGGGAACTTAGGCCAACCCACCTGAAAAAATTAACCCCCGTCTAACGGACACCAAGCACAAATAAAGACAAGTATATGATGGTGACTATGTCACCTGGATAAATCCAAATCTCTATAACTCAGATAAAATTATAAAATTGACAAAGATAATGTTGAACCCTTTACCCTAATAGGTTCAACCCCCTCACAACACTCAAGAAGAAAAAAAAGATATTACAATTGAAATCACTCACCAACCCGTAGCAATCTCTCTAATCGAAGTTAATGACTCCTCGATTAGATATCTTCTTTCTTCTATCTTGTATGGCAAAATCCTAAGAGCAAAGTGTCACGTTTCTCGTAGATTTTCCGTAGACAAGCACCTCGAATCTCAACTCTGTGCTATGCTTTGTGCCTCCACACTCATCCCATATATATATTATGAGAAAATCATATTCTAGGTCATAAAAGGATTTCTTAAATAGAAATAAAATTAAAATACTGTTATACCTAAAATATTCCATCAATTTTCTATTTTAGATCATAATAGGATTTCCTAAATAGAAGTCCTAAAATAAGAATACTATTATATCTAAAATTATATAACACCAGTTATTGTTGGTGTTTTTGCCTTTGGACTAGAAAAGATAGTCCCACATCGGCTACACCAAATGGAGAGTATCTCAATATAATGCTTTGCTTGTGTTGAGGTGTGTACATGAGGTGTAGTGGGGCACAAGTTTGTGCCATGTGGGAGTATTTTTCCTAGAAGGAAAAAAGATTAAATCCAACAAGGATGCAAGTTGATTTTTGTTGTGCGGGCTCGAACTCGGACACGGACTCCAGGATGTCTCGTGCATGCACAGGAGTGTTCGGGGGGATAGGCGTGGACTGGCACACTTCTATGATGATTGTGGGATGATCTAAAATATCAAACTCTATTTTTGAGTATTGGTATTTTAGTCCCACATCGGATAGGAGAAGTGGTGAAGTCCCAATTCCACTCTATAAATAGAGCCCCTTGGCCTCCTTTGAAAGATGCACCAAAAAGAGAGTTAAGGGAGCCTGTTAAGTCCAGGAATCCCGTTCAAGTCTCAAATATTGACTTACGAGCGTTCCAGAAGTTCTTCGTGAACTTGCTGGTTCCTGGAAGCTGTTCGTGCTCGTGTGGGGCGAATAAAGCTTTGAGCAACGGTGGTTCATTCACCCCAGCATCTCATTCTCGCCTGTTATCGCTGCTGTTGTCTTTTACAGTAACTTCTTTTTAGAAGTTCTACTGCCGATAGTTGCTTGCACAAAGTCTCTTTAGATTTTTTGTGTATTACGTAAAATCTTTTTAGATCCTCATAATTCAGAATCCTCCAGGATCTCTGTTGCACATCTTCTTTAAGGTGCTGCATTTGAAACGTTGTGTGTACAATTGTTTCAGTTTTAGAATTTTTCATCGAAAATTGTGCCTCGGTACTAACAATCTTAAAGCTTTATTGAGAAGATGGATAATTCTCGTGCTTCGCTCATCGATACCGGCTTTAACAAGTTGGAGAAATTCGATGGCGAACACTTCCAGATATGGAGACGAAAGGTCACTTTAAATCTTCAACTCGTGAATGTTGATCACGTGCTGTCAGAAGAAGAACCGATCGTTCCAACCACTGGATCTGATGCGGCTGTGGCTGCTGCTACGACCAAGCAAGCGAAGTGGAAGAGAGAAAACAGTATATGCAAACTACTGATACTCAATTCTATGGAAGACTCTCTGGCAAAGTCCTACTCCAAGAAGACATCTGCCAAAGAGATATAGGACTCCTTGGAAAAGCTCTATGAAGATGACGAGAACCGGTCCAAGATCTTCATGGTAGAAAAATACCACAAGTGGACCTTCGAAGACGAGAAGGCGATGCTGCCCCAAGTGAAGGAGTTTCTGAAGTTGCGTCAGAAACTAGAAGACGAGAACATGTCCCTCGTTGACAAGTTTGTAGTTGGAGGGATCGTCGCGAAACTTCCTACAGAATGGAGCAACTTCTATGCAAGGATGCATCGAAAGAAGATAGAAATTAGCTTGGAAGATTTCTTGCAAGAGATCCATGTTGAGGACGAGATGCGCTCTCAACATAAGATGGATACTCTGTCCAAACAACTGGCGAAGGCAAATCTGGTCCAAACCAGAGAGTACCAGGGGAAGCAGGCTGCTTCTCATCGCAAAAAGAAGGACTTCACGAATCTGAAAGTGAAGGGTCCTGCTTTCAAGCAGCAGAAGTCCAAGTCCCATGTAACTTGCTTCAATTGTGGCAAGAAGGGCCACTACAAATCCGAATGCCAGTCCAAGCCCAAAGAACAAGGTGAGCCTAGTAAGGTTTCTATGATTACTAATCTAGTTGCCATGATAGCACAGGTTACAACTGTAGGGGCAGACTTGGACTGGTGGATAGACACTGGTGCGACCTGCCATGTCTGTTCAGACAAAGACTGGTTCGTCTCTTATGAGCCAACTTCTGAGAAGGTCATAATGGCAAACCAGGCACAAGCTGAAGTACTGGGGATCGGGACGGTGGAGCTGAAACTCACATCGGGGAACACTCTGACGCTTCAAGGTGTGAAGCATGTTCTAGTAATTGCTAAAAACCTGATCTCTGGAAGTCTGCTCTGCAACGCAGGCTTAAGGATGGACATCAATGCTGGCCAGTTGGTGATGTCCAAGAAGGGTACATTCTTCGGGAAAGCTTTCCAAACTGAAGGAATGTACAAGATTCAGCTTGTTGTAACCCAGCATGATAATATAAATACAATCACTTTTTCTGATTATTCTCTTGAGTTGTGGCATAATAGGCTAGGACATGTTCATTGTAAAAGGATTAACAGAATGTCTAGTCTAGGACTTATCTCCAAGTGTAGGGGTAAGGTAGAGAAATACGAAGTATGTGCTCAGACGAAGATCACAAGGAAACCCTTTCACAGGGTCCATCGAAGCACAGATCTTCTGGAGTTTGTTCACTCAGATATCTGTGACTTCAAACAATTCTCTACAAAGGCCGGGATGAAGTATTTCATTACTTTCATCGACGACTTCTCAAAGTATGCTTTCGTCTACTTGCTCAAGTCTAAAGACGAAGCATTCGAGAAGTTCAAGAAGTTCAGGGCCGAGGCTGAGCGGCAAACTGGACAACAACTCAAGAGGCTAAAGAGTGATCGAGGCGGGGAGTATCGGTCTCATGAATTCTTATCATTCTGCAAAGAACATGGAATCATCAATGAGACAACGGCTCCGTACTCTCCTCAATCCAACGGAGTAGCAGAAAGGAAGAACAGAACGTTGACAGAGATGATGAACTCCATGCTGTTGACTGCGGGTCTTCCAAAGTGTTACTGGGAGAAGCTGCACTAACGGCAACGTTCATTCTGAACAGAGTGCCATATGCAACTTCCGACATAACTCCTCATGAACTCTGGTTCAAAGTCAGACCTAACTTGAATGTCATTCGAGTGTGGGGGTGTCTGGCTTATGTGAAGCTCCCGGATCTGAAGATTCAGAAGCTGGGGACAAGGACTACGAAGGCGATCTTCTTGGGGTATGCCGAGAAGAGTGATGCTCAGAGATTCCTTGATATCGAGTCAAACCATATCATCGAATCTCGTGATGCTGAATACTTTGAAGACAAGTTTGCAAAACACAAGAATATTATTTTCGCAAATCTTTCGGAGAATGATGAGGGTACAAAGCAGACAGAAGTCTTTACTGAACCAGTAGTCCAAGATGAAGCTGTCGTCAAGGAGACACCAGCTGAACCAGAACTCGCTGAGCCGTCAACTAAGCGAACGAGTAGGCCGAAAGACTTCGGAGATGACTTCGTCACCTATCATGTGGAAGCAGATCCGCTTACCTATGATGAGGCGATGAAGACCAGAGATGCTGTATTCTGGAAGGAGGCGATAGACGACGAGATTGACTCAATCACCTCCAACAACACATGGGTATTGGTTGACCTGGCAGAAGGAGCAAGACCCATCGGATGCAAATGGATCTTCAAGAAGAAGATGAAAGCAGATGGAACCATTGACAAGTTCAAGGCCAGGCTAGTGGCCAAAGGGTTTGCTCAGAAGCAGGGGATCGACTACTTTGACACTTATGCTCCAGTAGCTCGGATGACAACCATCAGATTGTTAATTGCTCTAGCAGCAATACACAAGCTGGTGATACATCAGATGGATGTGAAAACGGCATTCCTTAATGGCGAGCTGACCGAAGAGATCTACATGCAACAACCAGAAGGTTTTGTCGTCAGAGATCTGGAAGACAAAGTCTGCAAGTTGATAAAGTCTCTGTATGGTTTGAAACAAGCTCCCAAAATGTGGCATGAGAAGTTTGACAATGTGATAAGGTCAAATGGCTACAGGGTCAGTGAAACAGACAAGTGTGTCTATACGAAGTTTGCTGACGGAAGAGGAGTAATCGTATGTCTTTACGTGGACGACATGCTAATCCTAGGTACGGATTTAAGCTGCGTCACAGAGACAAAGAAATTTCTCTCGACCAAGTTCAGTATGAAGGACTTGGGGGATGCCGACATAATCTTGGGGCTCAAGATCATCCGGACAGGCACTGGAATAGCGTTGTCACAATCTCATTATATTGAGAAGATGCTCACTCGCTACGGGTATCAAGATCTTTTTTTTATTGATACACCGTACCGGAGTGATCAGAAGCTGGAGCCAAATTCGAGGGAAAGCGTCAAGCAGTTGGAGTACGCTAGCGTCATCGGAAGCTTGATGTACGCTACTACTGTCACAAGGCCTGACATAGCTTTTGCAGTGGGAATGCTGAGTCGGTTCACTAGCAATCCAGGCGTTGAGCACTGGAAAGCTGTGAAGCATGTTATGAGATATCTCAAGAAAACTCAGACATATGCACTTTTCTACAGCGGAGATCCGTCAGTAGTGGAAGGCTTCAGTGATGCTAGCTGGTGTTCAGATATAGAGAGCGAGTATTCCATAGGTGGATTCGTATTTGCCATGGGCTGAGCTGCTATATCGTGGAAGTCGAAGAAGCAGACTATGTTATCTCGCTCCTCCATGGAATCTGAATTCTTTGCATTGGATGCTGCTGCAGATAAAGCAGAGTGGCTTCGGAAGCTCATGTATGATCTTTCGGTGGTTGGGGCTCAGATACCGGCAATACCGATATACTGTGACAACCAGGCGGCAGCAACAGTGGCATCAAATGAACTCTTCAACGGGAAGAAGAGGACTGTGCGGTTGAAGCACATGACAATACACGATCTCATCAAGAGGGATGTTATTGCAGTGATTGATGTTCGGAGTCAGAAGAACCTGGCGGATCCGTTCACCAAGGGCCTCAAGCGCCAGCTGGCCGATGACACAGCTTGTAAAATAGGCTTGAAGGCATTCTGATATTGTGTTATTATAATCCTACCATAAAGTTTTATGCTATTAGTTCAAAGAGAAATCTACTAGGCATCTAGCTTTTGGTTCAAGGGAGGACTATTAACCAGAAGAATATCAGAAACGGTGGGTACTTGTCCTCTGTGACATGGAGAGGTTACGGACCTACAACCACTGTTGTCTACTGTTGTTTTCTGCGGAAAACAGATCCTGTGGGACGGTTGGCTTAAATGCCTTAATGAGTTCTCAGGCAGAGTGAATGTCTGGAGTGCTTTACAGGAAGCACGGTAGCGCAGCACTACAAGGAGTGTAACTCCATGCTATAGTGGGATGACTCCACCATGAGGTTCCCAGGTATGGGTAATGCCTCGGCTTTGCAAGCCAAGTCACAGCGGAGTAGCACCGCAAATAGGCAGGTAGCCTAATGCTGTATGATAATCGTAATAAAGAGAGGTAGACAGCACTATAAAGAGGACGATGTCCTCATGTTACAGTGGCATGACACCACGAAGAGGTACCAGGTAGGGTAAAGCCTCGGCTTTATGAGCCATGTCATAGCGGCGTAACACCGCACGAAAGCGCAAGGCTTCATGCTGGGTAGTATGGCACTACAAAGAGGCCTGTGACCTCATGCTACAGTAGTATGACACTACGATGAGGTACCCAGGTGGGGTAAAGCCTCGGCTTTAAGCCATGTCATAGCGGCATAGCACCGCAAAGAAGCGTAATGCTTCATGCCATGACTCTTTATAAAGAACTCACCTATAGTGTATGGACAGAGATATCAGGACGTCTCTTGAGGGTAAACTTGTAAACGCCCAAAAATTATACACTGAAATCAGGCTGGCACAAGGCCTTCAATGTGCAGCCAGAAGCACAGTTGATGTCATTATGTGAGTAGGAAGAATTACAGTTATGGTGCAGAATTCATGGCTTAGTCCATTCTTGTATCATGTTGTTGTTTAACCTATGCGGGAAGATTCAAGTCGCAGCGACATCTCTTCTAATGCATGATGGACAGTCACTGTGGGGAACGCTCAACCCATATATTGAGATATTTGAGGGATTGTTGGTGTTTTTGCCTTTGGACTAGAAAAGATAGTCCCACATCGGCTACACCAAATGGAGAGTATCTCAATATAATGCTTTGCTTGTGTTGAGGTGTAGTGGGGCACAAGTTTGTGCCATGTGGGAGTATTTTTTCTAGAAGAAAAAAGGATTAAATCCAACAAAGATGCAAGTTGATTTTTGTTGTGCGGGCTCAGACTCGGACACGGACTCCAGGATGTCTCGTGCATGCACGGGAGTGTTCGGGGGGGTAGGCGTGGACTGGCACACTTCTATGATGATTGTGGGATGATCTAAAATATCAAACTCTATTTTTGAGTATTGGTATTTTAGTCCCACATCGGATAGGAGAAGAGGTGAAGTCTCAACTCCACTCTATAAATAGAGCCCCTTGGCCTCCTTTGAAAGATGCACCAAAAAGAGAGTTTAGGGAGTCTGTTAAGTCCAGGAAGCCCGTTCAAGTCTCAAATATTGACTTACGAGCGTTCCAAAAGTTCTTCGTGAACTTGCTGGTTCCTGGAAGCTGTTCGTTCTCGTGTGGGGCGAATAAAGCTTTGAGCAACGGTGGTTCATTCACCTCAGCATCTCATTCTCGCCTGTCATCGCTGCTGTTGTCTTTTACAGTAACTTCTTTTTAGAAGCTCTACTGCCGATAGTTGCTTGCACAAAGTCGCTTTAGATTTTTTGTGTATTACGTAAAATCTTTTTAGATCCTCGTAATTCAGAATCCTCCAGGATCTCTGTTGCATATCTTCTTTAAGGTACTGCATTTGAAATGTTGTGTGTACACTTGTTTCAGTTTCAGAATTTTCCATCGAAAATTGTACCTCGGCACTAACAGTTATGGACATCCAAATTTAATAAATCAAATATTTAACTATATTTGGATTCCACAAATATGATGTAACCAATTTCGGACTGGACTCCAACAAAAAAATAATCGTTAAAAATAAAATAAAAATAAAGTGGGACGTCATTGTCAATGACAACCCCCATTCAAATTTTCAAGATGGGACGCCATTGGCAATGTCGCCTCAGCTCATTATGGGGATTGCGATGACTTTAGGTGCCGAAGCGGGTGATTTCAGATATGGTCATGTGGTGGAGAAGTTTGGTGACTATCTTTGTTGACGTCTAGGCGAGAGCGACAGCGAGGAGGAGGTGGATATCCCACGGTTGGCTGCAACTGGGATAACACTGCTGGGAGGAGAACGAGGAGCAGATCTCAAGTTGAGGTTACCACTGATGTCTGATGCCATGATCTGTTTTAGAAGAGAATATTTTTTTTTATAGAAGAAATCAACATTGTATTCTTAAGATATACTAGTTGGGAAAGAAAACTGCAAATTAAAACATAACATATATTTATTTATGGCGTAGATAAATTACTACAAGATACAATCCAAATATGCTGCAGAAACTACACACATATGAAAGGTGTAAACCTAGTACGAAGTTACAAGCTATAGTCACACTGTATAAAGTGCAAAGTTTTGTTTTGCAATCTTACACAATTCCCTGTCTTTCTTGACAGCTTTATTTTCACACACATGCATTAATTCAAGCGTGAGAATTATGGAGCCACCCCTGCGTTTACTTATATACTCCGAAGGAGAATGGTCTCAACAGTGATTCCAGGTCCAAAACCAAGGAGTAGCCCCCATTCAAGCCCTTCCCCAGCATTGCTCAGTCCCTTCTCCTTGGATCTCTTCCTCATCACATCCATCACAAACATCACCGAAGCACTCGACATGTTCCCGTACTCCCTCAGCACCTCCCTCGTCGCGGCGAACTTCTCGTCCCTCAGCTTCAGCTTCTTCTGTATGTCATCCAGTATCGCCCTTCCTCCAGGGTGCACCACCCAGAAGACCTCGTTCCAGTCGGTGACCCCCAGAGGCCGCAGAGCCTCCTGCACCAGCTTCTCGATGTTCTCGGTAATGTAGAAGGGCACCAGAGGATGCAACGACACCATCAGCCCAGCCTCCCTCAACTTCCCGACGATCGCTCCGTCCGATCCCGGCAGTATATCCTGGGAGGTCCACACGATCTCGAATATCTGGCGCTCTACGCCCGTCTGGGTGTCCGCGCCGACCACTGCCGCGGACGCTCCGTCCCCGAACAGGGCCTGGACCACCAGGTTCTCAATGTGGTCCTCGGACGGGCCCCGGAAGGCTATGGAGACGAGCTCGCAGCAGATCACGAGGACGCGGGCGCCGCGGTTGTTCTCGGCGAGGTCCTTGGCGAGGCGGAGGACGGAGCCGCCGCCGAAGCACCCCTGCTGGTGAAGCATGAAGCGTTTGGTGGAGAGCGGGAGGCCGAGGATGTTTATGACGTCGTAGTCGGCGCCCGGCATGGAGGCGCCGCCGCTGTTGCAGAAGATGAGATGGGTGATGTCGGACAGTGGACGCCCCCAGTCCTTGACGGCTTCGAGCGCGGCTTGTGCCCCGAGCTCGGGCATTTGGGCATCCATGAGCTCTTGGCGGCTGTCGAGAGAATTGTGATCGTACGCCAACAAGGAAGGGTTCCCTTTAATTCCATCTGGCGTTAGGTAGGAATGCCTCTTCTTGATCATGGAACTGTTACCTGCACGTAGTAGTGCATGGATACGGTACGGATTGATAAATAATAAGATTAGTATTTGTGCATTCAAGCGGCATCTGTTCCAGCTTTGTTTTTTTTTTCTTTTTCTTTTTCCTTTTTTTTTTCTCTCTCTCTCTCTCTCTCTGTTCCAGCTTTATAGTTTATCCATGCCGGGTGATATTTCTTATTTCTACTATTAACAACAAACTCAGCTACATTAAATTTTAAGTTCGACTACAAATAAGAACTTACAATATTGATATCACACAGATAATTTACTAATATTGAAAGTATATTTGTTGTTTTTTGTTTAGTCCCCTAAATAAAATAAATAAAAAGGGATAAGATGCATGTAATCTAACGATTTTTGATTGCCGAATTTTAAAAATGAAGAACTCATGCGTTATAGGATTTTGATAAATTTTCTATCATATGGGATTAACTTTACTGCACGTTCTTCGTCGGTGATGCTGCACAAGATTAATTTAGAACAATTTTGATATAAAAAGTCCCTATACAAAAGAGTTCAAAATAGTAAGGTGCTGATAAAATATTATAACATACAAAATCCAAATATGTTAAAGTTGAAGTATTTAAATGTAAAATAAGTCTCTGTTTTGTTACTGTATTAGTGAGGGAGTAGCACATGAGTTTAGAGAAATGCAATATTGAATAATCGTATGTATAAAGCTGAATTGTTTTCTGGTGGAAAATGAAATTAAGGAAGGTGAAAGTTTTTCTTGCAAAATATATAGGACTCTATTTACACAGGACAAAAATAGAGAAATGCAATGTTGATAATTCTGTATTTATCTAGTTAAAATACTAAAATATTTTTTATTTAAAAAATAATTATGGATAACAAAAGTTCTATTTAAACTATTAATATACTTTTTATTTAGAAAAACTAAATAATTATGGATACAAAAAGTTCTATTTAGGGTTAATTGCATTAACTATTTTACACTTATTATACGAGCCATTCCTGGTTTGAAACTAATTACAGGGATCCCCCTATAGCTTATATTTTCTAAAAAAACTAATAACGCTGACCATCCCTATGGTTAATAAATTTATAAAGGAGAGGGGTGGTCAGTGTAATTATTTTTAGAATAGGAGCAGTCCCTGTAATACTCATGAAATATAGGAGGGTCAGTATAGTTGACCCTTCTATTTAAACTATTAATATATTTTTTTTATTTAGAAAAACTAAATAATTATGTATACCTAAGGTAGGAGTTTATCTATATTTTTTAAATAGATAAATATAGAATCTGGAAATTGCTGAGAAACCCAATTTCGGGGTGGGCTTTTATGAAATGCCCACCCGCTGGATAAGTTTTATGAAATACCCAGAATTAAGTATTTTCACGTTAAATATTCCAAGATTCCCTTTTAGATGCCACCCGCTAGAAACTGCTATTTTTATAATACCGAAACTACCCCTCCGCGCGAATTGGTCATCTATATGTATTTGAATTCAAAAAACTCAGATCTGGATTGCGATTTTCGTCTTCTTCTTCTTCACGGGAAATCTGAATTCCATTGCTCTCATATTCAGCAGAGATCGCAAAGATCGTTCGTAGTTCGGTGTATTTTTCTTCAGTCGAACTCAGATCATCGCTCGTCATCATCGTCACTATCATCATCATCTTCATCGTGGAGACATTTAAACTCAGATCTTCAATTGTGGAGAGAAGATCTTTCTTCTTCTTTTCCATAAGAATTATCATCGCTTTGAAAGAAGAACGAAACTCTTTATTCCTGAAAAAACTAAATTACACGTTTTAACACTGGAAATGACCATTCTCCGTCTTAATTAGGACGGAGAATGGCATTCTCCGTCTTAATTAAGACGGAGAATGCCATTCTCCGTCCTAATTAACACGGAGAATGACATTCTCCGTTTCCGTCTTAATTAGGACCGAGAATGTCATTCTCCGTCTTAATTAGGACGGAGAATGGCATTCTCCGTTTTATTTAAGACGGAGAATGGCATTCTCCGTGTTTCTAACACGGAGAATGGTCATTCCCCTGCGTTTTAACACTAGAATGACCATTCTCCGTGATAAATTACACGGAGAATGGCATTCTCCGTCCTAATTAAGACGGATAATGGTCATTCTCCGTTTAATTTAGCACGGAGAATGGCCATTCTCCGTCTTAATTAGGACGGAGAATGCCATTCTCCGTTTTATTTAACACGGAGAATGACATTCTCCGTTTCATTTAACACGGAGAATGGCATTCTCCGTGTTTCTAACACGGAGAATGGCATTCTCCGTGTTTCTAACACGGAGAATGGTCATTCTCCTGCGTTTTAACACTGGAATGACCATTCTCCGTGTAAATTAAGACGGAGAATGTCATTCTCCGTCCTAATTAAGGCGGAGAATGGTCATTCTCCGTGTAAATTAAGACGGAGAATGCCATTCTCCTGCATTTTATGGTTAGCTGAAACTTTGGAGGGCCATAACTTTTGACTGGGAGGTCGAAACGAGGTCCCGTTTGTCGCAAAATGAGCGTATCGTCGAGAAGACTGAAAGTAACAGTTTCACAGTTAGACGGCCTTCCGAAATTTTAGATTCGCAAAAAAATGATGTTTGGACCTCCGTTTTAGCACTTTTGTCGTTCGTCCCGGTCTTTCCGAAATTTTTCGACGAGTTTTTGAAGATTTTTGAGGAGAAAACCTAGATTCGAAAGTGAGCAGCGTATGGAAGAAGATGGAGTATTGAAACGTTTTTTTAAGAGCAGTTTTGTGGGTGTTTCCAATAAATTAAAAGGAAGGGCAAAAGGGTCATTTGGAACCCGCTTTGGATAAGTTTCTCTAATTCTGGACACGCGATGAAAATTTTTTTAGCGGTGGGTTTTACATAAAACTTTTTTAGTTTTTGGGCATTTCATAAATCTTCCCATATAGAATTATATGTAACAACATTAGTACAGAATTACCGGGACAAGGCACTAGCCCAACTCTAAAGTGTAAGAGTTGTACGTTGTAACATGGCAACTTTGCATGAAAAAAAAAAAAAGCACATGACGCAATATGGGAGTTAAACAAGTACTACTTACATATGCGGACGAATTTTCTCTTCAGGTCAGTCTTGTGCTCGGTATTTGTGACATTGAAATAGAAGTCGGGATAGCCGCTCTGCTCCACTGTAAATGGAGGGTTTGCAGTTCCGAGCCCAAGAACTGCTGCTCTCCCGACGGACCTCTCTTGGTTACTCGTCAACTCGCTCAATGATCCCATGGCGTATAGCTAGCGACTTTGTTTGTTACTTCAGTAGTACTAGTCGATTGTGTTCTCAGAGTTCATGGAAGGCACCTCCTTTTGTAGGTAGTCATCTCTAGGAAGAACGACCCCTTTAAGAGGAAGGCCCACCCCCATTTATTCACTTCCGTCTCCCATCTACTTACTTATCTCCTTGTATAGTATTATCAAGTGTGTTGCACGCACATTCATGGAAAATCTGTCAAATTATTTGAATAAGAATATGAATTAAACGTAGTTTTCTTAGTCAGGTTTGCCTGCTGGGCTGCTCGACCGCCATCGGACACCAAAGTTGAAGACTTCTCTGCTTCAAAATAACATCAATGTAAATAACTACCCCGAGTCCTTCCAGCAACATCACGAATAATAACTTCTAGTGTCGGCCTCCGCGGCTGCTTCGTTTGGTACTAAATTTTCAAGCTCAAGATTGAGTTTGGATGCCAAAGCTTGGTTTAGATTTTTTTTTTTTTTAAACATTGTTTAGAACCTGGTTTACTTGGAAAAACAGTTTCTACG
This sequence comes from Iris pallida, assembly GCA_029216955.1. Lineage (NCBI taxonomy): Eukaryota > Viridiplantae > Streptophyta > Magnoliopsida > Asparagales > Iridaceae > Iris > Iris pallida. The sequence goes on from JANAVB010011283.1 coordinate 28,913, forward strand.
TAAAGGCTGTGTTTGATTGGGCTTTTTTTTTTTTTTTCCATGGAAAATATTTCCATCACAAATTTTTCACCAATTGTAGTGTTTGATAGCTTATATTTTCCATGAAATTATTTTACAAAAAACTATCATTTTTCATATTTTCATCTAAATTGGTGGAAAATGAAACTTGTCCAATCCATAGGAAAATATCATTTTCCATGAAAAATAACTATTTTCGGTGGAAAATAATGGCAATCAAACACCCAAATTAAGTTTTCATAGCTTATATTTTCCATGAAATTATTTTACAAAAAACTATCATTTTCCATATTTTCATCTAAATTGGTGGAAAATGAAACTTGTCCAATCCATAGGAAAATATCATTTTCCATGAAAAATAACTATTTTCGGTGGAAAATAATGGCAATCAAACACCCAAATTAAGTTTTCCATGAAATTTGGAGAAAAAAAATTCCATGGAATTAATTTCTTCTCCACGTATTTTCTACCTTACAATCAAACACACCCTTATAGAGAATGGAGGACGGAACCACAATAGAATGATCGTTCCAAACAGGAAGAAATCTGCGCAGACTGAACTAAAGTGTATAATATGTAGACGAGCATAATATCTAGATGCATGTGAAGATTATATTAAATTTAGATTATATTCTTTTTCCTCTCGAATGCAGATTCTTATCTCCTACACAGATATTGATTCATTTTTCCTCTATATATATATATTCATAGTTGTATGACTTTTTAGGTTATCCATTCAATAATTAATATTGTTGATTTGTTATATATCTGGTATCAGAACGTATGATTTTTAAATGAGGAAATTTCATTGGGGGGGGTAAACTTTAGGGTAATTATAAGAAAGGGGGTTACTTTAGAGAATTTATAAAAAAGGGGATGAAACGACATCTCAGATGGCGCCATAGGGATTCCCCCTCCTTGGCGACATCTGTGATGGCGCCAGAGGGCTGCCACCCCCTCGGCGCCATCATAGATGTCGCCAGACATCACCTTGGGGCCATCCTCTATGTCGTCGGGCCCCCCATCTAACGTTCCACTTTCTAACGTTCATATTTCCAACGTTCACATTTCTAACGTTCGTATTTCTAACGTTTGGAGATTGCATCTATATAAACGAGGTGATTGTGATAGAATTTCATTTCCACTTCACTCTTTCTATTCTTCCTTCCACTTTCTATTAGCAGTGCTCTACATTCTTCAAAATTTTCTACAGATTAGAAGTTGTCCATTTTTTCGATATGGATCAGAGCCTAAGAATATTGTGCTCACATGGAGGTTCAGTAAATGTGCTCAAAATTTCATTGGGGGGTTTGGGGGGACTCCCTATGGCGCCATCTGAGATGTCGTTTCATCCCCTTTTTTGTAAATTTTCTAAAGTAACCCCCTTTCTTATAATTACCCTAAGGGGGCGTTTGGTACGCGGTATTTTTTTTTTTTTATTCCCGGGAAAATTTAAGATGGGAATCTATTACCACGTTTGTTTGGCTTATAAAAAATTTATTCCCGAAAATTATAAATACCCGGGTAAATAGTTTACCCACAAAACATGGAAATTCTATCCCTTGAGAATAGGTGGGTATTTTTTTTTGTCCGAGCAAAAAAAAATTGTCTAAATTTTTTTCTTCTTTTTTGATCAATTTTGATTAGTTTTGAACATTTTTTCTTTTTTTGTCGTTTTTATCGCTTTTTTGTAATTTTTTGTCGTTTTTACCAATTTTTTGTCGTTTTAAGCGATTTTTGTCGTTTTTACCCATTTTTTGTCACTTTTTGATTATTTTTTGTCCTTTTTATCGCTTTTTTGTCATTTTATGTCATTTTTACCAATTTTTTGTCATTTTTACCCATTTTTGTCTTTTTTTTGTCACTTTTTGATTATTTTTTGTCGTTTTTTACCCAATTTTTGTCCTTTTTGACGCTTTTTTGACAATTTTTGTTGTTTTAAGCAATTTTTTGTCGTTTTTGTAGCTTTTTTGTTATTTTTACTGATTTTTAGTCGTTTTTTGTCGTTTTTTGTCGCTTTTTGGTCATTTTTACTGATTTTATAGCATTTTTTGTCATTTTTGTCGCTTTACCGATTTTTTGTCGTTTTTGTCGCTTTTTGGTTATTTTTGTCGTTTTAACCGATTTTTTGTCGTTTTAATCGATTTTTGTCCTTTTTGTCGTTTTTATCGATTATTTTCGTTTTTGGTTATTTTTTGTCGTTTTAACCGATTTTTTTGTTGTTTTTAACCTTTTTTTTTGTCGTTTTGAACCGATTTTTTGTCAATTTTGGTCATTTTAAACCGATTTTTGTCGTTTTTAACCGAATTTTTGTCCTTTTTGTCGTTTTATCGATTATTTTTCGTTTTTGTCGCTTTTTGGTTATTTTTTGGTCGTTTTAACCGATTTTTTGTTGTTTTTAAACCGATTTTTTGTCGTTTTTAACCGATTTTTTTGTCATTTTTTGTCGTTTTAACCGATTTTTGTTGTTTTTTGTCGTTTTTTCCGCATTTTGGTTTTTGTCGTTTTTACCGATTTTATGTCGTTTTTGTTGTATTTTGGTTATTTTTGTCGTTTTTACCCTTTTTTTTGTTATTTTTTGTCGTTTATACATTTTTTGTCGCTTTTTGGTCATTTTTGGTCGTTTAAGCGATTTTTTGTCGTTTTTCATCGTTTTTGTCGTTTTTGTTATTTTGTCGTTTTTTACCATTTTTTTTCGTTTTTACCGATTTTTTGTCGTTTTTACCGGTTTTTTTTTATATTTGTTCATTTTTTTTCGTTATTATTATTTTTTATTTTTTTCCCGGGAATATTTATATTGTCACCAAACATGGGAATGTAATTTTTCAGGAAATTTAATTCCTTGGAATTTGATTCCCGAAAATATAGAATTTTCGGCTATATAGTATTCCGCATACCAAACGCCCCCTAAAGTTTACCCCCCCCCCCCCCCCCCCCCCCCCCCCCCCCCCCACCACACACACACACAATGAAATTACCTCTTTTTAAATCATAGGACCGGGAGATCCATAATGTCACGTCATCTTCGCCATCGGCACCCAACCGCAGTGAGGACAAGCCCCACTCGCCCGCCTCCGTTATTGATAGCATGCGGCCCCAGAGTTCCACCAGAGCCGACTCGCTTGCCGAACCTCCGGGGCCCTTAGAAGTACTGTTCATGTATTAGTATAAGCAAATAACAAGTAGGAATCTCGGAAAGAGCAAATATTTTTCAAGAGGTGAAGGATCAGCTTATGCCTTTAGGCTGACCGAACCCACATCGACATGGGCAGATCTTACGGATACAATCCGTAGGTGAATAAACCTTATACACGGCTTAGTTTGATGAGATGCAACAATGGACTTCTAGTATGCAGTCTTTGAGTGCTTTCAAGAATTCTGTCTTTGAGAGCTTACAAGTATGTGTTCTTTCTTAGCTTTAAGCCTAAGCTTTTAAAGAAAACAAGTCTCGGTATTCCGAGATTTTCTTCCACCTCCTTCCACTTTCGAGAAGACTTTTGCTCCCACCTTCAGAACTTTTCCTACAAGCCTATTTGAGAGTATGTACAAAATCATTCTTAAAGTGGTTTTATTTTTCACATGTCTCCATATGATTGTTGGGGGGAAGGGGGACAAACACCATTGTATTGATGGGTGAACAAAATTGGACTCATGTAGTTATTGCATAAAGTTTGGTTATTTTGCTTCACCTGCTATGCTCTTCAATAGTCTAGTCTGATTTGTTCTCACTACCATAAGCCTGGTCACTCGGTGGATAATTATTTTTGACATTTTGAGTCTTTCTTTTATTTTACATGTTTTCCATCTTACTTTATATCTTATATCATTTAGTAGCCTTTGTGAAATTAGTGGGTTCATTGTTATTTTTGATTCTCTCACATGTTTTGTAAAGGATCCTCGTAAGAGCTAGACGATTGGTCGTGTCCCTATGAAGGGGCGATTATACCACTTAGAGTTTCTTCATCTTCCATCAACTCGACTTTTGAGTTCTAGTCATGCTGCTATCATCACGTCTGCTGCTGACTTGTGGCGCAGACGCTTAGGTCATATTTCAGAGTCACGTCTAACGACTTTATTTCATAGTGGGGCTCTTGTGCATGGTTCTTTCTATTCTCTATCCACGTATACGGATTGTAACTTGGCAAAAATCTTAGCACTATATTCCTTTAAGAGTTTATCTGAATCAAATATTATTTTGAATTAGTTTATTCCGACATATAAGGACCTGTTTCTATCTCATCTATGTCTGGTTTTCTCTACTATATTAGCTTTATTGATGATTACACTCATTATACTTGGGTCTATCTTATGCTTCACCGTTCCGACCTCCCTACCAAGTATAGTAAATTTACAACAATAATTATACTCAATTCAATATTAGGATTAAAACTTTTTGCTCTTATTGTGCTCGTGAGTACCTCTCTATTATAATGAGATCTATCTTGCAATCTCATGACACTATTTTTTAGCAGTCATGTCCTTACACTCATGAACAGAATGGGGTAGCCGAGCGCAAATATCGTCATATTCTTGAGAGCGTTCGTGCTCTGTTGTTATTCTCTTTTGTTCCTCAAAAGTTCTGGACAAATACCATTCTTACCTTTGCTAATCTTATCATTATCATTCCTTCTTCTGTTTGTCTGGTCGGACACCACATGAGAGTCTTTTTTGTGTCCTCCTGATTATAGTATGCTTCGCACTTTTGGATGCATTTGTTTTGTTCTTCTTTTCGAGATTGAACGAATGAAGTTGACAGCCCGATCAGGCAAAAGTGTCTTACTCGGTTTTAGTTCCGAGCACAAGGGATACCATAGTTATAATCCCTTGATATACCCGTCGTCTTCATCTATCTCGCCATGTCACCTTTTTCATGGACTCTCCTTATTTCACTGTCCCACCTCCGTATGTTCATTCTTGTTCTCTCCAGCTCTGACGTCTAGTATTTCTATTGATCAGACTCATTTACTTTCTTTTCCTGGCATGTCACGACCCGCACCCTGTTTAGGGGCACGAGAACGTGGGTACGTCCAGCCTACGCCGCAGTGTCGGCGGTAGAATGCTGTATAGGTCTTCTATAATATCTAACATCTAACAATAAGATATATAAACCTATCATCTCCGCAAAGAGGTATATAATATAACATCTCAACTCTATATCTCAATCACAAGTCTAGGAAAGATAGAGCACGATATGGAATAAGATAAAAGGAAGAAACTGAATATAAATAGAGTTATCACATCACACAAAATAGATGTCCAACACAAACAAATACAAGTCCTGAATATAAATAAGTCTCAACTAACAATCGGTATAATCCGATACAAACTGAAAGCTATAAAGTACTAAGCTATAACTAAGCACACTCTTCTGGACTAGATCCTCCTCTGGCTCCTGTGTGCCACCTTCGTAGGCCTCATAGAAAGTGGGGACAATTATCTATATCATCTATAATATTTTGTCAACATATCCAGTCAGGATTGGAATGAGCACACCACCTCTAACAGTTCAAAATAATTGACAAGCGCTATGAGTATGAAATAATAATAAAATTCTTGATGATCAAGTTGTAGAGGTAATGTATAATGAAAAGACAAGTGCACAAGATCATATGAGAACAGGCAGATATGTAAATAAGTAAAACTATCATGCAAGATATGTTGTAGACAACTCAGACAAACTGTGTTAAGACCAGTAATTTTGAAATATCAAGTTTAACATGTGAACTGCTAGAAAGGGATATCTGGTAAAACATACACGTACGTGTGTGGCCGCTATTATTCACGTAAGACCAATGGGGTAGAATGGGTATGTTCACATGTCTCCTAGATATTTCCCCGCCCGACTAGTACACATGGAATCCAGGTTCTTTGACACGTATTTTATTAGTCACGATTGATGCATTAGTCATGATTACATTATTCAAGATAGGCATGAAACTACGTATCTCCAGTCAAAGAATCCATAAAATACCAATCCGTGAGTCCATAGTGTCAGAATCAAGATAGGACACTAATATAACATGTATCACATGATATATCAACATAATAAAACTATCAAAGAATGTAGTCACCTGCGGTCCTGAGTTGTCAGTGAGAATAGATGCTCAGAATGATGTCACAGACCTAAAGATGAGATATCATGAGTTAATTAGGGTTTAACAGTGTATGACATGATTTCTTCTATCTGCTATGCAAATCTAGGTCAAACTCAGTCAAACTAAGTCACACCAAGTCAACTAAGTCAAATTAAATCAAAAATCAAACTAAGTCTTACTAAGTCATACTAGGTCTAACAAAGTCAAACTATATCAAACTAGGTCATGCTAAGTCAATCTAAGTAAATCTAAGTCATACTAAGTCATACTAGGTCTAACAAAGTCAAACAAGGTCAAACAAGGTCAAACCAAGTCAATCTAGATCATACTAGGTCAAAGGTTGACCTACAGTTGACTTTTGGTCAACTGGTCATCTTTGGTCAACTTCTAATCCAATCTAGGTTCAATATTGAATTGTAGTCGACTTTGAGTCAAAACAATCAACCTTAGTCAAACAGGGTAAAATCTAAGTCAAGTATCATATTCCTAACCTTTACCTACCAAGATAACTCACTTCTAACCATTACCTACCAAGATAATCTAAGTCTAACCATTACCTACCAAAATAATCCAATACCTTAGATACTAGGTAATATTCTTACTTTAGTAATATATTACCTTAGGTTAGTAGATAACTCACTAACCTAGGCTAATAGATCCTACTAATACTTTAGACTAGTATCTAACCGTCTATCTCAATATCCTACCAATACCTTACCCCTAGACTATAGGTAATCTCCATTACCTTAGACATTACCTTAGCCTACTAATTTACCCTCTAAGACAATGATTTGTATTTTAGGATACCCACTCATCTACATCCTAAGCCACTAACGTAGATATTAGATACTAGTAAGATACCAACCTATATCTTATCCCAAGATACCATATACCTTAGTCCTATTGATATCCTAATACCAATACCTTAGTCTAGGTATATATACCTTAATTATCAAGATACCAATCTTAGATATCTAATATCTATCCTAAGCTACTAGCTAACCAATAACTTAGATATCTAACCTTAGTTACCTAGGTAAATCCAATACCTTACCTTGTAAATAAGGTAAACCCATTACCTTAAGGTAAGGTAAACCATTACCTTGGTTGGAAACTAATACCTTAACCTTTAATACTAATACCTTAAATATCTAGCCTCTAACCATCCACTCTAAAATATTAGATAGACAATACCTTAGTATCTAATACCTTAGTATAAAGTAAACCCCCTCTACCTTGTAGGTAAGTCCCCTTTACCTTGTAGGTAAATACATTACCTTAAGGTAATAGGCAAATACCCAAAATATCCTAAGATACCACTACGGTATCTCAAGATATCACTATATATCCTAATTTATATCTCTAATACAAGATACTAACCAACTCTAGCATCTAACTTCTAACCATCTACTCTAACTTAGAAATCTAACACAACTAACATCCACTAACTAATATCTAACCATAACATATATGTATATATATCCATCTCTAACTCAAACCAACTAACATATGTCATCTCTAACAAACAATAACATAGACTAAAACAACTAGCTATCTAACTTATACAAGATATCACTATCTAACTTCTAAGATACCTCTACATAGATTCTAACATAACCACTAACATACTAACATATCCATACATACATCTAAATTTCTCTTTACTCCAATACTAACACACACACAAACACATATACCAAATCTACCTCCCTCTCTTCTAACACACCCACACACATCTATATACAAACACACTACCGCTCAACCAAAACACAAATCACTCAGCAAACCATACTAGCCTCAAGTCAAATAGGATGGCATGATCCTTCCAACTCTCTCACTTTCATAACACACACACTACACTACCATCTATACAACATCAAACACACAAACTATACTAACATATATTACATAACAATAATATATATATATATATATATTTATATATATATGTACTATATCATATATATATTCTTGACAACCTATGATATCTACATTCACATGATATCCATACTCCATAGGCTCATAGGTTACACAAAATATCTATGTCGTATAGTTACTCTTCTACTTAAAACCAATACTGTACCAATTGGGCCTTCACTAAATTCTAGGATTAAAGTATGTTATAGCCCTTCGTATTTGCTTTTTGAAACTTCAAACGGATCGCATTTTCGTGTCTGAAAGCTCCGAAATCGCGAAAACACCAAAACGCGTTCATCTTTCGGACATCTGACACTCAAACAGTTTTACATAAAATTTTAGAATAAATTTGCTTATTAAAATATATATTTGGAAAGCTAACTTCGATACGGTTCTTTTAAAAAAAACGAAAGATTAATCGGAGTTCTGAGCTAAAAGTTATGGCATTTCTAAGTTGCTTTGACTACTAAAAACGTGGATAAAAATTATGACGAATTTGGGTTGTTTGGACAAAAGAAACACATGTAGGCCAAGATACTTGGATACCAACATAACTATCCAAATAAAACTCATTATAACCATCCTAACTAAGATCAACCCACTCTCTAACCATTCTAAAACTGAATTTAAAACACAATTAATCCTATTAGGCAATAAACCAAACACATGGGGTGTCCTAATTTAGGATCTATCAAGTAGGACACAAAATACATATCTAAAATTCTCAAGAGAGCTCCAAATGGCCTCAAACTAGAATCTAAAGAGGGTACATATATGGGGGTGGATCCTATGGATTCAAAACTAACTAATATGCATAGGAAATCAATTTAGAGGGTTGGTTTTATCGATTAGGAGTGGGATCCCAATAATACACTCAAAGGACACGATTTCGATACGAAAGCCCCTCCAAAATAGACACCCTTCCTTGCTCCCAATCCTTGCTAGCTCCTCCTCCTTGGTTGAATGAGAAGAAATGATAGAAGATTAGAGGAAGAATGAAAGAATTTGAAGATCAAAATCAAGAGGAAAGCTCTCAAGTTTGGAAAAGAACAAATTTGAAAAAAAAGGCAAGTGTGAAATGAAAGAGAGGGACACCTCTCCTCCTATAGGTGGCTGTCCATACATGCCCTAATGGGACTATGTGAAATGTCCAAGATGCCCCTACAAGTCTCCTTTGGATCAACTTAAGTCATGACAAAGTTTGTGGTCAAAAAGGTCAAGTTTAAGTCTCTAATTTAATCATTCTAAGACTAGAGTCTAAGCTACCCGGATCACTAACACAACTAGTGGGGTTTGCGGATCATGTCTAACTAATCTTGGGGTCCCGACTAGAGTCTAAGCTACCCGGATCACTAACACAAGTCGAAACGAGATGAAAATCGAACCCGACTTAACAAATCCTATAAAATCAATATTAAAATATAAAAATTTCCAAAATATTAAAATATAAAAATAACCAAAATCATAATACATCAATTTAAACATTATTAAAATAATCAAAATTTACCAATAAATCAATAACATGATTTAAACCTATTATTAAATAATCAATTTTACAAAAGTTCAAAATTATCCTCATTTTAGAAAAGTGGTGGTTACAAATCTACCCTCCTTAAAAAAAATTTGTCCTCGAAATTAAGATGGTCGTACTCTTTCTAGGTTAAACCCCCAACAATCAAGGTCAAGAAAACTATATCTAAAATATGCGAATTGTGGTCCTACTGGTTGTGATATCACGGTCTTGATTAGAGTCACTATACTATCTATCACGGCATAAAATATCCTGACAGGTACTAATAGAATCACACAATAAGATGAAAAGTAGAACATGAAAGACAGACCTGCTAACTCGTCACCCGTAGCGTCGGTCTACTCGACAGTCAGTACAAAAGTCTTGCCCCTCTGGTGTATATCCCTCTGATGGTACGGGGCACGGTGCTGCACTACAGGTGGCCTAGCTCCCTTTATCTAATCCATGATACTCAAGTAACATCTATACTGATATTCTATTCCATCATACTAGGGCACCATCTATATGGTATCTATTCTAAAATCTGATAATGATACCCGTCTATCCAGAACCATGTTACCAGAATCCTCGTTACGCCAGTAAGTACAATAGTGATAATCCATAGAGCCTACAACTAAGGTACATACCTCTAGAATCATGGTATTTAAAAATTTTGCATTGCCGCTAGCTTGGCTGCGAAAACTTTAAATTTCCACACCCGAGAAATACATCCAAAATCAGACTCTATCTCATCGCCAAACCAGCTAATATGGCTATAGAAGACTCTAGATTCCATGACTGAGGCAACCTAGCCCATAATGTTATCTTGATAAAAAATTAAGTCAATAATGAATACCAAGAATCAAATTCAATGATGAACAAGAAAGTAGACAGAAACTGTCGAAATCGAATTTCGAGATAGTTTATAATGAGATTCTCAAGGATCATCCCATGAATCTTCTCAAGTAGTCCTAATTGTGATTGAGTAACTCTCTATACAGCCTAATCCTATATCCTAACAACAGGCTCATAGTAGCACTCTAAGTCGAGCACCACTACGAAATCGTACTAGTTGCGACTCTGACTTGCATGGGCCACCACAAAAATGTGTCACGACCCGTACCCTGTTTAGGGGCACGAAAACGTGGGTACGTCCAGCCTACGCTACAATGTCGACGGTAGAACGCTGTATAGGTCCTCTATAACATCTAACATCTAACAACAAGATATATAAATCTGTCATCTCCGTACGGAGGTATATAATATAACATCTCAACTCTATATCTCAATCACAAGTCTAGGAAAGATAGAGCACGATATGGAATAAGATAAAAGAAAGAAACTGAATATAAATAGAGTTATCACACCACACAAAATAGATGTCGAACACAAATAAATACAAGTCCTGAATATAAATAAGTCTCAACTAACAATCGAAATAATCCGATACAAACTGAAAGCTATAAAGTACTAAGCTATAACTAAGTACACTCTACTGGACTAGTTCCTCCTCTGGCTTCTGTATGCCACCCTCATAGGGCTCACAGAAAGTGGGGACAATCATCTATATCATCTGTAATATTTTGTCAACATATCCAGTCAGGATTGGAACGAGCACATCACCTCTAACAGTTCAAAATAATTGACAAGCGCTATGAGTATGAAATAATAATGAAATTCTTGATGATCAAGTTGTAGAGGTAATGTATATTGAAAAGACAAGTGTACAAGATCATATGAGAACAAGCAGATATATAAAAATGAGTAAACCTATCATGCAAGATATGTTGTAGACAGCTCAGACAAACTGTAGTAAGACCAGTGATTTTGAAATACCAAGTATGACATGTGAACGGATAGAAAGGAATATCTGGCAAACCATATACGTACGTGTGTGGCCACTATTATTCACGTAAGACCAATGGGATAGAATGGGTATGTTCACATGTCTCCTAGGTATTTCTTCGCCCGACTAGTACACATAGAATCCAGGTTCTTTGACACGCATTTCATTAGTCACGATGGATGCATTAGTCATGATTATATTATTCAAGATAGGCATGAAACCACATATCTCCAGTCAAGGAATCCATAAAATACCAATCCGTGAGTCCATCGTGTCAGAATCAAGATAGAACACTAATATAACATATATCACAGGATATATCAACATAATGAAACTATCAGAGAATGTACTCGCCTGTGGTCCTGAGCTGTCAGTGAGAATAGATGCTCAGAATAATGTCATAGCCCTAAAGATGAGATATCATAAGTTAATTAGGGTTTAACAGTGTATGACATAATTTCTAGTATGTGCTATACAAATCTAGGTCAAACTCAGTCAAACTAAGTCACACCAAGTCAACTAAGTCAAACTAAATCAAACTAAATCAAACTAAGTCATACTAAGTCAGACTAGGTCTAACAAAGTCAAACTATATCAAACTAGGTTATGCTAAGTCAATCTAAGTAAATCTAAGTCATACTAGGTCTAACAAAGTCAAATTAGGTCAAACAAGATCAAACCAAGTCAATCTAGATCATACTAGGTCAAAGGTTGACCTACAGTTGACTTTTGGTCAACTGGTCATCTTTGGTCAACTTTTAATCCAATCTAGGTCCAATATTGAATTCTAGTTGACTTTGAGTCAAAACAATCAACCTTAGTCAAACAGGTTAAAATCTAAGTCAACTATCATATTCCTAACCTTTATCTACCAAGATAACTCACTTCTAACCATTACCTACCAAGATAACCCAAGTCTAACCATTACCTACCAAGATAACCCAATACCTTAGATACTAGGTAATATCCTTACCTTAGTAATATATTACCTTAGGTTAGTAGATAACTCACTAACCTAGGCCAATAGATCCTACTAATACTTTAGACTAGTATTTAACCGTCTATCTCAATATCCTACCAATACCTTATCCCTAGACTATAGGTAATCCCCATTACCTTGTCAATACTTTAGACATTACCTTAGCCTACTAATTTATCCTCTATGATAATAATTTGTATCTTAGGATACCCACTCATCTGCATCCTAAGACACTAACGTAGATATTAGATACTAGTAAGATATCAACCTATATCTTACCCCAAGATACCATATACCTTAGTCATATTGATATCCTAATACCAATACCTTAATCTAGGTATAAATACCTTAACTATCAAGATACCAATCTTAGATATCTAATATCTATCCTAAGCTACTAGCTAACCAATAACTTAGATATCTAACCTTAGTTACCTAGGTAAACCCAACACCTTACCTCGTAATAAGGTAAACCCATTACCTTAAGGTAAGGTAAACCATTACCTTGGTTGTGAACTAATACCTTAACCTCTAATACTAATACCTTAAATATCTAGCCTCTAACCATCCACCCTAAAATATTAGATAGACAATACCTTAGTATCTAATACCTTAGTATAAAGTAAACCCCCTCTATCTTGTAGGTAAGTGCCCTTTATCTTTTAGGTAAATACATTACCTTAAGGTAATAGGCAAATACCCAAAATATCCTAAGATACCATTATGGTATCTCAAGATATCACTATATATCCTAATTTATATCTCTAATACAAGATACTAACCAACTCTAACATCTAACTTCTAACCATCTATTCTAACTTAGAAATCTAACACAACTAACATCCACTAACTAATATCTAACCATAACATATATGTATATATATCCATCTCTAACTCTAACCAACTAACATATGTCATCTCTAACTAACAATAACATAGGCTAACACAACTAGCTATCTAACTTATACAAGATATCACTATCTAACTTCTAAGATACCTCTACATAGATTCTAACATAACCACTAACATATCCATACATACATCTAAATTTTTCTTCACTCCAATACTAACACACACAAACATATATACCAAATTCACCCCCCTCTTCTAACACACCCACACACATCTATATACAAACACACTACCACTCAACTAAAACACAAATCACTCAACAAACCACACTAGCCTCAAGTCAAATAGGATGGCATGATCCTTCCAACTCTCTCACTTTCATAACACACACACTACCCTACCATCTATACAACATCAAACACACACACTATACTAACATATATTACATAACAATAATATATATATATATATTTTTATTACATAACAATAATATATATATATATATATATATATATATATATATATATATATATATATATATATTTTTTTTTTTTTTTTTTTTTTTATATATGTACTATATCATACATATTCTTGACAACCTATGATACCTACATTCACATGATATCCATACTACATAGGCTCATAGGTTACACAAAATACCTATATCGTATAGTCACTCTTCTACTTAAAATCAATACTGTACCAATTGGGCCTTCACTAAATTCTAGGATTAAAGTATGTTATAGCCCTTCGTATTAGCTTTCCGTAACTTCAAACGGACCGCATTTTCATGTCCTAAAGCTCCCGAAATTACGAAAACACCGAAACGCATTCATCTTTCGGACAACTGACACTCAAACAGTTTTATAGAAAGTTCTAGAACGAATTTGGCTTATTAAAATATATATTTGGAAAGCTAACTTCGATACAGTTCTTATAAAAAATGGGAGATTAATCGAAATTCTGAGCTAAAAGTTATGGCATTTCTAAGTTGCTCTGGCTACTAAAAACGTGGATAAAATTTATGACGAATTTGGGTTGTTTGGACAAAAGAAACACATGTAGGCCAAGATACTTGGATACCAACATAACTATCCAAATGAAACTCATTATAACCATCCTAAGTAAGATTAATCCACTCTCTAACCATTCTAAAACTGAATTTAAAATGCAATTAATCCTATTAGGCAATAAACCAAACTCATGGGGTGTCCTAATTTGGGATCTATCAAGTAGGACACAAAACACATATCTAAAATCCTCAAGAGAGCTCCAAATGGCCTCAAACTAGAATCTAAAGAGGGTACATCATGGAGTGGATCCTAGGGATTCAAAACTAACTAATATGCATAGGAAATCAATTTAGAGGATTGGTTTTACCTATTGGGAGTGGGATCCCAATGATGCACTCAAAGGACACGGTTTCGATGCGAAAGCCCCTCCAAAATGGACATCCTTCCTTGCTCCTTGCTTCCAATCCTTGCTAGCACCTCCTCTTTGGTTCAATAAGAAGAAATGATGAAAGATTGGAAGAAGAATGGAGGGATTTGGAGATCAAAATCAAGAGGGAAGCTTTCAAGTTTGGGGAAAAACAAATTTAGGAAAAAAAGGCAAGTGTGAAATGAAAGAGAGGGACACCTCTCCCCCTATAGGTGGCTGTTCATACATGACCTAATGGGCCTATGTGAAATGTCCAAGATGCCCCTACAAGTCTCCTTTGGGTCAACTTAAGTCATGACAAAGTTTGTGGTCAAAAATGTCAAGTTTAAGTCTCTAATTTAATCATTCTAAGCAAGTGGGATTAGTCTAATGTCACTAACTTAATTAGTGGGGTTTGCGGGTCATGCCTAACTAATCTTGGGGTCCCGACTAGAGTCTAAGCTACCCGGGTCACTAAAACAAGTCGGAACGAGATAAAAATCGAACCCGACTTAACAAATCCTATAAAATCAATATTAAAATATAAAAATTCCCAAAATATTAAAATATAAAAATGACCAAAATCATAATACATCAATTTAAATATTATTAAAATAATCAAAATTTACCAATAAATCAATAACATGATTTAAACCTATTATTAAATAATCAATTTTACAAAAGTTTAAAATTACCCTCATTTTAGAAAAGTGGTGGTTATATGGCACAACTCCTCCTATGATGCCTCCCTTGCTACCACATGAGGATCCTCCACATATTCGACCAACCTCCGTTACACCATCATCTCTGCTACAACCTCTCTGCCAATCCCAATGTACTCATCGATCTCCTGTTCGTTTTAACCTTGATTGTTCCGGTCCACCGGACAAGTTTGATTTTGCTATATTTGTTTCATACTCTCCACAGTTCCATTCTCTTTTACTACTATTCATAGTATACTATAAGAAAAATATTATTTTATAATGCTTGTAAAAAAATTATTATAACAGTTTATATATAAGTGGTTTCAACGACATATGATGGGTTGGAGGAGTTTTTGACCTATCATAACATGTCACGATCCGTACCCTGATTAGGGGCACGAGCATGTGGGTATGTCCAGCCTACGTCGCAAAATCGGCGGTAGAACGCTGTATAGGTCAACTACAATATATAACATTTAGACACAATGTATAAACCTGTCATCTCCGCACGGACGTATAAAGTCATAACTTAATCATAAGACATCTAAGGAAGATAGCATGAAATATGATAAGATATGATGGAAAGATAAACTGGAAATAGATGCAAGTCACAACAAAAGTTCAGAGTTCAAAACATAACACAAGATCCCAAAATATAAAGTATACTACAAGTCTCAATAACCAGCTGGAACTGTAACACCCAGTTTTCCAAATATGGGTAATTTTGTACTTTTAAAATTATATTATTATTTATTGATATTTATATCACATTATGATTTTTGGTAATTTTTAATCAATTTAAAATTTGTTTTAAGTCATGACTTGTGATTTTGATGTGCTGCTAGTGGAACCCTAGAGATTGTCTGACCTAGAGCCTAACCATATGATTGGAATATTTATTCATCATTTTAGCCTAGGGGTATTTTGGTCATTTTGATTCATTGGAATTATTTGATTAATTATTGGATTGATGATTGTTAATTTTGACTTTTACTAGTTGTGACTTAAGAGACTAATCTAGAAGCTAACCCTAGCTTTGGTGACTTAGTTAGCATGGTGAGACTCTAGTCTAACTTAAGTCAACCTAATTTTAGTCATTTAGGAACTAGTTTGAAATAGGAGAAATAATGATAGGTGCAATGACTTATGACTTAAGGATTTAATTCCATGATTTATGAAACTTGGCCCATGGCCCATGACTTGAACCCTAACCCTAATTCCTATTCATTATGACCAGCCACTAGGGCTCCCCTTTCTATAAATATTCTCCTCATTTAGTTCTTGCCTCTTTTGTATCATTCCAACACTTGGAGAAAAGAAAGGTAAATTCCCATCTTTCCTAATTCATATTAATTCCATTTTAATTCCTTTTTCATCCCAATCTTTCGTAATAGATTCTAATCACCCTCTATTTGATATTCATGGAGAGTAATTTTAGTTTGAGTACAATTTGGAGGATTTGGCTAGCATCAGGAATCAATCGATTTGGGGCTTTTTTGATCATTTGCACCTATTGGTAAAACCCTTCAAATTGCATTTTAATTCTGATTTCTTTGCATATTAGGCTAGATCTAGGTGTCCCCTAGCTGTCCCTCAAGTTTGGTAGGAAATCGTATCCGTTTGGTGTCCGTATCGGACACGTGTCTATGTGTATATGCAAGTGTTTGATAGAATACCACTTAGGATTCGATTTTAGTATTTTGTTAAACTAATTGCATGAATTCGTAGATCTAGGTGTGTACAATAACTTTTGTGAAGAAAAATGTGATTTTTGTTTCGATTTTGTGTCAAAAATGGGTACGGACACGCTGCACGACATGCGTGTGGGCTGTCCTGCTAACCGTATCCTATTTCTCTTTGGACACAACATTTTGACACACAAAACTGGGTGTGGAGGTTGGGGCAGTGATTGACAAGTCACTTCCTAAGTTTTACGATACCTCGTTTTGTGTCGGATACGAAAACGAGGCCACACTGGTTTTACACTGGACTGAACACACATGTTTTTGGGGTTCTGACACGGGCTTTGTGTCCCTCATGGACATGTCGTGGTGATGTATTAGGGACCCGAACATGTAGCCCTTTATTGGACGAACCCCTAGGCACGAGCACGTGTGATGATTCGACTCGTGTCACGTGCACGAGGCCGTGTCCTCGCTGCACGAGGACGCTCTGATAATGTTTTCTGACACTTCAGTTTTTAGAATTCTTGGACACTTTGTGTCCCAATTTCTGGACACATTGGGACACATGGATGTGCATGACATGTCCCCATGTCTGTACACACTTGACACTCGCTCGCACTTGCACATCACTCGACCACGGCTCACACACATCACACACACATGTTATTTTGATACTGTACTTCACTTGCACTCTTTGACACTTGATTCACACTCTGTGACACTCTTGGATACGTGGGTGACACCACGACATGTTGGCACATGTCTTACATGCTGTACACATATATTGGGTTACCTGAATTGCATAGAACACGCACTCACATCCCTTTCTTATTAATTACAGTGTAGGTATACACATATTGTTGTATATATATAGGTTAAAGACTGTTAACTGTTAGATATATGCTGATCAGATGGATGCAATGTTGAATC
This sequence comes from Iris pallida, assembly GCA_029216955.1. NCBI lineage: Eukaryota > Viridiplantae > Streptophyta > Magnoliopsida > Asparagales > Iridaceae > Iris > Iris pallida. The sequence goes on from JANAVB010011283.1 coordinate 46,868, forward strand.
ATAGCTCAGTTAGAGAGTTTGGGGTTGAGCCTTCATGATGTATCAAAGGATGTGGGGGTGGTTAGTTGATTACATTCTTATTTCAGTCTTGTTTTTACAGTGATTTCAGCCCCTTTAACATATTACTGTCCACACTGTGAACTTGGTTTCAGTCCCTATACATGCATCCTAATTTCAGTCTATATATGTGTTCCAGTTACCCTTACCTTCACCTTGATCAATCCCCATTATATAGCAGACATGTCCTCTTTCAAATTCATTACCTAAATGAACTTGCTATATGATATCTTGTGGTGGCATTGTCCTATTCTTCGTTCTGTCCACATTGTATTCAAGTGATTCAAATTCCTTACTATGCATATCATCTAATTAGTAGCAGTCTGTTATAATATCATATAGTAGTCTCTTATTCACTCCATGTATCAGAAATTTGGGATATCATCAATACTTGTTTAGTCTATTGTTTATGGTCTAGTTCTCTATTACATTGGATGATGGATACTTTTTAAGTATCAACCTTCCTTCCACATTCTGTTTTGACCACAGAACCTTACCTTGACATTCACAACCTAATCGACAATTGTAATCTACATAATTCATTTCACTACCATATTGCATACCCATCAGCATACAGTAGATAGATTTGCCCTGCATTTGTAGTGTCCTACATGTTATAGGTTGTCTTGATTGAGCTAAACTTGATTGAGCTAGTGAGAGAAGGGAGAAGAGGATAGCAGTAGCAAAAATTATAGGGAGTGGTTTGGACTAGTAAAGTTTAGGAGGATACTAGATATTAGTGAGTGGTATGTGTAGTCTATAATTGACTTTAGGTTAAACCAGGTCCTCTAGTTGTGACCCTTTCCCCTTGCATTCCCTTCCCTTCACCTCATTACATCTCTCATACACCTTAGTATATGAACTTATGATTTTTTATGGGTTCACATGTTACATTATATACATATGGACATTGGGGTAAGCTAGCATTATATAAGTAGTAGTGGCATGTATATATTGTGATACCTATATATATATGTAGATAAATACATTTATGATTCCTATGTATATATTCAAGGATATATAGTTGAGGTATATATATGTGATAAGATATGTATATGTATGTGGTTTGTTTGATAGGCTTATGTATGTCTAGGGCTATAATACATTGAGTATATATACATTGATATGTATATATGATATATATTATGGTATCCTAGTCTATGGTTTGGTTTGAGTTAGCCTTATAGAGATTGACCTAGATAGTGACCCTTGCTAGCCTAAGTTTGACTTAGTTTGACTAAGATAGTTGACCAGTTGACCAAGATAGCCTTATTGTCGACCTAGTTGACTAGATATTGACTTGGTTTGACCTAGAGTTGACCAAGTTTGACTTTGATCTAGATTGGCTTAGAAATTATGTAGATTGCATCGTAAACTTCATTTATCTTATTTTAAACACATTATAACCTGTACTGCTTTATTTAGGACATTGTGACTCCGGTGCAGACATATGATATTATACTACTCTTTTTAGAGTATCAGGCGAGTACATTCTCTGATAGTTCTCTCATTTATTTGTCAGTTACTGTACTTCTGTTCTATTTAGTTTATGTGATTATCTTTTACAACACGTATGGATATTTCTGGATTCATGTACACGACACACATACCATATTGTCTGGCCTCTATTACTGGAATCATTCTGGAATCATTGCTAGTATCATCATATTTGGCTGGACTCATCTCGATTTTCGTGTCAGATTCTGGATTCACTTATATTACGGGGAGGGGAAATATTGAGTAAGACATGTAGACATACCCCAAATCTAGAATCTTCCAACTGGAATCTACTGGAAGCATAGCCATCTCTCGTCTGATCAGTGAGTGATGTGCTTGATACCTACAACCGTTTACATGTCGATCTCGGTATTTTAAAATATACTGTTAGAATATAGCTGGTCTCACCTGGATTCTTGATCACTGACTAGAATCGTCTTGTACTGGATTCATCTTGTATTAGATTCGTCCCGTACTGGATTTACATAGGATTTACACTTGTTTTATATTTACTATCTGGACTTATCATGTTACTCTAGTTTAGTTAGAATTTTATTTTACAGTCTTCATTGCCATGATTCTTCTCTTGGTTTAGTTCCTTTACTTTTCTTGTATCTTATCTGTTTCTCTATACCATCACCTGAATATAAACTACCATGTTCATCAATAAAACTGTCTATAACTGCTTTATAGTTCTCTATCATTTACTTGGTTTTCTAGATGAGTTATACTCGTTCCTGTCCTGACTGGACCTGTTGAAAATTTTACAGATGCTTGCCCCGAGGACACTTGCCCCGAAAAAATTTTAACCTTCATCCATGCAGAAATCCAAACTCCTGCAGTTCTTCTGGCAGGCACTGACATGGTCCAGACAGAGGCGATAGCCAATAGCAGCCGTCATCTATCAGGTGGCTTCGAAGTGGGGAGTAATCAGGCAGTGATGTCTGAAACTACTTCCGTTAGGCTTCAGCCTGTTTCAATAAATGACAATCTTGTCACCAAACCAAGCGTTCGTAAGTTGCCTTCGTTTTGATCTTTTTGATAGTCCTTAGTGACGACAAACTGATGATGTTCATTTGACTTTGCAGAAGAACATCCGGGAGGGGCGACCAGCTCCACCATGGTTCCCATGTCAAAAGAGGCTACGGCCAATGTTCGAGATGCTGAACTTCCACCTTCGCAGGCATCCGCTGCCGAAGCTTCTATAGGAGTAGTTGCTACACCTAGTGCAGTGGCTACCAACAAATTTATAGTTGGTTCCTTCACCACTTTCTTCTTTAGTTCATTAGGACCTTTAGTAAAAAGGATAATAGAAAAAGAAAATGTTGGTTTCAATACTGTCAGAGGTCCAACTTCCTACCTGATCGGAGGCATCCGAGATCAGGGTGATGAGGCTCAGGCCGCTTATCTTAAACATGTGTTGGATGAGTTGGAAGAATCGATCAACGTTTATAAAGACCTCAATCAAGGGAAAGTAGAGCCACTCGTGACTGTCGAATTCAAGAGAATGGCTCAAGAAGCTGAGGTTTCGAAGGCTGATTTTAAGAATTTCTTGGACACTTTTGCCACAAAATCCTCAGAGTTTGATTCTCAGCTCAATATAGTAGCGTCTACTACTGGAGAAAAGGAGAAGAAGGTTGCTGATTTGTCACGCCCCAGAACCAGAATACTGAAGAACGGGGACGTGCACAGCCAGCTACGTATAACGGAACGGCAACCATCCCGCTATACGGTCACGGCTGTCTAGCTATGTGAGGGTACGCTACAAACCATCAGTCTCTTAGGGTCAAATCAAGCTATTATCTCAATCTCAACAAGTAATGATAGTAACAAGATATCAGACCACCAAATATACAATTGTAAGGCGTCCCAAACATTACATATCCAGATGATCATGAAGCTAGTCGTACAAAATGTAAGGACTAGCAAGAGTTAAGTCATACATGATCAACCTCGAGTTGCCAATCATGATTACAGCCCGTAGGCAGACAGAAAGTAAAGTGCATCGAGCTAACAAGTGCTCGTCGGCTAAACGCCTCAAAAGAATATCAGTTAACAATACAGTGGGGGAAACAAAAAGAGAAAACCCACTCGTTGCCCGGGTTCCGTCTAGTGTTCACCATCGGGCTGGAAAGCAGGTAGATCCTTTGCTGCTGCTCCGGTATCTGGCCATACAAAACCAGCTGGGTCAGACCCCAGAAAGAGCAAGTGCCACAAAGGAGGCCACAAAATAAGAACAAAAGCCAGCAATCAGTACAATAATATAATTACATAATAAGAGACAGTAATTTAAGAAAAAGGCATGATAGTTAGATATAAAAGACAAATCTTGTACAGAATCGCTAAAAGACAGAACATATGGAAAGGCATGACAGGATGATATACGATGAGATGACCATGGGACTATTCAGATAGCCAGGTTACAACCCGTAAACCAAACAAGGACCGGGGTTGTAACCCTTCGTCTGAACGGAACTTGGTTTCTCCCACCATTTATCGGCAAGATAAAATACAAGAAATCCAGACCTGTAATTAATCATGATTAAAGTAAAGCACGAGTAGTCAGGTCATGTCATGACCTTGCACAGGATCAGGACAGGACAAGAGGGACTAGACTCCATCCAATCAATCACGGCCAAGCAAATACTACGGCTTACTACTTTAACTAACTAGGGTTATCACAGACCTGATTACTAACAAGATGCAATGAGAATTCCAAGTCCGGTTACCTGTTTGTTACTACCTGAATGCTCCCAGCAAGAAAAGGAAAAGATAGCATGATATAGCAGACACACTGTAGTAAGATACATGTGTCCTAAGGTACCACGCTCGACGGCGGGCTGGAAGTGCGCTCATCTCGACGGATAGCAACAAATCCCATGTATATATATATAAGGCCGGGACCAAAGGGGCAACAGGTAACTGGGAAATTCTCCATGAACTAATTGATCAATCTAGTCATTAACCTAGCCAGATTCAATATGAATCCCTGACCGTGGGAACCAGGGAGTCACGTCCTAGACATGATGCAAGACAAGACAAGTGGATTGTGCAAACAAGCAAGCAGGAACACCCACGGTGTCAAGGCAAGTCAAGTCAAGTTATCAAGTCATGTCAAGTCAGGAGTGCGCCGCCACGGGCCACTATCAAGTTATCAAGATAATTCATGTCAGGATACTTGTCAGGAGTGCGCCACGACGGGCCACTGTCAAGTCAGGTTGGTCGTGTCAGGAGTGCACCACTACGGGTCACTGTCATGTTATGCTAGTTCCTTGCCATACCATGCCATGTACAATAGTCATTCCAAACATATTAAGCAAAATCAAGTTCATGCCAAAAGGCGTAAGGATATAAAATGGGCGTAAAATACCTAATAAAATACTAATATAAAATAGGACTAAAGAAGAGCCAAGATCAAGAAATAACAAATTCATCATAGACAAGTAGGTTGCGCAGGGTATGCACTGCGCAGGGTGCCAAGTGCGCAGGGTGAGTTGCGCAGGGTACCAACTGCGCAGGGTGCCAAGTGCGCAGGGGCAGATGGCGCACAGATGGATTGCGCAGAAGGTAGACTGCGCAGGAGTGAACTGCGCAGGAGTGAACTGCGCAGAGATGGATTGCGCAATGGTCGAATTGCGCAGGGGTTGCTTTGCGCATGGCTGGCTTGCGCATGGCTAGCTTGCGCCAGCGCAATCCAGCGCAGCGCAAAGCACTGGCCAAGGATCTTGCGCAAATGGCCATGCGCTAAAGAGCACAGGTCAGGGTGCACAAATGGCCTTGCACTAAAGAGCGCAGGCCAGGGAATAGTGCGCAATCGGCCAGGTGCTAAAAAGCATTGGCCGAGAGCTCCACCATGGCTGAACTCTCAAGAACACCAAGTACACCAAGTTCAAATCTTCACAACTTAGCCAAATCAAAACCAAATTTAGATTTTCAAAGTTCTAATTTGAGTAAAATTGAATTCTCTTCCACATGGAAGCATCAAAACAAGCTAAAATCAAAGTTTAATAGATCAAAACCAAGGAATTCCGAAAATAACTAAAATTTAGATCTAGAACAATGGAGACTCCAAATCACAAAATTCCAAGTTCTAATGTTGATCTCCATGGCCTAATCTAGCTAATGGACAAATAAAAAGTGGTTCTCATGTGATGGCAAGGTGCACTTGCCTAATGGGTTGGAGAGTTGTGTGGAGGAAGAAGAAGAAGAATTAATGGAGGAAAATAATGAGGAGAGAGAGTGTTAGGTGGGGATTTTAATGGGGGAGGATAAGTTGTGTTGAGGGTGGAGGTTAGCTAAGATGGTCTAATGCATAATAAACCAAACCAATTCCTTCTCCTATCCAAATAAAACCAAGCTCCATTAATCAGAATTAATTCAGGAATGATAAATGACAATTAAACTACAATGCTAAGTATGAAATATACCACAACTTAACTGGTCAAGAAAAATGAAAAATACTGGTCAGAAATACGATCACGTATAAAATACGTATCACGAATTTCGGGGCACTACATGATTTGAAGACAGAGTTCGCTCGGCTTCAAGAGGAGCTGGAGGTCATTCAACTTGCTATTGATGAAGAGACCACACAGCACCATGCCGCAGTTCAGCAACTGGATGTTCTGACCCATGAGAAAAATGAATTCTTCAAGTTTTATCAGGATGAAATTGCTCGCCGATTAGTCACCTTGCCAACATTCGATGCTGAATCTGGAATGGCAGAGGCTAGGAGACGAGTGCTGGATTCTCCTGATGAACGGCTCCAAACTTTGAAGCAGCAGATTGCTGATCTTATGATCCCGCTGGCTGAATAAAAGAAAACTTTCTGTATTTTCTTCTTTGCAGTATGTCTTTTAGTAATATCTTTCACTTTTATCAATGAATCACTGAAAAGACATTATTTTGTGGCTCTATTATTTGTTGCATATCCTGTCACTACAAAAAAAGTGACCTTTGGGGACAACAAAAAACTGTCTTAAAAACTGCAATTACCGTCCCAACAAATATTTGGGACGGCCTTTGGGACGGGAATGGACGGTCCTATTAGGGTGGCGTGGCAAAAACGTTAGGGACGAATATTGCCGTCTTAATTACCGTTAAAGGACGGTTAGGCAAAACGTCTCAAAAGTTTTCAAATTTATGCTTTTGTGTGACGGTTTATTAATTTGTCCCAAAAAATAAGTTTTTGTAACAGATATATTTCGTCCTAATAAATAAGGGACGGAATTTAAAAAATCCCAAGAAAAGTAATTTACTTTTTGTTACAGTACTATAATCGTCCGAAAAACTTAACAATTGTTTAAATTATTATGGAATTACTAATTTCCTGTTTATATATAAAATATATAATTGAATTTTATATACAACAAAAATTTATACAGAACTATTTTATTTAATCGCAAATGCATATGGTAGCCGCAACATTAATAAAGCGTAGCCGCAACATTAACAAAGCGATTTCTATAAAACATATTTAAAGGTAATATCCCATTGTTCACAAAATGAAATCCAAGTCTTATATCACTTCGAGTGTTCTCCCATCAAGTTTTACATCATTAAGCATTCACATAATTTACAAAATAAAATCTACAACTTTTTACACAAGTCCAAAACATATTTGATTTTCCAAAGTGGCATCTCCCATCATTTGTAAAATAGGTACAAAAAGCATTGGAAGGACCTACAAATAGAAGTAAACAAATCAGCCTCATAAAAAACAACCTACAGATAATGAATTCTATACTTGATCTAGCACAATACAACAATCACCTCAAGTTACAGGCATGATAGCATGCTTTAGGTACTGCTATATAGTCTATACTAATAACCTCTATGAAAAAATAACAATGGACAATATAACATCCCAATGTAGATTTTTTTTATTATAAAATATGGTAAAGCTTTCAGAATTCAATAAAAGGAAATAACAATGTCATTTAATCCTAGACTACTGATAGCATGGTCTTAAATAACAATGTCATGACAAATGTATATGGATTGAACACATCAAATTATGTTACATAATAGGTGGTAATTCTATAGAAAATGGCTTGTGCACTCCTGTTGTAGCTTGTTTGTATGAAAAAAAAGTCATTTTGTATGTATGTATGCTTTGTTACCAGTGTAAGATAATTTGAACATGAATTTCGAGATTTTTAGATATTGTAAATCAATATGACTCTCTAGATTTTTAGATAAGATCATACAAGTCCTTTTAATATTGTCCATTGTGATATAAACCCCTAAATCTTGTTATTTGCTAAAGATTCCCACAAATTAGGAACTTCATTAGTCACAGGAATACATGCTTAAATGTACTAATAGAATCTTGTTAATCCTAAATATGGTAATAATTTTTAACAGTTTATACCTCTTTTTCCCTCAATTTTTTTCATTTAGTAATAAAATGTCCTCATCAGCAATCCATATCCTCTCCTATCTGCATTCTCCACCAGTCTTCTCATAACATCCTTTTTATCCTCCTACAACCTTCCCCGAAGCAACCATTGTCATTGTGTCTGCTGCCACAACATCTCCTCTATCACCTTCATCTTCGCCAGTCTTTTTATAACATCCTTTTTATCCTCCTAGAACATTCCTCGAAGCAACCATTGTCATTGTATCTGCTGCCACAATATCCCCTCCATCACCCTCATCTCCCCTATCCGCCCTTCCTACCCTCATCCTCCATACCATATCTTCCCTCCTCGTCCTTCCATACAAATTCATCATCTATGAAGAGTCTAAATGATGAAGCAAGATGATGCAATTAACTACAGGGAATAACATTCATCTCTATAACAATTTAATCCAAAGAGTAAGAATGGCATTACCATATGAGAAGTATCAAGATAAAAGAGTAAAATTCTACATGAAGATTGTTCATATTTCTTTTGGAAAGAAAAGTTTGTTGCAGCAGTACCTCATCAATCCGAACATGGTATATTTGAATGGTGGAATCTTCCATCGCTATTGCAATAATATTATTATCCTGAGGTGAAAAGCCAAAAAGGGGGCAGCAAGAGGTGGAGGCATGAATATAGTCATGACCTGTGATAAATTTACAAGATTAATTTCAAAGATATAACAAAGTCAATGTGAGCTAACATGGAAATAGATACAAAAGGGAACTAGAAAATAATATAACAAAATTTGTGGCATGTATGTTACTGAGGACCATGAATGTCATCATGTTGAATAAAGAAACCTTTCCACCAGATGCAGACATAACATAAGAATCGTTCTTGCAGTTGATTCTTCTAAATTGCTGTCATTTGTATCATTGGCCATAAGAATGCCATTTGCTAGTTGCCACAACTGGGGTACAACAGATGTAGTAGACTGAAGAAGCAAGAAGAAGGGCCATCATCAAGAAAACATAGAAAGAATTAAATGGGAGACGTGGTCAACAATTTAAAAAGTTGCTAACCTTGCCAGACGGATTCCGTTCATTACGCTGCCATTTTCACAACTTATGGATAGCATTTGACGTATGAGCTAAAATAGACAACCCAGAATTGGTATATAGCAAGCGCACAACCTGCAAAATCACTAAACCAGTAAATAAATACACACATAAAAAATTAGTATAAAACTAAAGAAACATATAATAAGAACATAATTTATGTACTGCAAAGTTGTACCATCAGCTATGGCTGAAAGTGTACCATCAGCTATCTTAATTTTCTAATTCCCTGTACAAGGACTGTAAGATGAAAAAAAAATTGCACAATAAAATTAGCACTGACAAGAGCTGTAGAAAAATGAATACCTTTGTGGGCCAAAGAACAAGAAGATGGGTTGAGAGTGAATAAGTTTTTGTAGGTGCTCTATGTGTTCCTTTGTGAAAGGATTAGACGCTGTCGAAGCTATCTGCAGTTGGATATTTGCTTGGAAAGCACGGCTTTCTCCTCTATTTTTTTTCCTTCCAATTAGGCAGCTTACCATGCAACTTCCAACAAGTTTCCCTTGTGTGTCAATATCGCTTAGAATGATCGCACCAAGGTTTTTTTTCCCGTCCGCTTGTCTTCACCAGTTTGTTGTTCATAACTTCTGGTGACAAGGGCAGAAGTCTCGACTTCTGGGTTGTTGTTTAGCATCACATTTTTTATGCACTCTTCCCGTCCGCTTGTCTTCACCAGTTTCTCATTTTAATCCTCATGAACATAAATTTTACAGCAGAACTTCGGAAATACAATTGAAAACAGAACACCTACATCAGCCCTGAAAGAAATGATCCTACCTTCCTCCATAATCCAATCAAGTTAACCCTGTAACTCAACAAAGGGTGTCCTAGTGCCACAAGCTTCCGTTAATGCAGTGTGTGAGTTGTTGTCAGGGGGGTGGGGGTGGTCAAGATGTAGCTTCCCCTATTTTAAAGAGGCTATGTCCAAGACTCGAACTTGCACCCTCCTAGATGCAAGCGCCAAGCCCTACAGTCCTGCCAAATGACACCCTCCGAAAACAAATTTAAAAGTTGCACCAACAAGACTCCAGAATTTGAAAGAAAAGATAGATAAGATACCTAGTCGCACCAATCATAGATTGTTTTTAAATCATTACAATGACCTTTGAGTTTGTCAAATTATCAACTGTATACCGACCAAACATTTTTGCATGAATAAGACTCCATAAAGTGAAAGAGATAAGATACCGAGTTGTGCCAATAAAAGCTTGATTTTCAATCATTACAATGACCCTCATATTTGTTGTAGGGTTCATTCTATTTCAAATCAAAGTTTATGCTGGTTTGTTTATTGTGGTTATTTCTTCAATAACTTTGTGACCTTGAAACCTTAGCTTTCATCAAAAGAGTATAGAAACAGGTACACACACTGTCTAAATTCATTGACACCGGCTTAAACGTCATAATAAGATTTCCTATAAACATCTTTTCCCATCTCTAGTTCCTCATATTAACTAATCAATACCTAAGATTGAAACTAAAGAGGCACCACTCTGCTTCTGTTGACAGAGTGAGCCTAGAAATAAAGAAACCCTATAGGACAACCGATGGGAGGTGCTGTCAAAATTTAATTAGCCTTGCTACTAAATCTGGGGATTAAACAGTCCTTATAATGCACACAAAAGTACTCGCCAGCATTCATGATAACATGAAAATTAACTTCTTGGATGACTTGAGGAATCCTAAATGAATTGTACAGGTTTGACTGTGCACTCAAAAAAATATGAAGCTTGATATGGTGGGTGGAGAAACTACCGTTAACTACCAAGCTGGCACTACCAGATGGAAAATAAATGTATGAATAGTTTTCAATCTTTCTTATGTTCGGGCATTATTTGAAGTCTTGAACTGGCCTAGAGAGTGCATAATAATCAGTGGAACTATATGTAAAGTTATAAACACATACTCAAGACATTTGTGAGGGAACTAGCTGCCAGACCACAATTCTGGGATAAAGGCTTCGTTGTTGCGGTGGTGGTGGTGGTGGTGGTGGTGGAAATGTTGGTAGAACTAGCAGGATCCCTATACCACATGCCAGTAACAAAAACATCCATATTTATGATTCTGCGTACTTCCTGACTTGTGAGAGTTTCAGAAGAGCCAAGATTACACATGATAAGTCATGGCGGGCTTCTTAACCGCTAGGTAACCTGTTTACGTTGGACTGATATAGCACTATTTCCCATTCAGTAATAAACTCATCCTACCAATATATCAACCTAAGCTAAAATCTAATAATAATAATAATAATAATAATACAGTAACATGTTTTGGGACAAAATAACAATAATAATAATAATAATCTAGAAAAAGTATATCAATGAAAACATAGGTGATAACCATGAGCAAAAAGCTGATGTAATAAAATAAATAAAAATTCACAACCACAAAACGTATCGAACAAGATAACATTATCAACTAAAACATCCAACACATAGGTTCCCTTATGATAGCATATTATGATCACCAAAATTGACATTAAGTTTGTAAATTGGCGATTAACGATGAGATGTAAACCTGGTTTGGCTGTAGAAGCCTTTGATCGGCCATCCCTCTATATGATGACGTGTAAACCTTGGTAGAATCAACTAACAAAACTGCAACTTTAGAGATCGGCCATCCCTCTATATCAGGAAAAGCCTTTGATGCATCCAATGCAGCACATACATGGCAGGCCTCCATGACTATCTTCTCCGTGATTGTGAGGTTGTTGAGAACTTCTAAATCCTCTTCACATCTATTCATAAATTTCATATACTTCAACAAACCTGGTTTGGCTGTAGAAGCAATTTTGCAGAAGGATTCAAAATTAAGAAACTCCAGACTAGGGAACTGCTTCCTATGATAACAGTTATACAGTATTACAGCTGCATGCATCTGTAAAATCACAGTATAGTTCAGCACCAAAATAAAATAATTAAAGTAGTAATATAAAGACCGAGAAAACAAAAACATGCCATAAACACTTGAAAATGTCACAAATATACTAGAAGCTAACCATAAAAATAATGACAATTATTTTTACCTTGCTACAGCAGTATGCAGAAGATGTTAGTAATAGAGATAGATATGAAAAATTGAATACATGGAAGTAAATCAAATAAAAACCAGAAACGAGTGATTTGGGAGAGAAAGTATCTATGATGCATCTCTTTGATGGGAGGGTCGACCAACAACAACAAAGCCTTTATCAGTTTATCCCAAATTTCGGGGATGAGAAATTCAACCATTGGTGAAAATTTGGTTTATCTTCCATGTATGTAGAACTTCAGATATCATTAGAATGTTCTTTATTTGAATTGGAGCAGATTCCTCATGTTCAAACTTGTTTATCATCCTTTTGCTATGTACAAAGTTCGCTCAAAGATAGTAAATAAGAGATTCATTTTAAAAACAGTAAGCATAGCAACTTAACCAAAAGATGATAATCAAATGCATGCATGAAATCTTATTCTAAACTTTAAAATTCCAACGTGCAGCTAAACTCTCTTGCCATCTGTTTTCCAAAACCTCGGGGAAACTAATAACTTACGGAAATTTTGTCAATTGTATTATTTCAACAAAGATGTCCTTATTACAATTCAAAGTGTAACATTAACAGAAAAACTGCATTGCATGTTGTTATAGACTTGGTCAAGAGGATTCAAATCGAGATATCTTGTATGCTAGAAACGGACTAAGCCGAAATCCATTGAAAACATGGCAACACGAAGCAAAGTGAACCTCTACTATAAGTTAGCGGAGGACTTTGCAGTTCACATGCAAGATCTCATTTTAAGTTGCACAGCAGTTCTGGAGGAGGAACCAAAGATAAGCCTTGGCTCAGGTTTTGCTAGGCCCTACGCTGTTCAGGCCAAGTGTGGAAGTCGGCACAGAATGAGCTTCTAAGTATGGCCACGAGTGTCGAGCAATACAAAAGCATATTAGAACAGTGATCTCTTATTCTTCCAACCTCTTACAGACAAAAAGTTCAAATATATGAGAAAAAGACTATAAGATGCATGTGTCATGAATGTCATTCCTCTTAGCTCTCTAACTTGGTGTGTCAGAAAGATGAATGCAAGTCCCTGTAGAAAGAATTATAAATTACCCATTAACCGGATTTGGGTTTATTTTAGATTCAAAAGTAACAATTTCATGCTTCCAATATTACTTTTTTTAGAACAAGGACTAGCTATTTTAACTAGGGCCATCAATGCTAACCAATAATCCAACCTGATTATTTTAGAATTATATGGTTTGGAATCCAAGAGTAAACCCAAAATCCTTAATTGTTAGGGTTTGGGTATAGCTTCAGCCAAACCCGAAACCGATCCGCTATATAAAAAATTTGAACTTCCCCAAGTTTCTACTTAATTATTTGACTAAGAGTAGGAGACACTTCAGCATCATTAGTTTGTTTGGACACGGACACGGACACGGATGCGGCACGACACGGTTCGACACGACATGACATTTTTCAGAGCATTGGCAATAGGTGGTCGAATTAAACATAAAGATCTAACGAGCTCGGTCTGCAATGGAGGAAAGCAATTACCATCTCTTTGTGATTGACACGGGCATCACGGGTGCCCTTGGCAGAGTTTACGGGCTTTGTGACGCATCCTCCTTGTCTGTACCACACAAAGAAACATGGCCGTTACCAAACCAGTCAATCAGCACTAAGCAACTAAATCACTTTAAAAAGAGAGAGAAAGAGAAAAAGGAAGTGATGAAATTTGGAAGCATGCACCATTGAGAGAGGAGTTCCTGTGGGGGTTCCTTGCTGCTTTCGATGCGATGCGGCTCTTGTGGGCCTTGTTCACCTGCGAGCGAGAGCCTCCCATCGTCATCATCTTCTTCCTCCGCAGCTCTCAGTCGACACTTCCAATTAGGGTTTTTTTAGAAGGGGAGGAGGAGGAAGAAGAAAAAAAAGAGGAGGAGGAGAGAGCTCCGACGGCGAGGAGGCTTACATCGACGCAAAGGCGAAGCGGCTCTGGCCAGCCCGGATGTTCCTGAAGGGGTGGATGCAACTGCGAAAACTGATGGAGGCACCAGGGGCCAACCGGCGATGCTTGGCGCTGGCGCGACGTCCGTACAGGTCGGCAGAGGCTCGACTTGCCAGAATCGGTCGGTGGCCCGGTTCGGCGAGGTGGTCCGCGCCCGCGTCTAGGATTCTCCGACGAGCCCAGATTTGGGGAAATATGAGAGAAAAAAGAGTAGAAAAATGGAAGAAGTGGGACATGAGAAGGGATTTATCAGACTGTAGCACCCAAATTATGAGAAAGAGCGGTAAAATAAAAAAAAAGTGTGGAAAATAAAATTTGGGACAACACTTTAAAAATGTTCTGTTTAATATATAATAATATATGACATTTTATAATGGTCTTAAAAGTGTTGTTGAATTTATATTTACGGCACTTTTAAAAAGGTGTCATAGATGATAATAAATATTTAATTATAACGACACGTTTTAGTAGAGTGTCATCACTAAAACAAAATAATGACACTTATTTAAAAAGTGTCGTAAAGAAAATGTCGTTATTAACATATTTTGTTGTAGTGAAAATATATGTGGATGAACGGTTCTGGAGATCCAATGGTTAGGAGTAAGGGAAAAAAGATTTCCAAAAAAATTTGGTTTAGGCCGCCAAATAATTGTCATTCCCACTGAGATTATTTGAGACGGTCTCAAAATTTATTTGGAACGAAAAATATTAATAGTCCCAAATAAGAGGTCCATCTTCCAATCTGTCACCAATAAATTTGTTTTTTTGTTACAATAAAATATAGCAGTCCCAAATAATAATTTTTTAGGACGTTTAAAACTAGCGTTCCTGAAAGTGTTGTCCCAAAAGCCAACTTTTTTTGTAGTGTGTTACGGATATAAATAATAGCGATAGAAAATATATTCAGAGGTTCAGGACGTGATATATTTCTTGATTTAGAAAATAATTATATTCCTTATATCTGCTCAGAGGTAATGTGGACATGGCAGAATATAATTTTTTTGAATATCATTATTTCAGTAAACAACTTAATCAGAGGTAATCAATACGTAACAAGTTGCTGATATGGATGAACGGATGAGTCGTCAAAATGAATGAACAAAATGAATCATCAGGATGAACGGATGAACCGTCAATTGGATGGAGTGAACGGTTGAACCAAAATAGAATGAACGGGTGAACCGTCGGATGAATGGAATGAACGGATGAACCGTCGTAATAAATGAGTGAATGTTGTGAAGAACATGTCGCTTCAGTTCTCGTAATAGGCTATCTCAAGAATCTCTGTCAATAAATAGAACAAAAATTCAGATGGAATGATCAGTTTCAATTTTTTTAACACAAAATGTCATCTGAAGATGCATCCAAGAAGGCTGAGATCGTCCCAAAGGTTTAAGAAGCCGCTGAGGAACGTCCAGCCAAGCTAATCCAGCCAAAGCAGACGAAGGCGGGCGAAGGTTCGTCTGCACCCAAGCCGCCACAGGATATCTTGGCCTTCCTAGTTGAGCTAGGGAAGACTAGAGAAGAAGAGGCTATGAGGATGGCCGCTTGCGCGTTTCTAGTAAAATCGAGCAAGGATGTCTTTAGCTCCTTTCTGACTATATTTTTGAAAAGGACGACAGTGGTCCTCGTCCTGTCTTCAAATACTACAACAAAAAACCCTTTTAATGACGGCTAAAAAGCGTCATTAATGTCGAATCATGACGCTTTTTTTTCCACAGCAACCGTTATGAAAACGGGTGTTATAAATGTTTTCTAAAAGCGTCATAAAATAACCGTCATGAATAGTTTCTATAAAAGCGTTATGAATAGTTAATATATAGTGCACAATTCAAAACAATTTTAAAACGTTATGAATAGATAATATGTATAGGCTCAATGCAGCACATTTATAACACTTTATACTATTCAAATTAGCATATTTATAATGCTCTATACTGCACAGTATATATTACATTCCAAAAACTTAACATTATATATCACCATCTTTATTACATTTCTCAAAATAGAGTACATATCAACATCTTCATTACATTGAATATCCAAATACATATATATATATATTTACAACAGTAAAACACACAGTAGTGGTTCCCTCACAATTGAGAACAAATTGCAACAAAATGCTAAGGTGTAGAAATAAGCCTAAATTGAATACATAATCAAAAGTCTCCATCCAACCTCTTTCTCCAATTCTGGTAGTGCCTTCTTGAGTTTGCTGATAGTATCGGCCCATAGTGCTTTGAGGCCTCTACGCCATTCTTCCTGCCATAATGTTAACACTCTCCAGAATAGCCTTAGCATAGTCCAGGATAATCTGTCCCGAGGCATTCTGATACTCACGGGGCATATCCACGTAAAGAAGTTCCTGGCATATTTAATTTGGCAGAGTATGGGCAAGACCTCAACAGTTGTTTCTACAAACAAATAAGAAACAACATTCAATCAAATGACAAAAATCAACTCAACACCACCAAAGGAGGCTACATAGAAGTTCAAATTAACAAATAATAAAACCATAAGTCTGACTCATGAACATCAGATAATACAAAATAAGATCAAACTAGTATACAACAGGAATATATCCATTTTGCTAAGAATATAAATGAATAACGTTGATGGTGATGGGAACGAGGATAATACGTACCAAATCCACGGCCAGGCTTATGGTTGCATATTTTGCAGTGCCATACATCCTGAAAAATTGCATATTTATTAAGCTTTGAAACTTGTAATGAACCAGACCGATTGCAGGATTTCTATCAAATCTTTCAAGCACAAATTTTGTGGTAATATGAGAGGGACACAATCAACAACACCCGATATAAACCAGCAATGGCAACAAAAAGTTTGATAAGCTCCTATCAGTATCCAAGCATACCTAAGGGAAAATGCCAGTAGTTTGCCGCCCATTCCCATACTGAAAAACGCACCATATATCATACAGATGACATGTTACAGAGGTTATAGAAAATTTAATGAAGGGTTCTACTACCTACCCATATCCAAAGGGAGAGTAGTACAGGATATACGGCCTCCTGTAACCCATGTATGGATTGAATTATCGCAGACGGTACTGCTTCATTCCAGGTACATTTGTCCGTTTAGCTGAAACCTGTCGGTTTGATGCCTCTATATAAGGCTATGCATATATCATAGGAAAACAACTTTTAATCTGGAATAACAAAAAAAAAAGAATATAGAAAAAATCACTTTAAGTAGGCGGCCATGTAATTCGAATTCGTTTAACTGAAGAGCCTCCTGTACAGTCTCAACTTCCAAAAATTTCACATAAGCAAACCCCTTTGGCTGACCGAATTTGTCAGCAAGAATAGTAACTCTGCTCACTGTTCCACAAGACTGGAAATGCTGCTGCACTTCTTCAGGTGTGCAAGAATAATGCACCTGCAATGACATCGGAAGAAATGTGTGTCACTTGTCAGAATCAATTACGGACTTCTCAACAAATATACAACAGAACATCAGATGCCATGATGATGACAGGTAGCGGAGTGAACTCCAGACTTTTAAATATCATTAAATCATAAGGAATTATTTCCCAAACCTTCTATTTGAAGTAGTAGATGGCATGGCAAACAAATATTCAATATATTATATCAATTGGTCACTTGGTAGGAAGATACCTCCACTATAACCATGAGAAGAAGTCTTACGCTAGGAAACAATTTATATAGGAAAACCTGAATATTCATAGCAACTACACAATCGCTTGCCCCAACAATTAAGCATGTCCCAAATTTATCAGGTTAGCTGTATGAATGTATTACCTCTAACGACTCTATTGAAGTCTATGCCCTCAGTTACGTTCCATTCCTGGCATCATAATCAACTATTGGTTTGCCCCTCGCCACCAAACTCATAGTGGCACCTTCAACGGCAACCTGGCCAATCCTAACTGGCGCATACACCTCAATCTCCATTGTAGATCTGATGGGTCGTCATCATCATCGCCTGATTTTGTAAAAATTATCATGGTTTTTTTCTGTAACCGAATAATTAATTGATCAAGTGATGCCTACATAGCAAGCACCACGAAAAGAATTCGCAAAAAATAGAACGATAATTAATCGGAAGAAAATTAAAAGAATTTTTTTTGGTTCAATCACCAACCAGATCCGAGATCCAGAATCAATGGCCGCTGCCGCCCCCGGCGCCGCTGCTGGCGATCTTCATGATCCCTCCTCCTCCCGATCCGAACATCATGACCTTGAACTCCTCGAAGCTAACCATGCCGTCCCCGTCCTTGTCGACGCCGTCGATCATCTTTCTGCACTTCGCGACCGACACCCCCTCGTCGAGGCTCCGCAGCACCTTGGCGAGCTCCTCGGCGGAGATGGAGCCGTTGCGGTCGAGGTCGAACATGGAGAAGGCATGGCGGAGGTCCTCGAAGGCGGCGGTGGGGTCCACCTGGAGGATATTGAGGTCGATGAACTCGTCGAGGCTGATGAAGCCATCGCCGTCAGCGTTGGCCTCCTCCATCATCCGTCGCAGCCCTAATTTTGAAGAGAACGGGCTCTAGGGTTAGGGTTTTGGAGTTGGGGGAAAGGAAGGAGAAGAAGAGGAGGAGAGGAGGGTGTTGCTGAACTAGAGTTAGGGTTTTGGATCTTTCCTTAGGATTTTGGAGTTGGGGGAGAGGAGGGAGGAGAAAGGAGGAGAAGGAGAAGACCGATCAGAATTGGGGGAGAGAATTTTTTGTTGAAGCGCACGGGTTGTTGAAGGATTTTGCCAAAAATTGAACTTAAAAAATATTACAAGTTTGCCACCGCTCTAAAATATTAATGACGTTTTGTTTTATAAACGTTATAAAAAGTCCAGAATTAGCCCAAACCGTCATAAAAAAAGGTATTTTGAACTTTAATAACGCTTAGGTATCAGCCGTCATTAAATCCCCTTATCAAGCGTCACTAAAGGGTATTTTTGTTGTACTGAAAAAGGATAATATTGATCCTCGTCCTTGATATCATGTAATATCGTTTATGATGAAATAAAAAAAAGAAAATTTATGAATTATCTTGTCACATTTATAAGAAATCTCTTTTGTATTTATACATAGTACTTTTTAAAGAATTTGCCATTGATAGGCATCATCGCAACTCGACCGTCCAACTCTGTGAGTTGATACACTCCATTAGAGAAAACTTTGCTAATGATATAAGGCCCTTCCCATTTTGCATCAAACTTGTCTTTGCTCATATGAGTCATAGTTATAGGACGTCTGACTGTTAGAACAAGTTATCCTTTCTGAAAGGCTCTGACTTTAACTTAGCGGTTAAAAGCCTTCCAGATGCGGGCTTGATACAATTCAATATGTTGTTGAGCCAATAGCTGCTTCTCATCGAGCGCCTCCAATTCTTGAAGTTGAAGAAGATTATTATTCTCTGTAGTAAGTTCGTTAGCGATGGCAATTCTCAAAGATGGAATTTGAAGTTCCAGGGGTAGAACTGCTTCACAACCGTACACCAGAGAGAAGGGTGTACAGCCTGTGGGGTTGCGGACCGTAGTACGGTAGGCCTATAGACATTCTCCGAGCTTTTCACTCCAGTTCTGTTTGTTAGTAGACACAAACTTCTTAAGGAGTTTGATGATAGTCTTGTTGAAGGCTTCAGCCAAGCCATTAGCAGTAGGGTCGTAAGCTATCGAAGCGACATTGTCAATCCGATGATCGTCATAGAACCTGGTAAACTTTTGACTGATGAACTGAGGTCCATTGTCGTGAATGATTCGTCGAGGTACACCAAATCTATAAATGATATGGTGTTTGAGGAAGTTGATGACGCTGCTGGTTTTGACTTCAGCCAAAGGTATAGCTTCGGCCCACTTGGAGAAATAATCCGTTATTGCTAGAGTAAACCGATATCCCTTAGAAAAATGAGGATTGATGGGTCCTATAATATCCATGCCCCAAGCTTCAAAAGGCCAGAAAGCAACAGCTGGATGAAGGAATTTCGACGGTTGATGGATGAAATCTGCATGAATTTGACAGGCTCGACATTTCCTTGCATATTCGATGGCATCAGATACCATAGAGGGCCAGTAGTAACCCATTCGTCGGATACGATCCTGTAACTTAGGGCCGGGTTAATGTGCTGCACAGACACCATCATGAGCTTCAAACAATACCTGCTTCGCTTCATCACCAGCAAGACAACGCAAGAGTAGGCCGTCATAAGTCCATCGATAGAGAGTCTTGGTGGTCTGATTGTAGTAGAATCAAAGAGATCATCGACGAATACTCGTAGCCTCCTTAGGATCTTCAGGATGTATATCATGAACTACGAAGTCAATAAAAGGAGCTCTCCATTCTTCATTGATAACATTGACTTTGGTGAAGTTACTAAACTTAATGTTGCGATTGTTTTTAATGCAGAACAACTCTCTGTTGGAAACAACAACCACTTGTTGTCTTTTAACGGGAATTGCTAAGACTGCCGCGAGATTAGCTAAAGCATCTGCCTCAGTGTTGCAAGCTCGTCGAACATATTCAATAAAGAAAGCCTTGAATGATGTAGCCATGTAAATCGCTGCTTCATGACAGGGCACTAGATCTTGATGGCGTACTTCGTATGTTCCTCTAACCTGATTGACAACCAGTTTAGAATCACCATAGACTTCAAGATATTTGACTTCCAACTGTTTAGCTAACTGGAGTCAAATAAGCAAGGCATTGTATTCAGCCACATTGTTAGAGCGCGGCTGGTCTAAGGAATAAGCTCTTTGGATAGCTAATCCTTCTGGAGAGACTAGAATAATTCCAACTCCTGTGACAATAGTCCCATTTGGTCCGATCCGGGATGCTCCGTCGAAGAACATACGCCAGGTAAGAAATTCTTCAGAGATCATGTTTGATTCCAATGTTTCGTATAGAATTTCGTCATAAAGCTTAGATGTCTCCGGAACAGGATGAGCTGCTAAAAAGTCAGCCAGTGCTTGACCCTTAACAGACTTTTGCGGAACATAAACCATGTCGTATTGGGCTAGCAAATAGCCCATGTAGCCAGTCAAGAATTGAGTGTGCTGGGCTTCTTCATCAGTACCCGAAGAGGATTAACTCGGGAAATGACGTGAATGGGTTGGCTAATGATATAATGTCGAGTCTTTTGAACAGCGAACATAAGAGCTAGGCATTCTTTCTCAACCGAACTATAACAGTGTTCAGCACCAATCATAGTACGACTAAGATAGTGAATGGCTTGTTCATGGCCTTCTTTATTCTTCTGGACAAGTAAAGCACCCAATGAATGATCTATAGCATGGACATATATTAAGAATGGTATGCCTGAGATTGGTGGCACCAAGACTGGTGGGTTCATCAGATACCGCTATATATCATCAAATGCTCGTTGACATTCTTCGATCCAAACGAAAGATACACCCTTCTTTATTAACTGAGTAAACGGTCTGCAGCGTCCAGACAGATTTGAAATGAACCTCATGATGTACGCAAGTCGACCTTGGAATCCTTGTAGCTCTTTTAAGTTGCGTGGAGGACGCATCTCTTGAATGGCTTTGATCTTCTCAGGATCTACGTGTATACCTTTAGAGGTAATGACGAAGCTGGGAAATTTACCACTAGAGATACCCAAGAATGACTTGGTGGGATTTATTTTTAATTGATGTTGGCACATTAGATTGAAGATAGTTCTTAAATCTTGGATGTGATCTTCCTTTAGACGACTCTTGACAGCAATATCGTCGACATAGCATTCAACAGTTTTGCATAGATGATCTCAAAAGATGGTACTCATAGCTCGTTGGTAAGTTGCACCAGCATTCTTGAGACCAAATGGCATCACAGAGTAGCAGTAGACTCCACGAGAAGAGCGAAAAGAGGTATGTTTTTCATCTTCAGGGTTCATCCGAATCTGATTGTATCTAGAGAATCCATCCATGAAGGATATTCTTTCGAACCCACAAGTGTTATCGATCATGACATCTGTAATAGGGAGAGAAAACTCGTCCTTTGGACAAGCTTCATTAAGATCCCAAAAGTCGATACGAACTCGAACTTTATCAGTCTTCTTCAAGACATGAACAACGTTAGCTACCCAATTAGGATGTTGTTCTTCTTGAATAAAGTCACAAGCTATGAGCTTTTTGACTTCATCATCAATTGCATCCATCATTTCTGGCTTGAATCGCCTTTGCTGCTATTTGACTGGCTTTGCATTAGGCAAAATATTCAGTTTATGAGTAGCAACTTTGGGATCTAAACCTGGCATGTCTTCATAACTCCAAGCAAAGACGTCAATGTATTCTCGAATAAAAAGAATTAATTCTTGTCTATCCGCCTCTGAGAGGTTCTTGCTAATAAATATTGGACGAGGTGACCCATTTTCTTCTACATCAATTTGAACCAATTGATCTTCGGTAGGAGGTTCCCGTTGTTCGAATCGAATTTTCTATTGTGTATCCATTCGTTGAACCCAAGGATCTGTTTCAAAATTTTCTTCGATATCCTCGTCATAGCCTTCTGAGAGTTCAGCGGAGACCATGTTAGAAGATACGATCAATAGATGAACTTGACCAATGCTGGTGTCAGAATCCCATGATCTAGAATCAGAAGAGTTAGAGCGCTCCTCATTACCGGATTCGGAGACTTCTGGGGATAAGACTGGAGATAAAGTATATCCGAGACCTCTTTTCGTCCTGCTGTAGTATATTTCTGATTTTTCTTTCGGAACAACTATACGGATAGGAGTTGGTCTACCCTTACCATAATTAAGGCCATTCTTGAAGTCATAACCCATCTTTCGGATGATGTCTTTTGATTGTTGACTATAACGATGAAGTTGGAGACATCCCATATCGTTACTTTTGCTATCATCCGTATAGCTAAATTTTTGTTCTGGCCCTTTATTAAAAAGTATTGGACTCTCGTCTCTCTTTCGAGAAGGGACAACAAAATATGAGTCATCTGGATGTTCAAATAAGACCTCTGTCTGAAGGGATTGTACGACCCCTATTGTAAATGACTGAAAGCTGTCTAGCATATCCAAATAGCATTTAGTATGATAAATGACATCAGTATACTGGAAAGTAGATGCTTTTTCATTGATTTGTACATCCATATTTATAATAAGACCTTTAGCCTTCGCAGGCTTGGTCAGATCAATTACAAGGGGAGGAAAAGAAGAGCAATGAGGATTAGACTTGTCACGACGAAGGTTGATAACAAGCGGCTCAGAGGATGTGAGCTCCCTTTTATCCTTGTTACGACGGAGGTCGATAACAAGTGGCTCAGAAGAGGTGAGCTTCCTATTTCGATTAACAAAATGCCTTGGAGGAATTGGCTTTTGAAAACAAAAACAAGAAGAAAAGTACGAGAAGTACAAATTTGATTCTGGGAAAGTATTGCTATGGAAGTCTGATTCGTAAACGATCACTTTGTTCCTTGGACCATATGATGATGATGAAGATCACTGCTTGAAGTAGAACAATTTGGAAGAACTAATGCACCAGAAAGGTATCGACGCACTTGGGCACTGATGGCGAGGCCGAATGCTTTCCTGCTTTGCTTCACTTTGTTCTGGAAGAAAAGTTGAAGAAGGATGCTCTAGAGAATCAAAATCTCGAAGCTCTGATCTCTGTATTCTCTCCTGTCTCTCCCTCTGTGTGTGTCTATTGTATGAGAAAAAATGAGTCTATTTATAGACTGGGACTTTCGTGTGTAAAAGAGTATCAACATCTGTCTTTACGCTAACAACTGCCCTCCACGATCAGAATCATCCTCTGTATGTGCTGACACGTGTCCCATCATTTCAGTAAGAATAGGATACATGTACACACGTTCTTCGAAATAGGTGGCATGAAGACCACGTAGGCACACCACGTTCCAGACTGGCCAGAACGAATCGGGCGTAAAAAGATGAGCGTAAACTAGCTCTGTCATGGGTTTCCAGCGTAAAGCGGTTATCGAATAACCTTGAGCATAAAATGGCTCAAATAGACTTCACGCACATATTATTTTTTATGAGCGTAAAGACTCATGTAAAACCCCGTGCGTAAAAAAAACCATTCAGTGAGCGTAAAGTAGCTCGATCTCTATAAACGACAACAATGGTCTTTGTATGAGACAAATTCTATTGAATTATGTGGTAAATGCCATCATTGATATCTTCATGTCAAAGTCAGCTTTAAATGCGAGATTTGATGGCTTTTGTCCAGCGTGAAAGAGGCTGCTTTAGTCCTTGGCATAAAATCACCGGTGTAGACCCAAGCGTAAAAAGATCAATCTGCTTAGGCATAATACAATTAGCCTTGTCTTGGGCGTAAAGAAATTCCCTGCTCTGTTAGGCGTAAAGCAGGCCACTTATGACTGAGATGACTCCCTCATTGAAACACTTTTTACGCTCTTACAAGACCCCCTTCAAAGTTTTCAAATGTCCCAAAATTTGAAACACTTTGAACAGAAGCGTAAAAGTTGAGATTTGCTGAGCGCAAAATTCGGGATACGCAACAGTCGACCGCGTAAGAGCGGGGATATCCAACAGTCAGCGTAAACATAGGGATAGCCAACAGTCGGATTTAAATCTCTCTATAAATAGACCTTTTTGGAGAGAGAAAACACTTTTACTCATCCTCTCGAACCTCTTTACCTTTTCTTTCTTCGAAACTCTGATCTGATGGCTCCTAAGAAATCATCCGCCGCCGGCAGCAAGGGGAAAAAACTAGCCATTGATTCCTCGTCGACTGACTATGTGAGGACTTCTATTCAGTCGTCATCACCACAACGAAACCCTAACCCGGCCGTGGCTCCACCCATGATAGGTAAAAACCCTAATCTTCAGAAAATAAATCCGTCGGGGGAAGAAGAAGATAAACCAATTTTTCAGCTCTTTACGCCCACGTTGTACGTGTTAGCGTAAAGTTGAAATAATATTGTACGCCCACGTTGTACGTGTTAGCGTAAAGTTAAAAATAACATTGTACGTCCACGTTGTACGTGTTAGCGTAAAGTTTAGCAAGAGTACGCCCACGTTACACGTGTCTGCGTAAATCTGTTCTTGTGCTCACAGCCAATATGCTAGCGTAAAACTTAACTACGCTCATGTTCGTACATGCCAGCGTAAAAATTTACGCTCATATCACTGTATGGTAACGTGAAGTTAATCAATCTTTTCTGAGAGGTTTTGTCGAGCAAAAAACTTCGAACTAACTTGATCTTCTTTTGTTATTTTGACCAGTGGATCTGCAAGTCCACCCCCTTGCTGAAGTTTTCGGATCATTGGTGCGCTGTCGCAGGCACCCAAAAATAAAACCTTACTCTTAAAATTATATGTAGTAGAGAGAGAGTATGGATCGATCCCACGGAGAGTAATTAGTATAAATTTTATGCTATGTGAACAAGGATTGGGGGAGAGAGTTTTGAAAAGAAAATTTAAGAAGAGCTAAAGCAATTAAAGTATTAAAATCAATCAAGAAACAAATATTGGTCTCAGTGAACATTCACCATTGGAAATCATAAAATTGATCATTGATGCAAGCATAAATTAAATCATACTTTGAACATTTACCGTTGGAAGTATCTTCCTATCTCTCTTAGGCTTAGTTAATCAGATACAAGCGACCTAATTAACTTTACTTGC
Source organism: Iris pallida (assembly GCA_029216955.1). Classification (NCBI taxonomy): domain Eukaryota; kingdom Viridiplantae; phylum Streptophyta; class Magnoliopsida; order Asparagales; family Iridaceae; genus Iris; species Iris pallida. The sequence goes on from JANAVB010011283.1 coordinate 72,484, forward strand.
TAAATAATCTAAGACAAGCGCTATAGATTTAATCTAGCAAGTTCTTAAATAACAAAGAGATCGATAAAGCAAAACAATACAAGCACAAGCGGTTGCATTTAATTTTGTCAAACATTTTTCTCCTAAGATCTAATAAAACAAAGCAGTTTTATTAAAGCTTGGTTGCTTCACAAATTAGAAACATCAAACTATTACGGATTTGATATCTAATTTAGCGGTAGATCGAAATGAATAATAAACTAGTAGGCCTCCTAGTAATTAAACAAAACAATCATAAAAGTTGGCACAGAAAAACATTCAATATTCAAAGTATAACTCAAATATATAAAGCAATTTAGATCTCACAAGTTTATTGATTCCAAGGCTTTCGTACACTTCGACCAACAAGACTTCTAGCCGCACATGTTCTTCAAAACTTGAAAAGAAAAGTTGGAGAAAAAGAAGAAGAGTTGTGTTGTGTGTTTTTTCTTCTCATGATTTCTACCCCTTTTATACACCATAAATTAGTTTTTTCAAGCCCACATTATCTTCCACATATCCTCTAAAGGTTACAACTTCTCAAACCAAAAAAAGACTAAGTCATAAAGCAAGTACAAAAATGGTTATTTTGGCTCCTAATTCTGTTCACAGCATCTTTGATCTGACTTCATGCCTGATTTCGTCCATGATGCAGCCAGAATCTCGAAAATCACAAAATATGAAAGTTGTAGCCCTCTGTCTTAGCTTTCCGAATCATTTTGAAGGACCTCAATTGCTATTCGGATGAGGAAGTTATGCTCATTTTGGTGAAAGGTGTCAAAACTGTCCAGAATTGTATTTTAGCTCTATTTTGCACATAGTGTCTCCAAATGCATCCTAGAGCAAAATATAAATAGAATGAGTACCTTTAGTCATAAAATGATCATAAAATGGTGAACATTAAGGGATAAAAATATAATATTTTATGTTCTCATCAAATACCCCCACACTTAACTTTTGTTCGTCCTCGGACAAAACTCTTATTTATTTATTTTCAAAACAAAAATCAAGGTTGTAATGTCATAAATAAAGAATAACCATGCTCTTCAAAACTCATAACATATCATGAAAATATATTCTTAAACAACTTCTAATTACTTAGTAAGTAATTTTATTTGAAGATAGAGTAAACTAAATTGGTAGACCCTCACGGAAATAAACACTCAACTCTCGTATATTTGAAGGGTATGTGTTTCGCTTAAATTCATTCCAATAGAAATGATCTACCATAAGCTTGCATATCTTCTCATTCTCCACCACTTGGATCACATGCATAACACAAATCATAAGGACTTTTTATGGGTTGTAGTGGGGCTTAGGATTAAGGTAGGATATATTTTGGGAGTGTAGCTCAAAAGCCATCAAAATCTAGTGGAGCAAAATGATTTAACTCAAGCTCGCATATAAAATATATAAAACCAATCACCCCATTTAGCTTCTTCAAATTGACCTTAAAGCATTCAACATACCCCTTTATTGGAATTGGAGGAAGAATTATGAAAATGAATATCAAAAGTAAATTCCTCCATCACTTTCTTTCTTTCTTTTTTTCATTTTCTCATCATCTTTTTTTTTCATTTTCTTTTTTTTTCTTTTATTTTCATCATTTTTTTTTGCTTTTTTTTATGATGGAACTCAAGAATTTGTGAATAAAATATGCAGCCAAACTAGAAATTCAAATACCCCCACACTTATTTTTATACACCCATACATATCATAATGCTCCACTAGTTTTCTGGCATGGGTAAGAATTTTTTTTTTCAGGTTAAAGCTTGTAATATGGGTTAACAAAAATAGAAGCAATAAGGCTCAAAGGGGTTCAACCAAAGGAAAAATAATTTTAGGGTAGGCTATTTGGATTATGTAGCGTATAACAAAGATGGCCTTAATCATATTCATTTATGCATGTGTCGATGTGACCTCGAAGAGAATCTAAGCAAGTTCTAGAGAAACAAGTCCATGGAAGAATAACTCTCATCAAAGAAAATAGTAAGACTGATGTGTCAGTCTAAAGGCTCAAAATCTTACCGGCTTTTGTCTACCAAATTTAGTCACAACCATCCTCAAGAAAAATAACTATACTAATTAATTCTAAGTTGAAAAGAGTATTTATTCAATCATGTTATGAATTTTTTAAACTTAGATAAATCTTCCTCATGACATACACAACCAAAAATTATTGAAAAACAAAACTTTTATTTTTTTTTAAAAAAAATAAAATAAAACTTTATTGAAAACCACAAAAACATAAAAAAACTGAAACTGCTTAAAGTAATTAAATCCCCTCCCCCACATTTAAACCGGCATTGTCCCAATGTAAGGCTAAATGCAAAGAAAAGACAAAAATAAACAACAATAAAAATAATAAAAAAGAAATTGCAAGAATAAGAACAAACTCCCATTGGGTTGCTTATGTTTATAGTCGTGGATGTGCCGTCCTTCAATTGGTATCAGTTGGATCCTCAAGGTTCAATTCATCCACATTCTCCACTTTGAAACCTTCATAGAAAAGCTTGAGCCTTTGGCCATTTAGCTTGAACACTTTAGATGTTGCTAAACTTTGAATTTTAACTACACCATGATTAAAAACATTAGTAACAACAAAAGGACCAATCCAACGAGAACGTAATTTACCCGAAAATAGACGAAGTCTTGACTGGTATAGAAGGACTTTTTGACCAACTTGAAACTCTTTCCTAGAGATCATCTTGTCATGAAAAGCTTTAGTTTTCTCTTTGTAAATTCGAGCATTCTCATAGGCGTCATTGCGAATTTCCTCCAGCTCTTGTAGTTGTAACTTTCTATGTTCTCCATTTTCATATGCCTTCATATTGAGACTCTTGATAGCCCAATAAGCCTTGTGTTGTAACTCAACAGGAAGATGGCACGGTTTTCCAAACACCAACCGGTATGGTGACATACCGATAGGTGTCTTATAAGCAGTTCTATATGCCCACAAAGCATCATCCAAGCGCAAACTCCAATCTTTTCTACTCGGATTGACCGTCTTCTCAATGATGGACTTAATCTCTCTATTTGATACCTCCGCTTGCCCACTCGTTTGTGGATGGTAGGCAGTTGACACCTTGTGGGTCACATGGTACTTTTTCAGCAAAGACTCGACGGTTCGATTGCAAAAGTGAGTACCTCGATCACTTATTAAGGCTCTCGGAATCCCAAACCTGGAGAATATGTTGGACTTGATAAAATCTGAAACAACTTTAGAATCATTAGTCCTGGTAGCTTTAGCTTCTACCCACTTTGATACGTAATCAACAGCAAGCAAAATATAAACATAACCAAAAGATACAAGGAACGGTCCCATAAAATCGATGCCCCAAACATCAAAAATTTCACAAAATAATCTAGGATGTTGTGGCATTTCATTCCTTTGAGATATATTACCTGTCTTTTGGCAATTATTACATGTTTTACAGAAAGAATATGAATCACGAAATAAAGACGGCCAATAGAAACCACATTCTAATACTTTTCTTGCCGTCCTCTTAGCTCCAAAATGTCCTCCACATGCATAAGAATGACAAAAGGTGAGAATTGAAATAATTTCATTTTTATGTACGCACCTTCTTATTATTTGATATGCACAATGCTTCCACAGGTATGGGTCATCCCACACATAGTATTTCGCATCACTTTTAAGCTTATCTCTTTGAGCCTTTGACAAACCATGAGGAAACATATTAGTAACCAAATAATTTACTATATTTGTATACTAGGGTAATATCGCAATTGCAGCAAACAATTGCTCATCGGGGAACGTTTTTTTGCAGACGAAGTTCATCCTCCACATGAACTAAACGACTTAAATGATCTGTAACATGATTTTCTTTTCCTTTTTTATCTTTGATCTCCAAATCAAATTCACTCAAGAGAAGTATCCATCGGATTAACCTTGGTTTTGCCTCTTTCTTCGTCATCAAATAACGAAGAGCTTCATGATCAGAATAGACAATAATTTTAGTACAAAGCAAATAAGATCTAAATTTTTCTAAAGCAAAAACAACAGCTAAAAGTTCTTTTTCAGTAGTAGAGTAATTTCTCTGAGCATCATTCAATGTTCTTGAAGCATAATAAATTGCGTGAGATGCTCCTCCCATCCTTTGACCCAATACAGCGCCGACTGCATAATCACTTGCATCACACATTATCTCAAAAGGTACGTTCCAGTCAGGGGGCTGGATAACTGGGGTAGAAGTTAATAATTTCTTTAGTGTATCAAATGCCTTTTTACATGCCTCATCGAATTCAAATGCCACATCCTTTTGTAGCAACTTGCACAAGGGTAACGCTATTTTGGAGAATTCTTTGATGAATCTTCGATAAAAACCTGCATGTCCAAGAAAAGAACGAACTTCCCTCACACTAGTAGGATAAGGTAAAGATTGAATAATATCAATTTTGGCTTTATCTACCTCAATTCCCTTAGATGAAACAATATGACCCAAAACTATACCTTGTTCAACCATAAAATGACATTTTTCTGAGTTTAACACAAGATTAGTTTCTACACATCTTTGGAGAATAAGTGTAAGATTATGCAAGCATTTATCAAAAGAGTCTCCATAAACTGTGAAATCATCCATAAATACTTCTATAATATGCTCAACATATTCTGAAAAAATGCTAACCATACACCTTTGGAAAGTGGCTGGGGCATTGCAAAGACTAAATGGCATGCGGCGATATGCAAAAGTTCCAAACGGACATGTAAAAGTTGTCTTTTCTTGATCTTCCGGAGCAATTGGAATTTGAAAATAACCTGAATAACCATCAAGAAAACAATAGTAAGTATGACCGGCTAACCTTTCAAGCATTTGATCAATAAAAGGTAATGGAAAGTGGTCTTTGCGAGTTTCAGCATTTAATTTTCTATAATCTATACAAACCCGCCACCCATTCTGGACACGAGTGGGAACTAGTTCATCATTTTGATTCTTTACGACAGTTATTCCGGTCTTTTTAGGAACCACTTGCACCGGACTAACCCACTGGCTATCTGAAATAGGATAGATCACTCCAACTTCAAGAAGTTTTAGGATCTCCTTTTTTACTACCTCCATCATGGGTGGGTTTAATCGTCTTTGCGGTTGTCGGGATGGTTTTTCTCCTTCCTCAAGTAAGATGCGATGCATGCATGTAGACGGACTAATTCCTTTTATATCAGCAATTGTCCAACCGATAGCCGTCTTGTGCTCCTTAAGGACATGTACAAGCTTTTCTTCTTGTGTTGTACTAAGTTTATTAGAAATGATCACTGGTAATGTTCCTCCATCTCCAAGAAAAACATACTTGAGGTGACTAGGAAGAGGCTTCAAGTCTGGAACAGGGGCCTACAAAATAGAGGGTGAAGGCCTCTTGTTAGAAATTGATAAGGAAATAGAAGGAAAGTTACCTGACGGTTGTACTTTTGAACAATCATTCAATGATGCAATAGTTTCCTGCAAATTAGTACTCAGAGCTAACCCCTTATGCTCTTTTTCGAGATGCTCACTAATCGCAACTTCTAATTCATCTTTGCCATCAAGTTCAAAAACATCCTGTGCTAGAGAATCAACCACATCAATAGAATAAACAGTATTATCATCATCAGGATATTTCATGGCATCATAAATATTAAATTTAATAATTTCACCATCAAATTCCAAAGTAAGTATGCCACTATGCACATCTATCTTAGTCTTGGATGTCTTTAAAAATGGTCTTCCTAACAAAATAGGAGCAGTTTGATCACCATTTTCTATATCAAGCACATAAAAATCAGCAGAAAAAACTAAATTATCAATTTGTACAAGAACATCCTCAATTAATCCCTTGGGATAGGCATTAGATCTATCAGCCAATTGAATTAAAACACCAGTTTTATTCAGAGGTCCAAGATTTAGAGATTCATATATAGAATATGGCATGACGTTGATAGAAGCTCCTAAATCTAACATGGCTTTCTCATATTTATTGTTACCTATCTTACAAGGGATAGTAAACATTCCTGGGTCTTTGCATTTCGTAGGGAGTTTTCTTTGAATTACTGCAGAAACACTCTCCCCTACTTTCACTTTTTCATATCCTTTAAGTTTTTGTTTCCTCTTTATTGTACACAATTCTTTTAAAAATTTAGCATAACGAGGTACTTGTTTGATAGCATCTAAAAGTGGAATATTTACCTCATATTTACGAAAAGTCTTATATAACTCATTATTTTGTTCAATTTTTCTAGATTCTGCTAAAGCTTGAGGAAAAGGAGGTACTGGTTTATAATCAGAAAGAGGTGGAAACTTATAATTGGGTACTTCATCATCGTTGGGGAAGTTCGTGTCTGCAACGGTTGTTTTCTCTTCCTCTTGTTTTGACGATGTAGGTGCTTCTTTTACTTGAATGTCAACCTCTTTACCACTTCTTAAAACGATTGCACTTGCATTTTCTTTCGGATTTATTATCGCTTGAGATGGTAGCTTCCCTGAACTTCGTACCTCCAGCTTATTAATTGCTGTAGCCATTTGGCTCATTTGATTGTCCAAGCTTTGAATACTGGCCCTTGTCTCCTGAATACTGGCCCTTGTCTCCTGTTGAAATTGTAAATTATTAGTGGCAAGAGACTTAACAATATCTTCTAAAGACATACCAGAGTTAGAAGTTTGGCCCGATTGTTTTTCATGGGGATATGGTTGCTTGTACTGTTGGTAACTTGGCCGATTTTGATTGACGGAATGATTTGATTGTAGATTTCCATAGTTGAAATTAGGATGATCTCTCCATCCTGGATTGTATGTGTTTGAATAGGGATCATACTTCCTTTGTGGTTGTCCAGGAAAACTACCTACCACATTTACTTGCTCATTGGGCTCCTCTTGAAGAGTTGGGCACATGTCAGTTGGATGCCCCGTTATTGAACATATCCCACAAGCCTTCGCCGTTTGTATGTTACCTACAGCCATTTGACGAACAAGAGAAGTTAAACTAGCAATTTGTTGTTCTAGGGAAGAAATATTTACCTCGTTGGCGTGTTTAGATGGAAGATCTAGCCTAGTGCCAAATTGTTGAGAATTTGCAGCCATATTTGCAATTAAATTTCTTGCGGCCTCAGGAGTTTTATCTACCAAAGCTCCTCCACTAGCAGCATCTATCATGCTTCTATCATTTGATAGAAGGCCTTCATAGAAGTATTGAATAAGCAGTTGCTCACTAATTTGATGATGGGGACAACTTGCACATAATTTTTTGAAATGTTCCCAGTACTCGTGGAGAGATTCTGTATTGTGTTGCCTTACCCCACAAATTTCTTTTCGGATATTGGCCGCCCTTGAAGCTGGAAAGTACTTTTCTAGGAACAATCTTTTCATCTCATTCCATGTGACAATACTTCCGGAGGGTAGGTAGTAGAGCCAATCCTTAGCCGCATCCTTTAATGAAAATGGAAAGGCTTTTAATTTAATTTGCTCTTCAGTCACCCCCGTTGGCTTCATACTTGTGCAAACCACATGAAGCTCCTTTAGATGCTTGTGAGGGTCTTCACCAGCAAGACCATAAAAAGTTGGCAATAAATGTATAAGTCCAGATTTTAATTCAAAAGTAGTCGTAGCATCTAAAGTAGGAAACGTTATGCATAAAGGGTGTTGATTCAAATCTGGGGCAGCGAGTTCTTTCAAAGTTCTATTTGCAGCCATGACTCCTTCAGGATTAGAGTTGCAAGAGAATACGAAATCCGGAGCGAGGTTGTTCTCGTTTGATTCTCTTTGAGTTTTCTTCCTTAACCTGCGCAAAGTTCTTTCTATTTCTGGATCGGTCTGAAAATCACCTTGATTAGAAGATCGAGTCACAACCATAAACAATAAAGAACAATATGAAAAGTAATTCAAAAAAAAAAATGAGAATGATAACTAATGATTTTTTTTTTGTAAATGAATAAAATATAATTAATTATAAAAAATAAAGATCACAAAAGCACAAAAATTAACTAAGATTACTTCCCGGCAACGGCGCCAAAATTTGGTGTGCTGTCGCAGGCACCCAAAAATAAAACCTTACTCTTAAAATTATATGTAGTAGAGAGAGTAAGGATCGATCCCACGGAGAGTAATTAGTATAAATTTTATGCTATGTGAACAAGGATTGGGGGAGAGAGTTTTGAAAAGAAAATTTAAGAAGAGCTAAAGCAATTAAAGTATTAAAATCAATCAAGGAACAAATATTGGTCTCAGTGAACATTCACCATTGGAAATCATAAAATTGATCATTGATGCAAGCATAAATTAAATCATACTTTGAACATTTACCGTTGGAAGTATCTTCCTATCTCTCTTAGGCTTAGTTAATCAGATACAAGCGACCTAATTAACTTTACTTGATAAATAATCTAAGACAAGCGCTATAGATTTAATCTAGCAAGTTCTTAAATAACAAAGAGATCGATAAAGCAAAACAATACAAGCACAAGCGGTTGCATTTAATTTTGTCAAACGTTTTTCTCCTAAGATCTAATAAAACAAAGCAGTTTTATTAAAGCTTGGTTGCTTCACAAATTAGAAACATCAAACTATTACGGATTTGATATCTAATTTAGCGGTAGATCGAAATGAATAATAAACTAGTAGGCCTCCTAGTAATTAAACAAAACAATCATAAAAGTTGGCACAGAAAAACATTCAATATTCAAAGTATAACTCAAATATATAAAGCAATTTAGATCTCACAAGTTTATTGATTCCAAGGCTTTCGTACACTTCGACCAACAAGACTTCTAGCCGCACATGTTCTTCAAAACTTGAAAAGAAAAGTTGGAGAAAGAGAAGAAGAGTTGTGTTGTGTGTTTTTTCTTCTCATGATTTCTACCCCTTTTATACACCATAAATTAGTTTTTTCAAGCCCACAATATCTCCCACATATCCTCTAAAGGTTACAACTTCTCAAACCAAAAAAAGACTAAGTCATAAAGCAAGTACAAAAATGGTTATTTTGGCTCCTAATTCTGTTCACAGCATCTTTGATCTGACTTCATGCCTGATTTCGTCCATGATGCAGCCAGAATCTCGAAAATCACAAAATATGAAAGTTGTAGCCCTCTGTCTTAGCTTTTCGAATCATTTTGAAGGACCTCAATTGCTATTCGGATGAGAAAGTTATGCTCATTTTGGTGAAAGGTGTCAAAACTGTCCAGAATTGCATTTTAGCTCTATTTTGCACATAGTGTCTCCAAATGCATCCTAGAGCAAAATATAAATAGAATGAGTACCTTTAGTCATAAAATGATCATAAAATGGTGAACATTAAGGGATAAAAATATAATATTTTATGTTCTCATCAATCATCAGTTGGTATGGTAGGTTCGAACTATTTGGAAGATTTATCTCATGTCCAATTTCTCCAGTCGAACCCCAAGTATCCGGCAGAGAGGGCACAGTTGATAGCAGCTCAAGGGGATAGATTGTTGCTATCCATGATAAATGGGGAGTTGTTGAATTCACTAGACGGACAACATTTCGCAAAACCAGCTTTTCTGTTTGGAGATGCCATTGATTGTAAATCCCAAACACACCCCAAAAAAGAGTCTTGGGTTTTTAAATTTGGGAATAGAGCTATGTATCTTCCAGATATGGACAGAGATTATACTTTATCGGCATTCGTTCATGCCACTCATCCACGACAGATGTTATGGAATTTGACTCCCAATGGTCATGGACGCCCAGGTAGAATTGTCTTCAAGAGAGAACGTGCCAATGATATGGGATACTTTGCTAGTGTTCCAAATGGAGGCGTTACTTCTATTTTAGGCCTTATGCCAGGCTCTAATCCAAGCGAAGATTCGGGCCTAATACAGCCAGTTCAAACTCTGATGTTTGTCAATAAATTTATGAAGGAAGCTGTATTGTATCCTCAAACCAACCCTAGACTGCCGGATGGTTGACTCCATTCAACCAGAGTTGGATTCAGATAAGCCTTTGGATGATGAAGAACTTTGAGGAAGAATTGAAAGATATTGGCTTATACGAAGCAGTAGCTTCCACCAGCTATGGTATTCCTGCGAATGGAAACTTATTTCTGGCCTTGATGGAGCTATATTTGAGTACAACTGGAACTTTTGCTACTCCGAAGGGTGAAATGGGTCTTGCCCTTCATGAGATGCTGTTTATCTCGAAGCTGCCAATGGGGGAGGCCCCATATGAAGAATATGTTCCCTCAAACAGGGAGCTTGCTGAGATCAGAGAAGTCAACCCTCAGTTAGTCGAGACATACGAAGAACTGATGTGCCACTACCTGACTTGTACCATGATGCACGAAAGTACGTCCCATCTGGCGTATATCAACAAATGGATGACTTATCTTTTCTTCCACAAGGATAAAATTTCCAAGGAAGATAAAGAAAGGTTTCAGGAGAACAAGGCTCCAGTAATCAACATAGATTCGACGATCCCTTCTAACAAGGTTCGGGATATGATGGTTACTTATAAATTCCCGAATAAATATCTGTCGACGAAGACTGGGGAATTTCCTGCAGGAACTGAAGCCTTGAGCTTCCTCAGATATGGTAGTCAGAGAATCTCTCGGAGAGCTTTGCTGGCAGGCTTTCTTTCTTTATGGTTGAGAAGATGGGTTGTACCAGGTATTGGTACTGTTGACAGAATTCATCGCAGTGTGCTATGGCCAGCAGTGCGTCTGGTATTTAAAGTCAGGATTAACCTGCTGTCGGCCATGGTGTGCCGGATAAATACAGGTTTAAGAACCTTCGGTGAGGAGTTAATTAACAATGCTCCTCATCGGAAAGTTCTCCCTAGGGTAGAGATGCCCTACACTTATCTGATGGGCTGGTTGTTGCATCACAACTGCAGATTATTACCGTCGGGCCCAGGCGATGATGCGGAGGTCTTTCTCCAAAAATTCAGCAAAGCTACATGGATTGCTACGACTGTAGCAGATACCCGAGCGGTTTTGAATTATTCATACGGTTGGAACTTCTTTTGTACCCGGGCCGCATGTTCCGGCAGACTGCTTTGGTGTCCAGTTCGAAGATGAAGTTGACGGAAGAGTTGTATTGCCACAGTTAGTCTTTAGGTGGCTTCAGTGCATCAGACCGTCTCATCTAATGTACAGAAACGAAGACAATTGTGCGTTCGAACCATACTTACCCAGTAGGTTTGCTCGCCAATTTGGATATGATCAACTTCATGTTGGTAATCCTCTAACTAATTTCCGTTACTATGAGAAATTACTTGACGGAGCTAGAGGATGGAGGTATTTTGGTAGTGCTCGGACTGGTGCTAAATTTCGAATTTCGACTGCCACCAGTACTACAGAACTGCGTTACTCCATACGTATGCCCACTTCTATGCTTCAATTCGTTCCTTTGCCCATGGGTACAATATGAAGGGTAGTCTGAGGTTGCCGAAAGAAGGAGATATTGAAGAGCGTCAGGGTACAGTAGACATCCCTGACGATACTGTCACCCCAGATCCGTTAGTAGTAGTTATCCCGACAGGAGTTGGAGAACCAGTGTAGAACCTATCATACTGCTAAAGGCCGTAAAAGAAAACAATGTACAGCTGCCACATCTCCAGAAAAATACACCAGAAAAGAGGAAGAGGTCCACCACAAAAAGGGCCTTCTAAGACAAATGTTCATATCCAGAAGAGGATATTGAGGAAGATCCTCTCGTCGGTCCTTCGTCAGCTCATCCTGGAGAGGGTCTTCAGGCCCTCCATAGACAGTTGGATCCGGATCTGTAACACTTTTGTCTCCTGGACGTCTTAGCACCTCGCTTCATTTTCTTTGCCGTCCAAGGCACAAGTTACGCAAGGTATGCTACTGTATCTGCTGCTGATCAAGATCGCATTCCATCAGACGAACCGGCTCTTGACTTTGAGGATGATGACTGGGATGGTGATTATGACACATATCTTAAAAAAAATGCACATATTCAGTATTATACAAAACCTATACGGAATTATGTATCAAGGTTTCGCTATTAATAATTTTTTTTGTTCATTTTGCAGATGTCATAATTGCACCAAAGTCGTAATTCCTCTTCTCAAGAAGAAGAAATTCATGAAGAAAATGAGGAATCTGAAGGGGAAGCTTCTTCTTCAGGAAACTCAGATGCTGGAGGCGGGGGTGTACAAAAGCCTGAGATGGAGCCTCTAAAGAACATCCTCCGTCGCTTGAGGCCCAGCAAGCAAAGTCTGAATTGTTTCTCTTGTTTGAGGATCAGCACCAAGAGGAGACAAGAGTCGACCCTACTGTAGGAGATGAGGAAACTACTGGAGGTGATCCAGAATTGAACCAAGAATAGCTGTAAAAAGTTTCACTATGGCTGAACACTGGGCAATCCTATGGAGCCATCAACTGAAGGAGACGCTGGAGGCAACTTGAACTTTAACAAAGTGGGGGAGATGATAACATCCTCTACTGTTGTCACCGATCCCAGTACCAATTTCTGGTAAGACAACGTCAGAATCTGAACTAGCTCCTGTAGTTGTCATCACACCCATTGATATTACCGCCGCAGAACTCTAGAAACGGCGGGGTGACAAAATATTGAAGAAGTCGAAACTGAGGCCCTTGGAACCCGACAACAATAGCAACATTATCGGTTCCATCCTATCTGTTGTTACCGATTGGAGATATAATCCCTGAAGCTTCCAGGGATCTATTGGCTATAACGGTGGTAGCAGCAACGACTTCATCTACCCTGCTGTTGTACCGCGATGTCTGCTTCTGATCTGCAAGAAAAGACCTGTTGGAATTGTGCCAAGCCAAGTTCCAGCACAGAAATGGATCTCCTAGTTGAGATTTATACCGACACATTTTACAAAAGTTTGGCAACCTTGATAAAAATGGTCCTAAACGAGGGCCTTAATTATGAGAACTTTGAAGACGACAATGTCTTCGACCATCAATAACGTTGCTCTGTTCAGGGATGCAGAGAGAGCTGCCAAATTGGGAGAAATTGTGGAGGACCTTGAACAACCAATCAGAGAATATCTCAGGCTGTCAAGTAGAACCGTAGAAAGTCTTATTGAGGAGGAATATAAAGCCTTAACAGCCGATTTCCTGCTCGGGAAGCTACATACAATCAATCTCTTCGTGAACATAGTCTAAAAGTCACCAAGGAGAAATCATTCTTGGCTGGGATAAAGCCCTCACTTTATAGTCACAGGGTAGCTTATGATGCTCTGAACATAGATATTCAGAACAAATCATGACATCCACGAGTTCGAGGCACAGTTGGCTCGCCTTAAGGCTGAAAGAGACAGGATGATCGAAGCTCGAAATCTGCACCTACCCAGAGTTCAGTTGTTAGAAGAGAAAGCTTATGGGGCTGAATCGACTATCAGGACCCTTGATGAAGCTAAAGAGGGTTTAATGACAACCTCGCTAAGCTTTCTTGCATTTGCACCCTGAGGCTCGAGTGTCGAGGCTACAAAGAAAGTTATGAGTTTCTTGGTAAACGACTAGAAGAACTACGACAGTTACTTCTAGATATTTCTACTCCACTTTAAAGAATTTCTTGTAATCCATTTTGTAATGTTCCAGATGAATGGAATATGTTTTGTGATCCTATCGTTTATAAAAAACAATAGGCATGAGATAGGAGATACTTATCAGAGGTTATAGGAACATGACAAGTCTTTAAATGCATTATATCTATTCAGAGGTAATATGGACATGATAGATAAGTGAATTTTAATATTCATCCAATGATCATGAGAACATGATGAAATAATAAATTCAATTAATCATCTGATGAGACAGAAGATTAATCTCCTCTCGAGAATATACAATACTATCAGAGGTAATATGGACGTGATAGTATGTAAGGACCCAAAGAAGAGTAGATTAATATCTATGCAGAGGTCAAATGAACATGATAGATAAAAAAAAAGTACTCGTCAGAGGTAATATGAACATGAGAGTATATGAGAAAGTAGATAAATATCTACACAGAGGTCAAAATGATAGTTAGGAAGATTTGATATTCATTAGAGGACTTAAGATCGTGATAAATAAAAAATCCAACTTTATGTGCCAACCAGCAAGATATAAGAAAAAAGTGAGTAGTCAGCTTGACCAAACTTTGGTAGCTGGGGAGTAATAAGATATGTCATTGAATTCTTCCGAATCTGATGAGCTAGAAGAGAATTCTTCTTGTATATCGTCATCAAAAAGTGAGACGGATCATATCCCAGCCCATGAGAGTCTTCTGTAAAACGGATCGCCGCATAATGGTAGTCGTCTACCTTCCCTTGATTAAGACCTTGCATAGTCTTTAAATCATATCCCATATTTTGGATGATCTTGATAATTGTTGACTATATTTGTCAATTGGATTCTTCCTTTATCTTTATTCTTCAGATCATCTATCCGGGTAACAGGGATATTTTGGCCAGACCAAATACTATTTGGCGCTTGTTTTTTATCAGATGGAACCACGAAAGGATTCTTGTATCGTCTGAAGGTTACACAAGCTTGTGATGAAGCGGATCATTTATAGTCTGATTACTATACTTAGGATTAGTCAACGGTGGACCATCATCCGTCTTTGCTTAGAATTGCCAATATTGACGATCAATGGTGATTCTAGATCATTCGTACCAGAAGTACGCCCTTTGACTTTGATCATAAAAGGTTGAACTTGACTCTTAGCAGAGAATTCTATTGATTCCTCCGGTAAGTTGAGTTTTCCTTTAACCTTGATTATCAAAGGTTGATCATTGACAAGTTGAGATTGGATTCGTCCCTTGACTATGATCTTCAAGGGTTGTTCTCTGGTGGATCTTCATTAATAGACTGATCCTCAGGTGATGATTCTTCAGCTATGTCTGATATCTCTTTCATATGCTCTGTTATAAAGCCTTGAATCAGAGAAGTAGGCTTCGACACCCTTGAAAGGATTAATATCAGCAAATTCAGTTTTCACAACTCCTTGGGAATCTACATACTTGAAGCATTGGTGGAGAGTTGAAGGCACAATATTGTGCTCATGAATCCACGGTCTTCCAAGAAGAATATTGCAGGATACATCCGAGTTGATAACATAGAAAGTTACCATGGATCGAAGATCACCAATCTGCATCTGTAACCGAATCTTCCCAGTGGCTTACTCTTGCCAGAGTTAAAACCAACAATAGTAGTACTATGTAAGTCAGTTCACTAATGAAATCCTCAAGGGTCTTAGCATACTCTGGAGAATTATGCTAATTGAAGACCCGGGATCAATGTAAATCCTGTCAATTTCAGTGGATCCGATATATCCAGTGTAGCACAGAGGTCTATCATGCTTGTTGTGTTTCAATAGCATATCCTCTTGTGTGAAGATGATGTTGGGAATTGCTTCCATCATGCTATGACATTGTGGACATGACACTGGCATATTATCGGGAGTCTTGAGTTGAGCTAAGCATGAGTATGCTTGAAGTAAAGCTTCACTCAAGGTCTCTCTGCTTTCTCTGGAGAGGCAAAGTAGTTCAAATATAGCAATCTAGCCGGAGTATTGGCTAACTGAGCTAGAATATCGAATTTGTAAGGCTTCATTGTCACCCCCTGATTGGAAGCAGACTTCAATGGGATATCAAAGCGCACTGCTTTCTGTTTTCCTTTTTCAACCACCGACGGTTTAGCAGGAACAGGAGAAGATTGAGCCGGTAGTGTTTCCACTACATCTTCTGCTTCTTTGGAGGATCCCTCATAGTCTTTATGGTACTCCTTTCCAGATCTTGTACCAGTAAAAGTTTCTTCTTCAGGCTCAGGAGAAGAAAGTACCATATTACAGGATTTAGTCTTTCTTCCTTTAGCCTTCTTCTTGCGAGGATGGTTACGAGAAATTTCAGAACCCAATCCAGCGGTAGAATTCTGATTTTGAATTTGTAAAGGAAGACGGATTCCTTTATCATGGTTCAAACCTTCGGCCTTTTGAAAGTCGTAACCCATCTTCTTCATGAGAATGACAGATTGCTGACTATACAAATGGATAGGCAGTGGACTTTGAACAGGCATTTCAGCACAGGACGAGGAATGAATCTCTGCAACTACCGGAGAATGAAGTACAGATGTCTCTGTAGTTAAGGGAGAAGAAGGATTCGGGAAACAAGGAGAAATCCCTGTTGGAGCCTTTTCATAAGCAGCAAAGACTCGTTGTGCCCGGTATAAAGGAACACTATTCATGGCTAGCCACTGCTGATGAGTAAGCTTGAGCTTGGTAGGAGGAGCTAGACTTGGAGGACAGATGTTTAGTCCTTTCAGTCTATCTTCCAGAGGGAGGCCATTCCATAGATGATCCAGATCATCAGGATCTGGAATAATATGAGAAATCATGTTGCAAGTTTGACTTTCTTGCCTTTCTTGGATTCTGAAGTTTTACCTTCATTTTCCAGTTCAGGCACTAAGTCAGGATGTACCCACATGATTTCACCATTCTTCAATGTGAGAGGCAGCAATCCTGTATTTTCTTCTATGGCAGGCTGGATATTCACAATCTTCATCGTCGCCTTCGGAATCGGTATAATTCCATCTGGACTTGCTGAGAGGAAAATCCCCAAACTGAAGAGAAACCATATTGGTTGTCACCGTATGGTCATCATTGGTTAAAGCGATGGCGCCACCATTTATCAGCTCTTACATCTTCTTTTTCAAGACATAGCAGCACTGGTAGGATGATTAATGTATCTATGATAGATACAATACTTGGGATTGTCAGTCAAATTCACCTCATTAGGCCTTTTTGGCTCTGGAATCTGAAGTTTACCACTTTTGACCAGACATTGGAATATCCCTGGGATATCGCTTTCGTCAAAGGAGTATTCTTCCTTTGGCTTGGAAGATTCTTGATTGCTTGATGTCAACTTGCTCTTGGAAAGATTGACCATAAAAGTATCTTTTTCTTTCACATTACGATTGCCGAGATTATTGCCAGGATTATTTTTCTTCCCTTTATCTTCTGACGCGAAAATCATCCCATGTTCGCGAGCCAACCTACCATTGGTCTCGGCAGAAATCGCTGCTATAATGAACGAAGCCCAATCTGTGAATTAGGAACCCGTGAAGACAGCGATGGATGGTCGCAGATTCATCTTGCATGTGTCAATCAACGCTGAATCTGGCATACCAAGAGGCATCTTTAGAGTAGCCTGTCGGAAGCGTTCAATGAATGTCCGAGTATCTTCTTTCTCCTTTTGTTTGATTTCTATCAAGGAGGACATGTTCATGTCCATACCTCTTCATAGAAGCGGAGAGGAACATTGCTTTGAATTCGTCAAAAGACGAAATAGAGTTATCAGGTAAGCTGCGATACCAGTCATCAGCTGAACCCGTCAGACATCCGATGAACACGGGTGAGAAGAGCATCATTTTTCTGCAAGTGTACAGTCAATATCAAAGTAATTGATATATTGACTGGGAGATGCTTTTCCATCGAACAAAACCATGGATTGTGGCTTGAACTTCGGTGGAAAGGGTACGTCATTCCAATGAGGAGGATAAGGTTGCTTAATCCCTAGCCTCTGGAGTTGATCTTTGTGCCTCAAAACTTCAAACTGTGCTTTAAGTTCACGCACTGCTTGAATGGCTTCACTGGTTTGAGAAGCACATTTGACTGAGTAGTCGTTGGATGCACCATGACCCCCACCGGAGGTGGTACATCTTCTGGAAGAATGGGATCCAGAGATGCAAAATTTTGATTAGCAGTGGGCTCTTGAATATTCAAGATATTTCAGCCCCTTGACTATCTTGAGTTTGTGCTGCTACTGGTGCCGGTGTCACTGCTGTCGGTTGAGCAGTTTGCTGATTCAAAATTATTTGATGCATGTTTTGCACCATGTTAAGCATATCCTTCAGTGATTGTTCAACAGCAGTAAGACGTTGTTCTGTATTAGCAGATGACGTCTCTGGCTCATCTCCAACAGCGTAGGATTCAACCTCTCTTGAAGATACAGAAGGGTTTGTATAGAAGTACGAATCCACGCTATCGGTATCAGACTCAAAAGATTGAGTACCCCCAGCCTCTGAATCAGAAGTCTGCAATTGTCTTTGTCTTCTTGATCGAGTATTCTGATATACCTTCAAAGGAATCAAGAAGCCTGTTGAACTGTTGTTGACTTGGAGTTTGGGACGTGTTCCGTCTTGGACGTCGTCCTCTGTTAGTATGAGATGCCATGTTGACAGACACATATGGCGACTCATGTTCTTGGTCTTCAGCTTGATGTGGAGGTACATTGAAACTCAATCGATCAAAAACTGATCGTCTTGAAGCCGAACAACAACAGTTGATCACAACCTGGTGGTATTCACAAAGATGTTTTTCTTGGGAGAATGTCACCGGAGATTGTCTATTCTTACGCTTTTGCATTAGCAATTCACGTAAGTCAGAAGGAGTGGATGAAGTATTCTTCTTTATTACATTGGGGGTGAAAAAACGTTTAGTCCCTTGTGTATAAAGAAGATTACTGGCTGCATTCGCAGAACCAAATTGTACATTTCTACGCGTTTGGAATTGTGTGCGTAAATCTTGAGATTTAGCACGCAGGACCATTTTCCTGGCGTGTGATTTATAAATTTGGTACCTTACGTAAAGCAGTATAAGAAGGTCGTTGGTGTAGAACGGAAGTTTTATCAACAATATTTTTACGCTGTACACGTTTAGATACATTCACATTCGACATGTGAGCATCTTTGTGAATTTCATCTATACTGTCATAGACAGGAGATTTATCTTTACGCATGGAACGTAAAATCTTGTTATCTGCCACATTTCCAACGGGAGATTTTGTTTTACGCGAGGAGCGTAATTTATTTGGGCCTACACATCACCGACGGAGACTGATTCTTACACCCAGAAGCACAAGCTTTAGAGTCTGCCCCATTACGAACGGGAGTCTCATTCTTATGAACTGAGTGTAAAATTTGGTTCTTACCCACTGAGCGTAAAATTTGATTTTTACGCGGTGGGTGTGAAACCTGGTTATCTTCACCGTTACAAACGGGAGATAAATCGTCACACTTCGAGTGCAACTTTGAAGTAGGGACTGCCTCGTTATGAACGGGAGCCCCTACGACAGGAGTGGGAAGAACCTCCTTGTCATCAGAAGCAGCAGAGAGATCAGAAATCACTTTGGATTTGGGAATCCAAACTTTTGTGTTTTGCGAGACTTTTGAACATTGGAATGGCGAGAACCACCCCCAGTTCGGAGCATCTCTTCATAGGCAGTCTGGTCGAAGTGTACCACCAGAGTCTTCTTGGTCGAACCGACCGAAACATCATCATATTGAGCAATCGCCTCCTCGTCAGAGGAGAAGGTCGTCCCCAGCAGAGTCGCCATTTTTGTTTCGATTAACAAAATGCCTTGGAGGAATTGGCTTTTGAAACAAAAACAAGAAGAAAAGTACGAGAAGTACAAATTTGATTCTGGAAAAGTATTGCTATGGAAGTCTGATTCGTAAACGATCACTTTGTTCCTTGGACCATATGATGATGATGAAGATCATTGCTTGAAGTAGAACAATTTGGAAGAACTAATGCACCAGAAAGGTATCGACGCACTTGGGCACTGATGGCGAGCCGAATGCTTTCCTGCTTTGCTTCACTTTGTTCTGGAAAAAAGTTGAAGAAGGATGCTCTAGAGAATCAAAATCTCGAAGCTCTGATCTCTGTATTCTCTCCTATCTCTCCCTCTGTGTTGTGTTGTATGAGAAAAAATGAGTCCATTTATAGACTGGGGCTTTCATGCGTAAAAGAGTATCAACATCTGTCTTTACGCTAACAACTGCCCTCCACGATCAGAATCATCCTCTGTATGTGCTGACACGTGTTCCATCATTTCAGTAAGAATAGGATACATGTACACACGTTCTTCGAAATAGGTGGCATGAAGACTACGTAGGCACACCACGTTCCAGACTGGCCAGAACGAATCGGGCGTAAAAAGATGAGCGTAAACTAGCTCTGTCATGGGTTTCCAGCGTAAAGCGATTATCGAATAACCTTGAGCGTAAAATGGCTCAAATAGACTTCATGCACACATTGTTTTTTATGAGCGTAAAGACTCATGTAAAACCCCGTACGTAAAAGAAACCATTCAGTGAGCGTAAAGTAGCTCGATCTCTATAAACGACAACAATGGTCTTTGTATGAGACAAATTCCATTGAATTCTGTGGTAAATGCCATCATTGATATCTTCATGTCAAAGTCAGCTTTAAATGCGAGATTTGATGGCTTTTGTCCAGCGTGAAAGAGGCTACTTCAGTCCTTGGCGTAAAATCACCGGCGTAGACCCAAGCGTAAAAAGATCAATCTGCTTAGGCGTAATACAATTAGCCTTGTCTTGGGCGTAAAGAAATTCCCTGCTCTGTTAGGCGTAAAGCGGGCCACTTATGACTGAGATGACTCCCTCATTGAAATACTTTTTACGCTCCTACACTTCCTTTGATCCTTGTTACGACGGAGGTCGATAACAAGTGGCTCAGAAGAGGTGAGCTCCCTTTGATCTTGATTACCACCAGTTGATTGCTTCCGGGCCGGCAGGTGAATAGCCAGTGGTTTGGAGGATTGAGGATGAGAGACACGCCCTTTGACAGGTATGATGAGAGTGTCATTGGGAACTACTTCATGTTCTTCCTCAACATCTATGGCCAGTACTACCTTCATAAACTCTTCTTTGTACATACGAGCGTCGTTGCAATATGCTTCAACACCTTTAAAAGGGTAAAGATCTACAACTTCTTTTTGGACCTCCTTTGTCATCAACTTGAAGCATTGATGGAGAGTAGAAGGAACAATGTTGTGTTCATGAAGGAATGGTCTCCCCAGAAGAGCATTGTACGAGCAACCGTGGTTGTCTATAATGTAGAAGGTCACCTTCGTACGAAGATTGCCAATTTGGAGTTTTAGGCGTATCTTATCTAAAGGTTCACTCTTCCCTGGTTGAATCCCAGGATGGTGGTGATAGTGCCAGAGAGGCTATGCACTAGAATCTTTAGAGCATCCAACATCGTCTTTAGCATGATGCTGAGTGCTGACCTGGATCTATCAGAATACGGTGACCTTTATGGTGTAGACATATCCTGTAAAGTAGAGAGGACGGTCATGTCGATTGTCTTCCATCAGCATGTCATCTTGTGTGAAGGTAATGTTTGGAATTAATTCCAGCACACTGTGACAGTGGAGACTGAAGAACTGATGGCAACTCTAGAGGGGGGTGAATAGAGTTATAGCAATAATAGCCAATTAAAAAATCAACTCTTTCACAATCTAAAAATAATCAGAGTAAATGCGAAAATAAATAAGGAGCAAGAGAGCATACGCAAACACAGCCGATTTTAACCTGGTTTCCCTCGTGGAGGACTAGTCCAGGCCTGAGAACTCTAGCTCAGGATTAAATCCACTATTTGTGAAATAGTAGTTAACCCCGTGCCTTTTCTTCAGAAGAGCACGTCAACTTCTTACAATGGATCGCAGTGGCGATGCTTGGAATTTTCCAAGCTACTTCTTGAACTCTTGCACAAGACTCCTAACTGAGAGATGCTGAGCACTCGAGACTTAGGAAACTTGTGGCTAGTAGATGAAGAAGGGTATGGCTTATATTGAGCTTAAGAGAGAAGAGAAGAGAAGATTGGATGATTGAAAATGAGAGAATTCTTGGCCTATTTAATAGGCAGAATTCGGCCAGAATTCTGGTAAAATTTTCAAAAATTTGGCAGTTGGACAACTAGCAACCAGCCAGCCCTAAAATTAGGGTGCTAATTTTTAGGGGACAGAGTTCGGCCCGAACTCTGTGTGGAGACAGAGTTTGGCCCGAACTCTGTCTCCAGAGCACAAAATGGGTCCAAGGGTCCAGTGGGCTGATTTTGGATGTGGAGCTTTATGGATTTGGATAGGTTATGGGTTGAGTCTCAAGAGCCTATCATAACTCAGCTTACAATCATTCTAGACTCAATAAAATATAAAAGTACAGACTCAAAATGACTCGCATATGCAAGAATGAGCCGTCGTCTGGCTTGAACTGGATGTAGTCGTCGTGTGTCGTATTGAATTATCACAAGTATTATTTAGTCAATGTTATCAATATTTGGTTGACTGTGACTTTGTGTCAACAATCTCTCCATATTGATAATTGACAAAATAATAATTGTATATTCAATATCCATACCTGGACACATATAACGACATAGCTCCCCATAATTAGTACCGAGCTTAAGAATAGCTCCCCATAAACAATGCTGTGAATCTTGTTGGCCTGTTAATAATAGTCTTCCAAAAGCAAATATAAACCAAACAGAACATAATATACACATATCTCCCCCTTTTGGCATTTAGCAA
Source organism: Iris pallida (assembly GCA_029216955.1). Lineage (NCBI taxonomy): Eukaryota > Viridiplantae > Streptophyta > Magnoliopsida > Asparagales > Iridaceae > Iris > Iris pallida. The sequence goes on from JANAVB010011283.1 coordinate 94,818, forward strand.
TATGAGATATATAAATAATAACTGGCAAACACACCAAAAAGAGCAGAAACTGCATATAAACTAAGATAATAACCAAGAGTCATAATGACATAGAAACTGATAATAGTACTGCCAAAGTCTCAAAAGCACAACTCATAGTAAGTCTACTACAAACAAGTACATAAAAGTAACTAAATCAAAATGCATAAACCATAATCTAAGATCCTCAGTAGCATCATCAAAAGCAGTCCATATCCATATCGAGCATCAGATGGCCCGGCACCGTCCGATGGATCAGAAAAGGAGCGACGTGGGTCCACAAATGCCGCATCCGGATCCATGTAGCAACGAACCCAAGGGTCATCAATACAAAATCCCTCACGATCTGGGTCTCGCTCCATAGGAATGGGCATGGTAGGATGGCGAGACATGGAATACCGAATATCATGCAGCGAGTTGCTGATAGCACTCATCTGCAAAGTAGTCCGATAATCCAGCTGAGTCCATCGATCGGCCTCCAAAGTGAAACGATCTCGGAGCATGGCCTGAAGAGACTCAAGAGTGGCCGGAGGAGGAGGAGGATCCTGTCCGAGAGGAGGGGCATCTGGCTCATCATCAGAATGCTAGACACTACTGGTGAGCCAATGGCCACCTGAAGCCTCCTTGCCTTAGAGAGAAAGGCAGGGGCAGGTAAGAATGGACACTCATCAAGGGGTACATGGAACGCACGAAAGATCATAGGAAGGTATAATGCATAAACCAAAGATCTTGGTTTCTTCCTACAGTTGATCATCCAATCCATCATTGTGCGTGGAAGGTTAAAGGGAACATGGAAGTGGAGATGATACAATGCTGAGATCTCAAAATAAGTGACTTCATCGGTAAACCCGCTTTGGGTAGAATGGTGTTGAAAATGATCTGATGAAGCTCAAAAAAATAAGGATTGAGGAATTTTGCCAAAAGCTTACGAGGACGTGAGTTAGGGTTACACAGGTCGTCCTTGAAGCTTTCTAGTGAAATTCCTTCGGAAAGATAAAGGATCTAGCTTCTACAAGCTTTTGTCAATAATTAGGCTCATGAAGCTCAAGATATTCGGCCAATTCAAAATCATCAAAGGATATACCAATTCCCGCAACTCGTGACTAAATATGAGTGTCATCATGGGTCAAGTTGCAGTAAAACATTTGAATGGCACTACGATAAATAATCGAATTTGAGGTAACGAGTTCATCAAGACAAAGGTCATGAAATAGAGCATCATATTGTAAGAATATGGTAAAGTTGATGGGGTGTCCCGTAAATACTGGACGTGTCCAAAAATCACTAAACCAATCATTTGAGGCGTCTAGTGATACAAAAATTCGGTCGTCGTAAGTGTTTGGATCTTTGGGACGTGGAGGATTGAACAACGGATGGATTTGTTGTTCAATGACCAGTACAACGGGTGGTACAACGGGCGGTTCAACACGTGGAGGAGCATTCGACGAGGATGCTCCCTCTGTCCGAAGTCTCTTTCCGCGGTTGAACAGACGAGGAGCCATAACATAATAGATAATAAAAAGAAATTGAGATATAGAAAAGTAAGGAATTATACCTCAAACTAGTGATGAACTATGGAAGAGAATTGAAAAATAAGCCTTCTTCTTGAGTTTGGGGAAAAATGGAGCATAAAAGAGGAGAAAGTAGGGTTAGGGTTTTGAGAGAATTGTGTTTAAGAAGGTGGAAAGGTGGTAAGAAGGAAGGAGAGGGAAGAGAAACCGAATATAGGGGAAGGGTTTCTCTTGGTCGGGTCAATTAATGACCATTGGATCAACATTTTGATCAACGGCTGGGGCTGGTCCCGGTTCTGGAACAGTCGGGCCGAATTCAGCCCGAACTCTGGTAGAAGCAGAGTTCGGCCCGAATTTCGGGTCCTGGTCACAGAATAGGAATCAGGCAGAAACAGAAAAAATATTGGTTAAGTAATAGACAAACCAATATAAGATATGAGTAAAAAGATAGGAAAGACCCAAATAGTAAACAAAAGAATAACAAAAAGTGAGTTTGGAGCAGCAATATAAAATTGAAATCGTAGTATTTCAGCATGTGATAAATGAAAATGAACCATATAATAAACAAGGAATTATATCATAATTCAATATTTTGAAGCTGCCATGGGTTAGCTGCAGGGGCCGGATCCCAGCTAGCGGTAGTCCTGAGGACTAGTGCACCGTGTCGCTTAGGCTTTTACGCCTTGTTGTCATAAGGAACCTTTCGGCTTGTACCCATAGCAAGTTCATCATAATAGAATCAAGATATACTCGATATTTACGCATGTTTATCTTAATTTACAACAGCTTCATCTAAGATTCCAAGTTCACGACAAAGAAAATTGAAGCGCTCTTCGGATAATGGTTTTGTGAAGAAGTCTGCTAACTGATGATCAGTGTCAATAAATTCTAAGTTAATCGTGCCATTTCGCTGATGATCACGCAAAAAGTGATAACGAATTTCAATGTGCTTCATGCGTGAGTGACAAATGGGGTTCTTAGTAAGATTTATAGCACTAGTCTTGTCACAAAAGATTGGAATATACATGAAAGATAAGTTATAGTCTTCAAGGGTTTGCTTATCCATAAATTGTGTACAACAATGCCCAGCTGTGATGTATTCAGCTTCTGTTGTGGATAGTGCGACAGAATTCTGCTTCTTGCTAAACCAAGAGACTAAAGCTTTTCCTAATAAATGACACGTACCGCTCGTACTTTTACGGTCGACCTTGCATCCGGCGAAGTCAGCATCGGAGTAACCAATGAGGTCAAATGATGTTGACTTAGGATACCATAGGCCCACTGTAACCGTACCCTTAAGGTATCGAAAGATACGCTTAACCGCGATCATGTGTGATTCCTTAGGATTTGTTTGATATCTAGCACACAGGCAAACGCTAAACATAATATCAGGGTGACTTGCAGTAAGATAAAGTAGACTGCCTATCATACCTCGATACTTACGTTGATCTACGGGTTTGCCACTATCATCTGGTTCAAGTTTGGTTGAAGTAGCCATAGGAGTGCTGATTGGTTTGACGTTGTCAAGGTCGAATTTCTTCAGCATGTCCTTTGTATACTTCGACTGACAGATGAAGGTTCCATTTGACATTTGTTTGACTTGCAGCCCAAAAAGCAGTTGAGCTCCCCCATCATGCTCATCTCAAACTCGGTCTGCATACACTTGGCAAAATAGAGTTTATGGAATGAAAGGATGACTTGGTTGCCTTATTCAACTCACATTCGGTACATACGATGTCCTTTTTGAATGTGATGTCGGGCAAACCTCTAACTAGCTTCTTGGTCGATAGCCTGGATATAGTATCCATATTGGCATGACCAAGACGCTGGTGCTATAGTAACCGTTCATCTTTATGAGCATATAGGTATCTACTTGCATTGTTAGTATCTATAGACAAATAGAAAATATAAATATTATCCTCTCTTACCCCTTCAAAAACAATGTCTCCTTGACCTATCATAAATAAGGCATTTATTTTGTCCAAAGTTAATGTCATATCCATGGTCAGCAAGATGATGATGCTGAGCAGGTTATGCTTTAACTCGGTCACTAGGCAGACATCCTTTATTACGAAAGAGGGAGGATGACCAATATTACCATTACCTATAATTTAACCTTTTAGGTTATTGCCGAAGGATACATATCCTTCTCTCTTCATCGATAGTGATGCGAAAAGATTTGCGTCTTCCGTCATATGCCGCGAGCATCCACTATCGAGAATCCACTTACTCTTAGTTGAGGAGGGAAGGTCCACCTACATCAAGAGTAGATGTGACCTTTGGTACCCAAGTTCTTGAGGGTCCTGAAAAGTTAGTTTTTGGGAACCATGCATATATCTTTCTATCTACTAATTTTAATTCTATATTGTGGTGAAATGTGTCCATGTAAACCACAATAAGTACATATAGCATTCCTATTGACATTAGGAGTATGCTGATGATGTCTATAAGCAGAGTAATGAGGAGAAGTGTGATGATATATAGATTTAGCATGGTGATGATGACTATGTGGAGTGGCATGGTGATATTGTCTATATGGTATGGCATGATGATTTCTATATGTAGAGTGATGTTGATTGTGTCTTTGTGCAACATGGTGATGATTGTATCTATGTGTAGCATGATGATTTTGTGACATATAATAATTTCTACGTGCATGTGGTTTGTGTCCTTTGTGAAAGTGTGTATATATGTAAGCATGGTTACGTGTTGTAGGTGGATGACGTGGGTGACTAGTATGAGAAGTATCATGCTTTGTGTGTGTCTCATGATGTTGGGTTTGAGGTTGAGTAACCTGTTTTCCCAATTTAGTCTCTAGTTTCTTAGAGACAGCTTGCAGTTCAGTAACCTTAGCATTCAAGCCATGCATCTTAGTAATAGAAATCTTGTGTCTACTTTTTTTTGTAAGCTCCGTGTTGAGTGTTGTGATTTCTTGTGTTTGTTGTTCAATACGTGCTTCGGCATCATGTAAGCTTATTTTAAGCTTAGATACCTCATCAGTGACATCCGTGGGTGAAGTGTCTCTAATGTTATCAAGTAATAGAGAAAGTCTTTGTATTTCGACTTCATGACTTTTGATTTTGTCCTTGGCATGTTTGTATTTACCAATGACCTTTTGTGATCATTAAGTAAATCGGTGAAAGTATCGCCAAGTTCATCAAAAGTGAAGTCGTCAAGAGTTTCGTTTGATACCTTGTCGGACGTTGCCATTAGGCACACATTAGCCGTATCTTGAGGAGAGTCCTTTTCTTCCTCGAAGTCACTAGCTTCGCTTTCATGCCAAATGCTTGTGTTGGCATATTTCTTTGAGGAGGTCTTCTTGTATGGCTTCTCATAGCGGTTGCTCTTCTTCAAGAATGGACAGTCTTTTCGGACGTGTCCAGTCTTCTTGCAACCGTCGTAGGTTGGCTCTTCTTCTCCATCTTCTTGTGGTTCCTTCTTTCTTCGATTGAAGCGAAGGAATCTCTTGAAGTTGCCGACCATGAGAGCTTGATCATCATCTTCTGAGTTGTCGTCATCCGTCTCTTCGGGTTCAGCCCTCGTCGGTGAGCTTTGAGTGCGATCTCCTTAGCCTTAGGAGCAGGCTCTTCGAAGTCCTTGAGGTCAAGCTCATGAGTCATTAGCTTTCCCATCAAGGTCTCCATAGACATGGTTGTGAGATCATTTCCTTCTATGATGGCTGTCACCTTAGGGTTCCAAATTTTTGGTAGCCCCCTAAGTAGCTTGCAAATCTTCTCGTGATTTGAATATTGCTTGCCAAGCGAAGACAGGGGGTTGATGATGTCGAGGAATCTTATGAACATTTGCGTGATCGTCTCGTTTAGCTTCATCTTGAAAGCCTCGTATTCTTGAGTGAGACGGCTTATCTTTGATTCCTTGACTTGGGTGGTTCCTTCATGCGTCACTTCTAGAAGTTTCCATACTTCGTGAGATGTGGTACATGTAGATACCCTGTTGAACTGATTCCTGTCTATAGCACAGAATAAAGCATTAATAGCTCTCGCGTCTAGACTTGCCTATTTCTTCTCCTCGTCAGAATATTTGTCATGTGATTTCTCAACGAGATCACCATTGACGATAGTCCACAGGTCAAAGTCTAGCGACTTGAGATAAAAGCTCATCCTTGTTTTCTAATACGTGTAGTTAGTTCCATCAAATAGGGGAGGCCTATGAGTGGACTGTCCTTCACCGTGATTGGAAATCAAGGATTGTGTGGTTGCCATGGATCAGCTCTAGGATGTAAGTCCTTGTAAAGAGAACAGAGCTCTGATACCAATTGAAGAACAGATAGCAACTCTAGAGGGGGGGTGAATAGAGTTATAGCAATAATAGCCAATTAAAAAAATCAACTCTATCACAATCTAAAAATAATCAGAATAAATACGGAAAATAAATAAGGAGCAAGAGAGCATACGCAAACACAGCCGATTTTAACCTGGTTTCCCTCGTGGAGGACTAGTCCAGGCCTGAGAACTCTAGCTCAGGATTAAATCCACTATTTGTGAAATAGTAGTTACACCCCGTGCCTTTTCTTCAGAAGAGCACGTCAACTTCTTACAATGGATCGCAGTGGCGATGCTTGGAATTTCCAAGCTACTTCTTGAACTCTTGCACAAGACTCCTAACTGAGAGATGCAGAGCACTCGAGACTTAGGAAACTTGTGGCTATTAGATGAAGAAGGGTATGGCTTATATTAAGCTTAAGAGAGAAGAGAAGAAAAGATTGGATGATTAAAAATGAGAGAATTCTTAGCCTATTTAACAGGCAGAATTCGGCCAGAATTCTGGTAGGAATTTTCAAAAATTTGGCCGTTGGACAACTAGCAACCAGCCAACCCTAAAATTTAGGGTGCTGATTTTTAGGAGACAGAGTTCGGCCCGAACTCTGTGTGGAGGCAGAGTTCGGCCCGAACTCTCTCCAGAGCACAGAATGGGTCCAAGGGTCCAGTGGGCTAATTTTGGATGTGGAGCTTTATGGATTTGGATAGGTTATGGGTTGAGTCTCAAGAGCCCAGCATAACTCAGCTTACAATAATTCTAGACTCAATAAAATATAAAAGTACAGACTCGAAAATGACTCGCATCTGCAAGAATGAGATGTCATCTGGCTTGAACTGGATATAGTCGTCGTGTGTCGTATTGAATTATCACAAGTATTATTTAGTCAATGTTATCAATATTTGGTTGACTGTGACTTTGTGTCAACAGAGACAAGAGACAGGTTCTGATTCAGGTTTCTTGAGAAAAGTTAGGCAAGTTTCTGCCTGCATCAAAGCCTCACTCAGTATTTTTCGAGTCTCTTTAGAGAGGCGTAAGATCTCGAAGATGGATAGCCTGGCCGGTGTGTTGGCCAACTGAGCCAGTATGTCAAAGTTGTATGGCTTTTCAAGTCCAGAGGGGAAAGACTTCTTCAAAACTTTGTCGAAGCGGACATGTTGTTTGCCTTTGTCGGCTACTGTCAATTTAGGAGGAGTTGGTTCCACAACCGGTAGTGCTATAGAAGGGATATCCTCCGTAGAGACATGCTGTATTAGAACAGCCTCAGAAGATGAAGCAGGATTCTCCTGAGTTTTAGGATGCTTCCGTAGATAGGTTTTCCCTGACCTGGTGCCCAATAGGATCTCTTCTTCAATTATGGGGTCAAAAGATACCATATTGCAGCTCTTTGTCTTGCCCTTAGAGCATTCTTTTTTGCTTGGAGGAAGAAGGAACTTCAAAATCTGGAACAAGATCAGGATGGATCCACATGATCTCGCCATTATCAAGGGATAAGGGGACAAGACCTTCACTTCATGGAGAAGAAAGATTCTCAATCTCCAGAGTGGCCCTGGGAATAGGGATGATGCCACTCTGTACCACTTGTGGCGGGAAGTCACTGAACTGTATAGAAATCATATTGGCTGTAACAATCTTTTCATCCTGCTGGAGAGTGACGACACCGGCGTTGACCAACTCTTGAATCTTGCCTTTGAGCACGTAGCATGCCCGAGTAGGAGCCCTATGAACCTGTGATAAACACAATACTTAGGGTGGTCAGTTTTACCGACTTCGTCAGGCTTCTTGGGTCAGGGAGTTGCAATTTATTTCTTTTAAGCAAACAGTTGAAGATGCTCGCTTTATCATTTTTATCAAAAGAATACTCTACTTTTGGACGAGGTTCCTTTGGTGGAGGTACAGAGGGAGCAGAGGTAGACGTGGGTTGAGCCATGTTAACGGTCAAAGATTCTTGCTTTTGAGGTTATGTTCAAGGTTTCTTTTCCCTTGCGATTATTCTGGCGATTACCGCTACCGGATGCAGAAGGCTCATCTCGATCACGGTTAGACATGTGTACCTCCAACTGTTTGAACTTCTTGGTGCTAACTTCAGCTACTTTAGCATTGACGATAAATGATGGCCAATCCTGGAACTGTGTTGACCTCGTCCACATGCTAATGATAGGCAACAAGTTTGATTTACAAGTATCTATCGTTACAACAGATAGGGTTCCAAGAGGCATTTTGAGTGCTTCTCGGTAGAATCGTTCAATGAAACTCTCAGTAGTTTTATTATGTCTTTGCTTGATCTTGTTGAGGACAGAGATAGTCATATCGTTGATACCCTCATAGAATTATTCCAGGAATATCTGCTTGAGTCCGACTAATGAAGTGATAGAGCCATCAGGCAGGCTGCGGTACCAATCGTATGCTGTGCTGGCTAAACAGCCGACGAAGACTCTAGTAAGAAGAGCATCGCTTGGCTGGAGCTGGACAGTCATTACCTTAAAATGGTTAATGAACTGACTCAGAGAAGTGCTGCCGTCAAACAGCATGATCGTGGGAATCTTATACTTTGGAGGGAATGGGACTTCCTTCCATTCAACCGGGTAAGGTTGTTTGATCCCCAGCCTTTGTAGACCAACTTTCTCTTTGAAGGCTTCGAACTGAGTACGCATAAGTTTTATAGCTTTATTGGCATCTCCTGAGGATGGAGAAGTAATGGGCTGGCTTACCATGTTAGGAGGAGGAACAGCATGGTAAGCACTACCCCTAGCCCCTGAATGACTGGATGTAACTTAAATAGGTATTGAGGCTATTTGAGGAGATGGTACCCCTAGACCCGCATTGACAGGCACCGATGATGCTATAATCTCGGGATTTATAGCAGGTACAGTCGGTGAAACTGTATGTTGAGCTACAATAACAACATGCATATTTGTCACTACCATATTTCTAGTTTGAGAGTATTTTTGACATTTTTGGGGTAATTTAAATTTATTAGAATTTATTTGAATTTATGGGAATTTTTAGGAATTATTTTGGAATTGTTTGGGCTAGGTTGACTTTGACTAGTTTTGACCCTTGTAGGCCAACCTAGAAGCTAACCCTAGTTAGTATGGACTTGGTTAGGTTATATGACTCTAGTCTAACCTAAGCTAACCCTTGGTTTGGTCAATAGACTCTAGTTAGCAATAGAAATTAGAAAGTCATAAGTCATGGCTTATGATTTAGAACCTTTAATAAATCAATTCAAGCCATAGCCTAGTAGATTGGCCCAAAGCCCAAGACATTTCAAAACCCTAAGCCCTAGACTAAGTGGCCGGCCACCACCCTATCCACATTGGGAACATCACCATATAAATGATCTCTTAATTTTAGGGTTGCCTCTTTTTAGGAAAGCTCAAGTTTAGGAAAGAGGTTTGTTTCCTATTTCATTTAATCCCTAGAATTCCATTCCATTTCCTTTTTCATTCAATCTCTTCCATTAGGTTTTAATATACCTATTCTTGCTGTTATTGAAGTTTTATTTCAGTTTGTTGTGATTTGATTGGATTGGGACATCAAGAAGAAGAGCTATTCAAAGAGGGATTTTCCTAGAAGTTCAACTATAGGTAACTTCCTCATTCCTTAATGAAATTCCGATTTCTTTACATATTCAGGAAGCCCTAGGAGTCCCCTAAGTGTTTGCATTAGTTTCGTGTCGAGTTTTATAGGTTTCGTGTCCGTTTGGACACGTATCAGGAGCTGTCCTTAAGTGTTTGTCGAAATACCTCAAAGGGCATTTCGATTCTTTTTGTGCAATATTTTTGAATACGAATCTAGATTTTATCATTGCTTTATGATTTCTGTTCCTCTGAGGTGTTGTTTGTGTCAGGTTGTGTCGGATTTGACGCGTGGACACGCGCTGCACACGCACGCGCGCTCGGGTTTCATCCCCTGCCACTCGGGGGCTGTAGCGGACACGACACGTATTGGTTTGACATGAAACTTGACACACGCCATGGGGCTATGACTGACACACTACGTGTCAAGTTTCACATGTCCACATAGCGTGTCGAGAGAGATATCAGTGTCGTACTGATTTGATATTGTACAGTGCACACGTGAAATCGAGCACTGATACGCTACTCGTATTCGTACTGGACACGTCGAGGACACGAACCAGGGTGCCCGTGTCCTAGCCCTAGTCCTACTCGATACTAGGACACGAGTGCATGACTCATCGAGTTGTGTCCTGCCTGGACGACACCGTGTCCTGCCCGTACGAGACTGTCCTATCAGTCTAAACTGTAGATGACACTTGCTGTTTGGACACTTCATGTCATGGACACTTCATGTCCACCTTCTCTGACACGAATACTATAAGTATATTAATTACCAACCAATGGTTATACATTAATTATTTTAATTATCAAATTTCCTCATTTTTCATAATTTCTGATACATATGTTTTCCTGTGGGTTTCCAGTTTTGAGAATCGAACCTTGTCATCATTTTACCTGTTTATTACTGTTAAAAATATTGGTTTTAATTCCTATATTGGTTCTCCTATGTGTTATCTTGCTGTGTGTCAAATTTTGTGTTGAATGGTGAACTTTTGATTTCGAATTGGGGTTAGGCATGTGTAGCCTACTGAATTCAGTTATGAGCTTTGTGAGTTGTTTCCCTTCCCTTTCCTTTACTGTTAAAAAACTGAACTTGAGTATTATGATTTTGGTTATGATTGATAGTTAAAATCTGAGAATTAGTATAAGACTGAAACCTAAATTTGGTGCTAAATGTTGTAAAATCTGAGAATGAAGTTTTGGGTTTAAAATTGGAAATTAGGACTGACCCTTACTGTTTTTCCTGTACATGGTTTCATTCTTCTTTTCAGTCCAGTTTTGATACATATATCACTCACCACTCACTCACAATTACACACACTGCCACAGTTTCGAGATTTAATTCCTTTAGCTATCACACTCTTGTATCCATAACACATGACATACACCCTCACACTTTACTACACACTTACGGATTTTGCCCTTTCCAATTCCTGTTCAGCCAGTGAACTAATACACACACACAACCCCTCAAGTATGCCTCACTCATTACACCCACACACACAATTTTCCTCACTCTTTCATACACACTCTTGTTTTCTCTCTCAATCTATATGTATCCTTTTCTATGTGATTATTTGCTAATAGGTAATAATATATATAGGTAATGTGTGTATATATTATATATATATAATTATATATATATATATATATATATATATATATGGTAGTTGTGTAAATATTGGGTATCTAGTATTGATACCTACATAGGATGTATGGAATATACAAGTATATATATATGTCACATATATACAACTTGTGTATTTACTATATATAGGTAAATATATACATGTGTTAAGCATAGGCCTAGGTAATGTGGTATAGCTTGGTGAGCCTGGATTGGGCTTGTACAGCTTTATTAGACCTAGTATAGACTAGATTAGACTTGATAGCCTAGTTTAGACTTGGTTAGACCTAGTTTGACTTCTAGGGTTGACTAGAGTTGACCAAGAGTTGACTTTGGCCTAGATTGACCTAGAATCATGTAGAATGCATCGTAGGACTTCATTATACCATTTTGGACTTGTTGTGACTTGTGCTATTCTGATTAGGAGCCAGACACCACTCTCGGACAGTACTTTCATATTGGACACTCAGATACCAGACGAGTACATTCTCTGATCATTTCATATCCTGCTTAAAATTATTTTCCTGTTTTAGATTACTTTACTTGGTGCTGTCACGACATTATCATGGATTGGTACTATATGGATCTCTTCATGCGATGTTATCCCCCTCGGGAGCATCGGGTACATTGTGTCATATGCGTTTCACTTTCATCATGTACTCCTGTGCTTTTACCATATATGTACACTCTTGTCAATTATGTACTCTCATGTTCACAGAGCCCTCATGTATACTATCATGTGCACCCTTTCATGGGCCCCCATGTGATATCATGTATAATAACATAACCTGTAGATCCTTGTGTATTGATTAGGGAAAGGGGGTGTGCTAGTAGTCATGTGAATAATTCTATAGTAGTGTAGATCATGTGAAACTCCTTAGTGTAGATCATGTACAAATTTGTTCGTTCACATGTACTATCTTGTACTCTGACTCACTAGCCACTGTTAGTTCCTTACTTATAGTAGATATTTCTATTACATTTCTCTGTTTCTGTTTATATATTGTATTCTTCAGCACCTGTATCTTACTTTACTGCATGATTATATTTTCTAACCTGCTATGAACTGTTGAGATGTACTGTACTCGCTCCTGTCCTGATGGACCTGTTGAAATATTACAGAGGACGAGGAGAAGGCCTGTGTGGATACCTTCTACGGGGAAGCCCTAGACGAAACTTGCGAGCTGGACTCTCAGGAGGACCCAGCTCTAGCTGAGGACTTCACCTCCATTGCCTAGACTAGCCTAGTTAGGCTTATCTTTTTTATGTAGTCTTGAGACATGTTAGCTAGACTTTATTCTGTTCTGAGTTGTATATATTCTTTCATTCAGTATCTGAGACCATGTACCTCTGGATGTTTGCTGGGATTATCTTAGACTACTTTATCATCTATTTTTCCTTGAGTTCTATTTCATATCGTGCTATTTCTTTCTTAGTTGTAATTGAGTTTATTTACTGCTATGTCATCCCATTCGGGGAGTAAAACTGTTTAGAGATATATTGCTAGATGTATGTTGACCTAGGACAGCGTTCTACCGCCGACACTGCGGCGTAGGCTGGACGTACCCACGTCTCGTGCCCTTACTCTAGGGTGCGGGTCGTGGCACGTTTTAGGGGGCCCATGCAGGTCTAGACTAGAAGTGTAGTGGTATTCGAATTAGAGTATCACTACAGCCTGCAGTAGGATATAGGACATTAATTTTAAGGTACTCAATCACTTTAGGAAATTTCTTTTATTGCCATCTAAATCCTTATTGTCTGATCCTTTGAATTTTAACTGTCCGCCTTTGTTATTTTGCTTCTTTCTCAGAAATTGATACCTTGTTTGTCTATCTTCAGGATGGTAGTAACTCGATCGCAGCGTACCATTCATGGGGATGCTATGGAGGGGACTGCTACCTCCCAGCCAGTACAGCGGGGCCAGGGGACTGTAGTTCCTGCCACCTCTGCTCGTATTGAGACCTCGGCAGTAGCAGCAGGGGGTATGCTTCCACCGGCTCGGAGGCAGGACCCTGACATCCCAGATGATCCTTTCCAGCAGCCGCCGCCTACAGGACACGTGGATGCAGCGCATATGTTCGCGTACTTCCAGCAGTTCATAGACCGGCGCAGGCTCGACAGACAGGGACATAGAGTTGGCCCTTACGACGGTTGCAGCTCGACCAGTGGTCGCCGAGGACAGGGATTGAGCAGTTTCAGAAGATGAGCCCCAGAGACTTTCTGGGACAGAGGGGATCCTATATGCCGATGAGTGGATCGAGCATATAGAGGAG
>JANAVB010011284.1:0-65632 GCA_029216955.1 Iris pallida
TGCTTGGGACCATCATACTGAGGAATTTGACATGAGACAAGTTCTCCCTGTACTCCGAGACATTGAATGCTGAAGCAAACCTTTCAGCATTTGGGTCTTATCTAAGATCAACTGCAAAGAAATACATGAACAAGAAAGTCAGAGGCAACAAGAATGTGCAAACTTTATAGAGAGTAAAAAAAAAATTAAGTTGAGCAGACTATTAAGTTGCGCAACATCTTAGGTTGCACAAACAATTGAGTTGCGTCACGTCTTGAGATGCGCGATAACTTGAGTTGCACCATTGTGTTGCGCAAAACTTAAATTGTACCACATCTCATGATGCCACATACTGGATTGTGTCTCAAAACCTAATTATGCAATATTTTTGATTGCATAAAAAGCTAAGTTGCGCAACAGCATGCGCAACACAGTTCGTAAGAACGAACATTGTTGAAGCAACCATACCCTAAGAAGGGGTGGCACAAAGTTCGTGATGCGCCACACTCTAAGAAGAGGGGCGCAAGTCAACATGAGGATCGAACATGTTCCAGTAATCGTCCCTAATCACCTTCCAATGCTGGATTGGCCGTCACTCGTCAAGAGAAAGGTGGCGCATACTGTGGTACGCGAGCCGACGGGACATGGGTCGATGAGGTGGCGACAGTCTTCTTGGGGGCCATTAAGTCGAGGAGATAGTCGGAGAGAAGAAGGCAAGAGCTCGAAGAATTTTATCAGAGGATTAAAACAGAAGTAAAGAATTTAAGTTGGCTAATCAAGGGTTATTTTTAGCCTAAAAGACTGAATCCTAACAGCCACTATTGTAACAGTTTTACAACAGATTGTGCGAGATAGGCGCAACTTGACTCGGTAAGTTTCATAATTCAAAGTATTTCAAAACTTTGAAATATTCTTAAGTTTCGAAAATTTTGAAGGGGGTCTTGTACGGCCTAAAAATCAAGTTACGCCATGTATTTACTACTCAGCAATTAAGTTGCGCCCCAAAAATCAAGTTGCGCCATTGTTATGAGGCTTAGAGATCAAGCTGCGCCACTGATCAGGTTGCGCCATATATCAGACTGCGCTCAGTCATATTGTGCCAAAGTCTACGTGGCGTCTGACATTTAATTGCCATTATTGCCTGACAGCACTGATAACTGACAGCACAATAAAAGAAGAAAATCTCTTCGAATCCCGTAAATTGTGCCGCTTGAGGAGATTTAATTGAAGCTGTCCTGCACATCTTGTGAGTTGCGCCTAGGCGTAATCTAAACAAATTCCTTAGTTGCGCCTAGGCGCAATCTGAACAACTTCTTCTTAAAAGCTGCCATATGTCTAGGCGCAATCCGATCAGGCACAGTTTGACTTGTTGACTGAAGCTCGTGCAACCTGATAAAGTTGAGACAACTTTCATTTCTAAAGCAGGATGACATGGCGCACATGCCACTAATCTCTCAAAACATGTTCACTATTCTGTACACGACCATGTACATCTCAATCATATGATGCCACGCATCTAAATACAGTTAGTATACGATTGTTAACTGAATGGAAGTTGGCACAACATAAGGTTGGCGCAACCCAATGTGGCACAATCCAGCCTCGTGTACATCAGAATAACTACTAAAACAGTTATTTCCAGAACTCTATAAATAGAGTTTCCAATCATTGTCAAAGCATCACAGAGATCAAGTACTTTTGTAAAATTGCTGCTGCATTCCCCAGAGACTCTTGTCTTCAAGTTCACATAGTCCAAGGAATAAAGTGATCGTTTTCTGGTCAGATTCCTACAGTTGTACTTTCCCAAAATTATTGTACTTTTGTACTCTTTTCTAAGTTTGTTATAAAACTTTTATTTTTGCAAACAATTTGTAGATTAATAATCTCTGTGATTGAGCTGGATTTGGACACGTTTTGTGTCAAAATCGAATACGGGGAGGCCTGCACACACTGTGTGCAGTATCATGCTACCCAAACGCTGTATCTTCGTGGACATGCCACATGGACAATTAGTATTTGACATGGATATGGTGGCAGTGTCTGACAGGCTGTATCCAAAGTTTGGGTCGATTTGGTTTGGTATTCACAAAGTTATTGCGTCTGCACTGTTTCGTCCAGACACAACACACGCGAAATAGGGTTCCTGATACGTGGTTGGACATGACACACAATACGGCTATGACACTGATCAGGGTCACTGACACGTGCCCCTATGACTCACCTACCTACTGACACGAGCACGAGATGTTTTGATGGACACGTTGTGTCCAATCCTCATCGACATGTGTGCACGAGGTTGTGCATTCCCAGTTTACTGATACATGTTTGACACAGGGCTTGACATGACTGTGGACACTCGTGGACACACCTTGACACCCCAGTGACTCTTGGACACAAGCTCAACACTCTGTACACACTCCTCACACACAGGACACAGTATTATACCCCTTTTCATGTTTTATTTTAGGGATATTGGTTTGGACTTAGGGTCTTTGGGTTCCCATTGAGTATCAGAGACCAGGTAGTGTATCAGTTGAGGGCTAGGCATGGGGCAATGCATGCTGTAGTGGCAGGCAGCAGAGCAAGCATTCAACTGCATTTGCAGCAATACTAAATAGCAGGGGCAGTAGCTTTAAGCCATGGGTTTGAAGTATTGTAGTTAGTACCTGAGTTTTGAGTTGGGGTTAGTTTTTAGTGATGTTAGATGTGTTTTGGGGCTTTGTATAAGCATTTGAGTTAGGCCTATTAGCCCAGTTTTTTTAGAACACATTTGTGGATGTGTGTTGTATTAAGGATGATGTGTTTTGGGGATTAGATAGATATCTATACATGAGAGGATATATGTGTATACATATGATAGCTATGTAGTTAACCCCCTTATATATATATATATATATATATATATATATATATATATATATATATATATATATATATGGGAAGGGATATTGCACCAAACTTATTGCATCAATTGTTGCACCAAATAATCTCAACCACACATTTATTTCTATCATGTGGTTATAAAGCATTCCATAAAGTTGTTGCCACGTCAGCATGTTTTATAACCACATGATTGAAATAAATGTGTGGTTGAGATTGTTTGGTGCAATATCCCTCCCCTATATATATATATATATATATATATATATATATATATATATATATATATATATATATATATATATATATTTATATATATATATATATATTTATATATATATATATATATATATATATATATATATATATATATATATATATATATATATATATATATATATATATATATATATATATATATATATATATAATATATATATATATATATATATATATATATATATATTTATATATATATATAAAATATATATATAAATACATATATATATATATATTTATATATATATATAAAATATATATATAAATATATATATATATATATAGGTATAGGATATATATTGTTAGGGTATATATGGGCTATATATATATATGAAGGCATGTCAGATATGAGTTAGGTTGGGTTGGTTAGGACTTGTGAGATATTAGGATGTGTAGTTGGATGTATATATATAAGATATACATCTATATATGATACACATGTTGGGTTGTGAGTCTAAGGTGTGATACACTATAGGTTGGTTATGTGAGATGTCATTGTGATGGGTATATATGATTGGTATAGCCTACTAGGTATCCTAATCTATTTAAGTTGATAGCCTACATAGTGTAGAAGCATAGAAAATATGGGGTTCATGCGGATCACAACTGACCGCATGAATACCCTAGAATAGATTGACCCGCATAAAGAAGAGCCGCATGATAGACTCAGCATGTCCCCCTGCGGCCCATCTTCACCAGACTGATTTTTGAGACATAGAAGAGAATAGTTACTTATGCGGCCAAGCTGATCAATCCTTCCGATAAAGCTGACAAACTCTGGCAAGACTGACAGCTCTGACAACTCTGATACTTTGACAAAAAGAAGATAAGACATGATTAGACTGGACATGGCCATGCGGCCAAAAGGACTGCGACCCGAGCCACATGAAATTTATACGGCTCAATCTATGTACTTCATGCGGCCAAGGGTAACTTCAATCTGAGCCGCATGAGCTTTATGCGACCCAGAATATAAGAACCTATGCCGCTCAAAAGTCCCCAAACTACATGCGGACTAAGAAAGACTACCGCATGAGTCTTATGCGGCCAAACATGGCTGGACTCTGAAGGGCCTATGTGGCTCAAAATGACTCAAGCAAACTGATCTTATTTTGCGATGAGACACGTGGCAGGCTGACCAAGTCTCAACCACCCAGATTCGCTACACAAAATCTCAACAACCCCCACTAGCTGGCGGCCCAAGATCGAGTCTTTGTGCGTTGTGAGAGACACGTGGCCACGTGGCGCTTTATGCGGCCCAAAAATTTGCTACTGCAGAAAATACTATTAATAGCAGGGTATCACACCCAGGCAAATGGTTGACAATCCAAGGCTGGTAACCTACGAAGGGCAATTTTTTCGAGAGCAAGGAGCGCGTCAGATAGTACAAGGAGTAAGGCAGAGTTGCTACACTTTCCCGAGCCTCTATCGTCACCCCCAGGATCAAAACTAAATAATAGTACTTAGATTGTTTCCTAGGCTTTTTTCTAGGCTTTCTCTTGTACAAGCGAGTTTGCAATCAAGTTCAATTCATCTAAAATTTTGTTGTGCTTGATATTTAATAGCAAACACGATGGCGACTCTGCTGGGGACATCCTTCTCTTTTGATGAGAAGTTGATGACGCAATCTAACGCGTCCAAGCTCGACTCCACACAGTAAATGCTCGTAGTTCGATTTAACCAACGAGCATTCGAGGAAATGCTCTCTGAAGGGAGCGCCAGCCCATTGCAAAAGCGAGCCAATCCGAAGAGAGCCCACATCAATTCGAAGCACAAAAATGTTGCCCCCGACCAGGTTCTTGAAGAAGCTGGTATGGCTGCAAGAAAGTCCAAATTCTATAACTAGGATAAGCATATATAAAAATTAGGCTCTATGTCCTTGTCATGCTAGCTTGTATGGCTGCGATAAATTCTAAACTCCATAAATAAAGCAGACATTTACCTTATCAGGATATACCTTAATTTAATCCACAAAATTTATCTCGATGCAAGATCAAAGTCAATAACGAACATCAGGAATCAAAATCAACAACAAATCAAGGAAGTGTAAATGGAGGCAAGTGGGAATAGACTTAAGAGTTTTCGAAGTAAGATTCTCAGGGGTTATCCCTGGAATCTATCAAGAGTTCCTAACTGTGATTGATTAACTCCTATTATAACCTAGAACATATATCCTAATAGCAGGCTCGTAGCAGCGCTCTAAATCAAACACCACTACGAAATCACACTAGTTGCGACTCTGACCTACATGGGCCACCAAAAAAATGTGTCACAACCCGCACCTTGGTTAGGGGTACGAGTACGTGGTTACGTCCAGCCTACGCTGCAGAATCGGCGGTAGAATGCTGTATAGGTCGTCTATAAATACTATAACTAGACAAAATATAAGGGTACCTGTCATCTCCGCACGGAGGTATAATATGGCATAACTCAATCACAAGACAAACTAAAATAGATAGCACGAAATAGAAATATGATAGAAAAGAAAACTTGAAAGGAGTTCAAGATCCAACATAAGCTCAGAGATATAAACACATCACAGAAACTCAAAATATAATATAAAAACTACATTCTGAAAATACTAGCTGGATCGCAGTCCAGGCAAAACTATCTAACAGTCTAAACATGGGCTATATCATCTACGGGCTCCAGGGGTAATGTCTCATCAATCTCTATCCTAGCCATACCCGTAAAAGGTAGAGCAATCAGCTAACATGTACTCTGTAAACATCAACGGTTATCCTGTCAGAAAAATGAGCAAGTACACACACTAACAGTAGTTCCATATGAATTGAAAAATTCTATAAGAGACAATTATAATAAAATACAAGACAGAATATAGGATGGCTTGGGAGCTATTCGAAAGTCAAGTTACAACCCGTAAACCAAACAAGGATCGGGGTTGTAACCCTTCTCCTGAACAAAACTTATCCTTCTGTAATAAAATAGATATAAAATGTGCCATGAATTATTAGAGCGTTATATGATCGGCTTAGGTAAGTACAGGACAGGCTATCCACTTGGCCCGACAATCACATGAAAATCACTAGAAAGGGTCATGTCAGCCAACCTGGATAACGAGCACAAAGAATAAGATCTCGCTACACCCTGCGTGAGGTGAGAGTGGCGCAAGAACATGAATATAGTGACAGGATGGTATTGATCACATAGCCCCTAATAATCCTCCATCCCCGAATAGTATAATAGATCCAGACATGACCCGTCATGACACGGGATTCCCTAAGAGGGTAGCTACTCCCTCTCAGGAATCGGTGTCTATATAAGTACAGAGAATAAGACAAGAAATATACCAATATACCAAGAAAATCCAGGAACAATATCTCATGTCATGATCCGACGTATACTAGTCCGTAAACCATCGTGTTAGAAAATCAAGTAAGACACTACAACTGAATCGGATATAGCAGATATGAAGACAATGAAAACTATCAGTGAATATACTCGCCTGCGGTCCTGAGCTTTCAAATGGGGTCGATGCTCAGAGTGATGCCACAAACCTAAAGATAAGATATATATAAGCTAATTAGGGTTCAACAGTATTAGGCAGGATTATATAGTATAAGCTATGTAATCTAGGTCAATCTCAGTCCAACTAAGTCAAACTAGGTCACACTGAGTCACACTAGGTCAAACTAGGTCACAGGAAGTCAAACCAAGTCAAACTAGGTCAAACTGGGTCAAAGGTTGACTTATAGTTGACTTTTGATCAACTGGTCAACTCTGGGTCAAACTAGGCTAATGTTGACTAACAGTTGACTTTTGGTCAACTGGTCAACTCTGGTCAAGTCCTAGACATTTCTAGGCCAAGTATTGACTGATAGTTGACTTTTGATCAACTGGTCAAACTTGGTCAACCGAGGTCAAAACTAGCCTAAGCATACTATTCCTAATATTTACCTACCAAGATACCATATATCTTGGTCAAACAGGATCAACTCTAGTCTAAGAATTAAAATATCAAGTTGTACCTCGTTATTCGTACATCGAAACCTATGACACGTAAATCGAGATAAGATAATCAACGGTAAGGTTAATAATCTTATCACAGTGATCCACATGATCATCTTGTCAATTTCAGCGATGTGAGATCACTGGAATCGACTGATCTCAGTTTCGTTGTACTAATTTCGAAATACGAACTTAATAAGAAATAATTATAATAAAAGATAATACACAGAGAAATATCTACAAACATTGTAGGATGATGAAACAAATATGTGTCCAGAATGGTCAAATCAGCTAGGATAGCCTATCCATAAGTCCAATTTGGACACAGGGACAAAAAGGTAATTTTGGGTCAAAACGGTGTCCGTGTCGGACCCGCTTTGCACCGAAAAACATGCAAGAATACTAGTCCACTAAACCTAACAAATTATATGTCCACAAATCCAGAATGACGATATAAACCCAATGGTATATCCAGAATTGAATTCCGTTGACCCGATCTCAAATTGGTCCGTTGACCAGGACATTGAAATTTTGAATTGCACGGAAAAGCGTATCAGAGCCAATGTCCTAAAAACTTAGCAAATTATATGTCAATGAGTCCAGAATGATGATACGCACTCAACGGTATATCCAGAATTGGATTCCGATGAGCCGATCTCAAATTGACCCGTTGACCCAGATATTGGTATCCGACTTGCACGAAAATGTATATCGGAACCAATGTCCTCTAAAATCTAGCAAATAATATATCAACGAGTCCAGAATGACGGTACAAACTCAACGGTATATCCAAATTGGATTTCGATGAGCCGATCTCAAATTGACCCGTTGACCCAGATATTGGTATCCGACTTGCACGAAAATGTGTATCGGAACCAATGTCCACTAAAATCTAGCAAATTATATGTTAATGAGTCCAGAATGATGATACAAACTCAACGGTATATCCAGAATTGGATTTCGATGAGCCGATGTCAAAAGGTCATGTTGATCCGGACTGTAGGGCCCACTTTGTATCGAAATGCGTGCCAGGGTCCACATTCTCCAAATCTAACAAAATTTATATGAAAATATGCCAGAACGACGCCACGAGTCTACTGGTGGTGTCAGAAATTGAATCCGGAGTCCCGAGTTCAAAAATAAAATTTAACAAGTTAGAAATTACGAATTCGGACGGCCAACTTTGGCGTCAAATTCAACCAATCAATATAACTGCCTATTTTCAAAATCAAGGGTAATTTTATCATTTCTCAGTTTTCCATAATTTTTGTGAATTTTAATTATTTAATACTATTTTAATTGGTGTATTGTGATTTTGTTGTTTTTTTAGTACAACCCTAGAAACTGTTTAGCTTAGAGACTAACCATTGTTTGCCATTAAATTAATACAAACAGAACAGTGATACAATATAGGACTTAGATGTAGTCCTAGGAGTACACTTTTGTTTAAGCTGGGTCCTTAGTGCCAATGGAGCGAGTGGTAATGCATTGACTCCGTTGACCGGCTGACGGCGGTTATCGGTTCTCTGAAGGTGTTGATTGCTCTGGGTGCTGGAGCTTGCTGAGAGGAGTAAGACGTTGAGTGTCTAGAGCTACCTCTCTGGTGATTCTCTGTTGTGGATTCTTTTTTGTGAGTCTTCTGTTATGAGTCTCTCTGTGTGTGTGTGAAGGGGATGATCCTTCTATTTATAGTTTTGCAGGCTGGCTGCTCATGCGCGCATGTAGGATACGCCGGTGTGGGGATACCACGTAGAGGTTGCTGATGGAGGCGCATGGATGCTGCGCCCTGATCGAGGGGGAGAACTCTTCATGCTGCTGTGGTGAGCCGGCACGTAGCAGGGAGAAGATCTTTCCGTTGCTGAAATCTTGGACGAGTTGAGTCAAAAGACACGTGTCGTCGACTCATGGTTCGAAGATCTCGGATTTGGTGGAGAGGAGTGATCTGGTGGGCTGTGCCTTGGATTGGGCGTAGGAGGAGGCTGCGGCTCATAACCTTTAGGAGTTACAAACCATTTAGGGCGCATGGCTTTTGAGGCGCATGCAGGCGACTTTCCTTTTGTCTTTCGGGATCAGAGAGCAGTCTGAGGCACATGGCTTTTGAGGTACATGCTGGTTTGGACGCATGGCCGTAGAGGCGCATACGGGTTTGGACGCATGGCCGTAGAGGCGCATGCGGATGGACGCATGGCCGTAGAGGCGCATGCGGATGGCCACGTGGCAGTAGCCGTCGGAGTCATGATGATGCTGGCGTTGCCGATGCTTCGTTCTCTGAAAAAGCTGTCAACTGTTCAGACTTTGGGAGGCGTGCTGCCAACTCTGTCAGTTCAGCATTTAATGTTGGTGACGTTCGATGGACAGCTGAGTGGGCACGTCGGTTGGCGTTCCACTCAGTATGGAGATGTATGGGGGGGCGCATCCTCTATAACGCGTCGAGTACTGTAGGGCGCGTCTGTATGATGCGCCTGACGCCGAAGGGCGCGTCCGTGTGATGCGCTGTCTGGCTGGCGCATCGGACATGTCTTTTAATGATGCGGCTGTCTCGCTCTTCGAGTGCTATAAATAGCCGTTTGGCTGAATTCGAGGCGTCCGGTTCATCCATTTAATGTAAATTCATTGCACGGAATTCGGAGGGCCATCCACTTGGCGCGTGGGTTTGATCTGCCCGGCCTATAAATAGTGGCATGGAGAGAAGATTTGCTTCTCATTCCCTCACGTACTTCCAATATGAATTTGAACATACGGGTGCATTCTGCTGACGAAGTGCTCCCGAGGGTGAAGATGAGACGCTGTGTTGTCTTTGATGCACTTGAAGGTGACTGTTACATCCAAAAGACGGAGTCGAGGGCTTCTGAGGCAGGCGGAAGGTGCCTGTTGCATCCAAAGATAAGGATGCTCGAGCCTCGTCTCCGTTATTCCGGAAGAGCCGTAGATCGGAATGGCGGTACAAGGCTCTCTCTTCCTGCAAAGTGGGGTTTCCCCACTTTGATCGTGTCGAAAGCTGCTCCTTTAGCCATGGTTTCGATCACGGTCTTCCTTCGGCTTTGGAGGATCTTTCGAAGCCTTCCCTGGCCACAGCATTTGCGGTGCTCCTCTCTTCCTTGGTTCCAGCCAGAGGGTTAAATGCTTTGTGTCGAAGCATTTATCGGGCGAGCCTGGTTGGAAGAGCGGCACATAACTGGGCTCTGCTCGGCCAGGTGAGCCTGGCTGGAAGAATTTGGCTGAAGGGATGCACATAACTGAGGTGCTGAAGAGATGATGGGATGTGCCTGGATGGAGGCGCATGATATCTGCTGTGCCTCATTGGTGGCGCATAGTGATGCTGCGTCTATCTGGAGACGCATGGTGGTTGCTGCGCTTATCTGAAGGCGCATGATGGCCGCTGGCTGTAGACTTAGGCTCTTTCCTTTGTAGGAATTCTCCTTTGTACAACCTTTTCTAGACATGTAATAGACTTTTATATATAAATAAAAAGTCCTTCAAATGTCTATAGTTATTTACTTTGCTGTGAAGTTCTTCATCTGAGTTCTGGCGTATGTAGTGTCTAGCGCATGGGCTTTCTGGTTGAGAAATTCCATGCTTCTACAAGCCCCCCTTCAAAGTTTTTAAAACTTTTGAGTAAGTTTTGGAATACTTTGAATAAGAAGCATGGAGGTCAGGGCGCATGATTTCTGGGCGCATGCCTGTTCGGGCGCATGCTCTTCTCAGTTAATGATGATGGTGTCTCGATAACCGAAAAGATTAATGATGATCTTTTGGTTTTATTTGCTGCTATCCTTGCACAGAACCCGAGGCGACGGCTGAGATCACACGTCATCTGTTCACGCGTGCGACCATGCCCTATAAATAGGTAAGAGTTAGAGAGAGAAAGGGTTCTTCTTCTCTGTGCCTCTGCTTCTTTAGAGTTTCTTCTTCAAAAACCCTAACTTCTCCTTCCTCGAGAGAATGGCTCCCAAGACTCCTCGCGGCGCTGCCGGCAAGGGGAAGGAGAAAGCGAAGGAGTCCGCGGATGAGGATGTACCTATCACTCTCGCGCCTCTTGCCGACGTTCGTCCTGAGGTGACAGGTCGGTTTCGTCTCTGCTTTGGGCTCTGTGCCCTAACTGCCGACGCGTATAGACTTCGGTCTTTAATGATACGCCGAGGTTCTATCCTGCCGACGTGCATAGGTTTATACCTTTATCATGCACCGAGGTTTTAATGGCTGACGCGCATGGGTTTTATTCCCTGAAGATGCGCCGAAGCCTTTGTTGACGCGCATGGGCTCACGCTCTGATAATGTGCCGAAGCTCCAATGCCAACGCGCATGGGCTTACGCCCTGATGATGCGCCAAGACATGCTGACGCGCATGGGCCTATGCCCTGATGATGCGCCGAAGCAGATGCGCATGGGTTCTTGACATATTTTGTCTTTTTGCCTGACTTCCACTTTTGTCGTGCCAGTGTCGATGACGATCCCTTTGTTGAATGAGGTCCTCCTGGACGCTTCTCTTTGCCAGATGGGAGTTGATTTTGATGAGGCGGTGATCAACCCTGCAAAGGATGCTATCCTTCAGGACCAACCTCATGAGAGGATGCTACAAATCCAGGTCCAGTTGCCGCTTTTCCTCCAGAGTATGATGGAGAGTGGTAAACTGAAGTCTGCTGATTCTGAAGGTGTGACCTTCTTAAAACCAGCCTTTCTGTTTGGCGACCGATTAGTCTCTTCCGAGGCGAAGATATTGAAGATCAGAGAAGACTGGTTCTTTGCTGCTAAGGGCATGATGTTATACATGCGGCAGGTTGACCGCCAGTTGCCATTGACAGCCTTTTATCGTCTAGCTTCGAAGAGAAGGATGGGTTGGGAACTTACGCCTTCTCAAGGGGGTGCCTTGGGGGGCTCCCTTTCGATTGACACCACCTCGAACCAGCGAGACACCTTGACTGCTTCGCGAACTGGTTCTTCGTTCAGTTACCGAGCTTTGCGTCCCAGGAGCATCTATAGTGAAGTCCCAAATGACACGTTTCCCTTCAGTGCCCCGACTTTTGCAAATCGGATGCTGACGTCGAAGGTCACGTATCCGACAGCTGGTTTTAGAGTCGAAGGTTGGTGTTACTATATCCCAAAGTGGGACGAGTTGACTTCCTGGGTGCTTTCCAGGTTCAAAGTTGAGCTTAAAGAGCTAGGGCTGACTGCCGCCATTCGGGCTACTCAGGCAGGCGTGGACCTCAATAAGCCGACGTTCCTTGCGCTATTGGAGCTTTTCAACACCCAGACTGGTAGCTTCTTTACTCCAGTGGGGGAGTTGGGATTGGCCCTTCATGAGATGTACGAAGTGTCCAAGCTTCCTTGGGGCTCGGAACCATATGAGGAATATTTCCCATCGAATGAAGAGATCCAGGTCTTGGAAGATAAGGACCCGGAGATGATGGCCGTTTTCAAGGAGGTGACGAGCCATCATTATCTGATGCACCGGAGGGACAAGGGTAAGACCCAACCTCACGTGACTGCTTGGAGGGACTATGTTTTCAGACAGGATTTGGCGGATCCTTCGAGGATCCGGTTTGCGACTCCGCAGGGCTTGACACCCGCAGAAGTGAGTTCTGAAATAACCCGGCTGGACGAGAGGGTTCCACATTCAAATGAGAGCGGAAAGAACACGTACAGCTGTTTCTGGCACTGCGAGCACCGGATGTCATCTAAGGCAGTATTGACGGCCTACTTGATGATATGGCTCCGGAATTACATATTTGTAGGGGGATCCGGTGCTGTTGAGAGGGTACATCGGAATCTCATTTTGCCTGCAGTGAAGTTGGCCTTTGGACGACCTCTGGCTCTCCTCCCCGTGATGGTGTGCAACCTGCTGCGCGGTTTGAGGTCTTTCGCTGATGATGTGATCCATGAAAAAGGTAATAATGACAACTTTCCCCGGGCCGAGCTGCCTTTCCATTATCTCATGGGTTGGCTGATCTTACATCATCCGAATGTGATAAGTCCTGGTCCTGAGGAGGACCATGTTGAAGGAGATGCCTTCATTCGCCGCTTCTACAAGAGGAAGTGGTCTTACACTGGCGTCCCTGTTTGTAGGAGGGTTTTGTCCTTCCTTCAGGGGTGGGAAATTGTGAAGGTTGGCCCGATCTTCAAGAATTTCGAGGCCGACCAGGATTTGGTTGATTCTGGCGAGGATGCGGTTACTTTGCCGAAATGGAGTTTTCGTTGGTTGCAGAGTATCCGGCCTTCGCATCTGGTCTACCGTAATCAGGACAGGTGTTATCTGGAACCATACTTGCCAAGCCGATTTGCTCGTCAATTTGGCTACACTCAGCTAATGCTGCGGAATTCCAGTAGCAGTCTAGGCTTCATCGGGAGTTTGCTGGATGGAGCCCGGGGCTGGCAGTATTATAACGCTGGATGCACTAGCGTTAAGTTTACCACACCAGTTCGCAATCCTCGGCCGCCGATCTTATATCCGGCCGCCAAGCTGTATTGTACTATGAATACTATGTCTCCTGGTTATGACAGGGAGACTAGTTTCATCATTGGAACCCAGTTGGAGGCAACAGCGAATATGTTGGTGGCGGCTCGGTCATATCGTCCGCCAGAATTGGCGGGGTATCAGGCTGCTGCTATGGCACCAGCGAGAGACCCGTCTGTCAGAAAAAGGCGAGCTGACCCAGAAGCTGGTTCTTCCGTACTGAAAAGGTCGAGAAGGACGTCGACCCCGAAGATTACGGAAATGCCACTTGTAACGCCAACGGGCTTAGCCCCCGCTGAGGTAAGGAGTGCTTCATAATTCCAGTTTTTTTTTTATGTCATTGTGGCGACTTATGCTCTTCTTCTTGTAGGGATTGAAGAAGAAGTCTCGTGCTTCGAAATCGGGCACCAGTAAGCCGAAGGAGGTGGCAGGCTCTTCTGAGGAGCACATTCCACCAACGATGTTGTCTCCTGTGGAGGAGGGTCCCGAAGATGTTCCCGCGGAGGTTTTAGTATCTCCTGACTTTGAAGTCGCGACAACTTCTGGGATAGTACCATCTGCCGTGGAGGCCTTGGATGCTGAGGGTCCTACCGACTCGAGGCATCCTGATGATGAAGTGGATTGGAGTTCGTCGCCTTCTGGTGACGTCCCTCCAGCGTTGTAAGGGTCCGTTGCGGGGGCAGCAGAAGCAGTGGGGATAGAGGAGAGGGTTGATTCCCCTCCTGGTCATGATGAAGGGAGGTCGGCTGAATCATTGCCGAATCCTTCCTTGGCTTTAACCATGGACATAGAGATGGCTACCGATCAGGCGGTAGCGACAGATTCTGTCCCTGTAGAGGGACTTGAGAAGAATGAGACTCTTCTGCCAGTCTTGTCTCCTGGGGCTGGCCAAGAGATAAATGTTGACCTCCCCGTTTTGCCGGGGGAGGTGGCTGATGCTGATAGAATGTTGGGGGAAGAGGTAGCCGTTGACGTCGGTGATTTCTCCAGTCTTGAGAAGGGTAAGGGTGTGGAACCCTCTGTTGCTCCTTCCACTTGGGGTACTATCACGACGCATATGCCTGCTCCTTCTGTTCCTTTGACTCCTCGGGCCAGCAGTCTGGGCCCTGTTGATGAAGAGCCTATTGCTGTCGAGATTCAAACCTCTCAGATCGAGGTCGGCGGATCTTCCTCCGGTCCGCAAACTGTAGTAGCTCCCTCAACTCCTGCTATGACGCCGCAGGTGCTGGCGGAAGCCGACGGGTATGTGAAATTCCTCGTCGAGGGAGTGTACAAAATGCTGGAGAAAGGTGTATCTGCAGTGGTAGATGCCAAGGGGAGCTTTGCGGCGGCAAAAGCTTTAGCAATGCCTTGTATCGAGCTGATCCGCATTCACCAGGGCCATGACCATATGGCCAAAATTCTGGAGGTTTCGGTGATGGAGCTGGACGAGCGGCTCGCGGAACTGCAGCGCATCCAACGAAATGACCTCTCGGTCTTGGTAGATGCAGAGATAGGAAAGTCGATGGCTGAGATCGAGGCTTCCCATCGAGCCGAGGTGAGCAGTTGGGAGCGTGAAGTGGCTGGGACTGAGGCTGCGGCGGAGCAGCTGTCTCAATCTATGAAGAAGACGACGGAGAAGCGAGCTGCGGTGGATGCTAACATCGCAGAAGTTGATGCTCAGATGCGCCGTCTTGAAGACCAGCGGGCCCAACTTCAACTAGAGGCTGAGCGCGTCCTGGCTGAACACGTGGCATTCAAACGGAAGGAAACGACTCTTACTCAGCGGACCCTTGCTTTGGCTCAACAGCGACGACAGCTTGATGAGAAGTATGAGAGTAAAACTTCTGCTGAGGCTGTCGGGTTAATGCGTCAAGAAGCCGAGCTGCGAGTCCAGGCGACTGTGGAAACTCGCACTGCCGACCTGAGACGTCGAGTCAGAGAACTCTCATCCCACCCTGGGGAGGATCGGGGATTGTAGCTTCTCTTCTTTTTTGTGTGTTTTTGCAACTCTTGCTGGGGAAATAGCGTATTTCTGTACTCCCTTTTTAAAAATAAAGAAATACACTATCTCTTTGATGTGTTCATTTTTAATTTCATGAACTTGATGATTTATGTGGACCTATTATCTTTTGCGCACCTTGGTTTTTAGGTACAGATAATAAGTATAAAGGAACCAACATGTTTGTTCAGAGGTAATGTGGACATGGCAATCATTAGGTTCAAATGATAGAATCTTCCTACTCAGAGGTGTTTATGGACGTGGTAGGAATGATCCTGTGGGATACGCTGAACAACTCAGAGGTAATGTGGACGTGGAAGTTCTGCAATCAAATGTACGACAACGTAGGAGTTGCTTGTACGGGATGTTTACTCAGAGGTAATGTGGACGTGGTAAACATGAAGGATAGCGTAAGCTCACGAAGTGTAAGGTTCCGCTTTGTAGGATGTAGAGAGACAACTCAGAGGTAATGTGGACGTGGTTATCTTTCTACGGAAGGATGCCACGGAACAGCTGGGTTCCGGAAGCGATTAATTTTGTGAAAAGAGGTTATTTGGGGAAATACATGTCTTGGAGGATGTCAAGAGTAGTACTTCTTTAGGAACTTGCCGTTGATGGGCATCATGAACAAGTCCCCATTGGGTTTGGCGAGCCGGTAAGCACCGTTTGAGTAAACCGTCTCGATGATGAAAGGTCCTTCCCATTTGGGCTCGAACTTCCCTGGTGTCTTGTGAGTTAACACCATTGGCCTTCTGACTGCTAAAACCAGGTCGCCAACTTGGAAAGTTCTTTGCTTGACCTTCTTGTTGAAAGCCTGTGATATACGGGCTTGGTAAAGTTCGATGCTTTGTTGAGCTAGGAGACGCTTTTCGTCAAGTGCCTCCAATTCCTGCAGACGACGACGTTGATTGTCTTCTTCTGTAAGATCGTTTGTGATGGCCACGCGGAGTGAAGGTATCTGTATCTCGAGAGGCAGTACTGCTTCGCTCCCGTAGACCAGGGAGAATGGAGTGTTGCCTGTTGGGGTCCGTACCGTTGTGCGGTAGGCCCAAAGGCATTCGCCAAGCTTTTCGTCCCAGTCGCGTTTGTTGGATGACACGACTTTTTTGAGTAGTCTGATGATAGTTTTGTTGAATGCCTCGGCCAATCCGTTTGCTGTCGGATTGTAGGCGGTTGAGGCCACGTTTTGAATGCGATTCTTGTCACAGAACCTGCTGAAAATGTGGCTGATAAACTGAGGACCATTGTCATGGATGATTCGCCGAGGTACCCCGAAACGGTAAATGACATGGTGTTTGATAAAGCTGACCACCCTGGAGCTTTTTACTTCTGCTAGTGGGACTGCTTCCGCCCATTTGGAGAAGTAATCGGTGATGGCCAGGATGAAGCGGTGTCCTCTCGATGAAGGAGGGGTGATTGGCCCTACAATGTCCATGCCCCAGGCTTCGAATGGCCAGGAGGCGACTGTAGGATGTAGAGGTTCAGATGGTGTATGTATGAAGTCTGCATGAAGTTGGCATGCATGGCACTTCTTAGCATATTCCACTGCGTCGGCAACCATGGTTGGCCAGTAGTAGCCCATACGTCGCAGTCGATCTTGCAACTTAGGCCCTGGTTGGTGAGCTCCGCAAGTTCCGTCATGAGCTTCTCGAAGAGCTTCGGCCGCTTCTTCGTTAGACAGGCATCGAAGGAGAAGCCCGTCGAAGGAGCGTCGGTACAGCGTTTTATTGGCTGTATCGTAGTAGAATCGAAGAGAGCGTCTCCTGACTGAGACGGCTTCCTTCGGGGTCCTTTGGAAGGATTCCGTAGACAGCGAAGTCGATGAACGGGAACCTCCAATCTCGGACATTAACCCCAGTGTTTGTCGGCATGGCGTGAGCCATTTGCAAACATAGGTTGTTTCTGGGACAAATCAAGTCTCGGCCAGTTACCGTGACATAGTATTGAGTCCCAAGGGGCGCGGCCAATGAGGCTGCGAGGCCAGCTAGAGCGTCAGCCTCCAAGTTTTGTAGGCAGGGTACATGTTCGATGAAGAACCCAGTGAAGGTTGAAATGATGTTCAATGCAACTTCATGGTAAGGGATCAAATCTTCATGGCGAACCTCGTATTGCCCCCGAATCTGGTTTACGACGAGTTTCGAGTCGCCGTAGGCTTCCAGATGATCCACCCCCAGCTGTTGTGCTAGCTGGAGTCCCATGACGAGTGCATTATACTCAGCAACATTGTTGGAGCACGGCTTCGAAAGGGAGTATGCGCGCTGGATGACCAGCTGATCGGGGGAGACTAAGACTACCCCCACTCCTGCGATGATTTGGCCATTGGGGTCCGTTCTTGAAGCACCATCGAAGAACATCTGCCAAACGGGGCTTCCTTCAGTGACATTTGATTCTTGAACTTTATCCGGGATGTCTTCATAGAGTTTTGAAGATTCTGGGATGGGGTGTGCAGCTAAAAAGTCAGCCAGAGCCTGACCCTTGACTGCCTTCTGCGGGACAAACACCATGTTGTATGGTGTTAGTAGGATCGCCCATGTAGCCAGCCGGGAGTTTAATGACCCTGGCTTTGTCATGAGAACTCTGAGCGGATTGACTCGGGAGATGACGTGAATTGTCTGGCCCGAGACGTAATGACGAGTCTTCTGAATGGCAAACACCAAAGCCAAGCACTCCTTTTCAACGGGGTTGTACCGGTGTTCGGCCCCGATGAGTGTTCGACTGAGGTAGTAGATTGCTTGCTCGTAGCCTGCATCGCTGTTTTGAGCTAGCAAAGCGCCGAGGGAATGATCCCTGGCACGGACGTAGAGGAGGAATGGTTTGCCGGCGACAGGTGCCACTAGGACTGGCGGGCTTGTTAAGTAAGCCTTGATGTCGTCGAAAGCCTTTTGGCACTCCTCTGACCAGACATAAGAGACTCCCTTCTTCATGAGCTGAGTAAAGGGTTGACATTTACCGGAGAGGTTTGCTATGAACCTCCGGATGTATGCCAAACGTCCCTGTAGGCCCCGAAGTTCTCGAAGGTTCTTCGGAGGGTCCATGTTGAGGATGGCTTTAGTCTTCTCGGGATCGACATGAATGCCTTTTGCTGTGATGACGAAGTCCAAGAATTTGCCGCTAGAAACCCCCAGAAAGGATTTAGCGGGGTTCATTTTGAGTTGATGCGCCCGCATGAGATCGAAGACCGTCTTCAGGTCCTGTAGGTGATCTCTTTTGAGGCGGCTCTTGACTGCGATGTCGTCAACATAGCACTCAACTGTCTTGCGAAGATGTTGACGGAAGATGGTGCTCATAGCTCGCTGATACTTTGCACCGGCGTTCTTCAAGCCGAAGGGCATTACGGTGTAGCAGAAAACACCCTTTGGAGTCCTGAATGACGTGCGTTTTGCGTCATCGGGGAACATCTTGATTTGATTGTAGCCTGAATACCCGTCCATGAAGGACATGCGTTCAAAGCCACATGTGTTGTCGATCATTACATCGGTGATTGGGAGCGGGAATTCATCCTTCGGGTAAGCGGAGTTGAGATCCCTGAAGTCGATACAGACTCGTATCTTCCCGTTCTTCTTGGTGACAGGGACGACGTTGGCTACCCAGTCTGGGTGTTGTTCCTCACGGATGAAGCCACTGGTCAAGAGTTTGTCTACCTCCTGATCGATGGCGTTCATGATGTCCGGGCGGAAGCATCGCTATTGTTGTTTGATAGGTTTGGCATCTGGTAAGATGTTCAACCTATGCATCGCGATCTGTGGATCGAGACCCGGCATGTCTTCGTAGCTCCAGGCGAAGACGTCGATATACTCCTTAGCGAGTTGGACTAAAGATTCTCGGTCTTCTCCTTCCAAGCTTTTGCTGATAAAGATGGGTTTAGAAGAAGACCCATCCCCGAGGTCGATTTGCTCGACTTCGTCTTCGGTGGGAGGTTCTCGTAACTCAAAACGAGACTCCCATTGCTCTCCTAGGCGTTGAGCCCAGGGTTCCTCTTCGAAGGGTTCCGGCGGTTGGTCTTCGCCTTCATCTTTCTGAGGCTGCGCCGATGTCATGTTAGCTGACAGCACTTTCCTGAAGACTGATCCAATACTGGTATCGGAATCCCACGTCGATGCTTCTGATGAGTGGGAATGTTCTATGTCTTCTGCGTCTGAACTCTCTGGAGTTGATGGCGGCGTGACATAGCCTAACCTCCGTCGAGTCCGATTATAGTAATCCTGTGGCTTTCCATTGGGCATCGAAAGCCGGACAGGAAGATGCCGACCCTTGCCGTAGTTTAGGCCTTTGTTGCTTTTCTGGTCGTAGCCCATCTTTTGGATGATGTGCTTAGCCGCATCTGTGTATCGATATACTTGTACCCTGCCGATATCAGGTTCGGGCTCGATCGACGGGAGGTTCCGACGACGCTCGATTTTGCCCGAGATGATGGTGCCTTCGTCTCGGCTTCGTGGAGGGACTATGAAGACTCCTTGAGACGGGACTATTTGAGCCAGCCGGTACATTGGGATCCCCAGCTTTGATAGCAGCGCCTTTGGAATGATGCTTAGGGAAGACCCGGGATCGATCTGAATCCTGCTCACCTTTACCGAATCGATGTACCCTGTGTAATACAACGGTCGGTTATGTCGGTGATGCTTGAGCAGCATGTCTTGTTGGGTGAAGGTTATGTTTGGGATAACTTCATCCGCACAATGACAGTGTGCACAAGTAGTTGGGAGGTCTTCAGGCTGCTTGACCTGACTGAGAAAGGATTCGGCATCCTTCAGAGCTTCGCAGAGAGCTTCTCGGGAGTCCTTGGAGAGACGCAGGAGCTCGAACAAAGACAGGCGTGCAGGAGTACTGGCCAGTTGTGCCAGAATGTCAAAATTGTGGGGCTTGGCTAGCCCCGAAGTATTTTCTTTCCGCAGAGGTCTGTCGAAACGGGCCTCCACTTGCTTTTGTTTATTGGCTGCTGAGGGCTTGGATGGACCCTCCTCAGGGATGGTGCCAGGAGGCACCACTTCGGCAGCAGCTTCACCGGACTGGGAGTTCTGTTGTGCACGCGTCTGCACAGGAAGCGCCTCTTCCGCTGAAGAAGAGACCGTGCGGCAAGACTTGATCTTCCTGCCTTTTGCTTTGGAGGTAGGGCGTACCTCCGGTTGAGTTACCTCGGAGACGAGGTCGGGGTGAACCCAGAGGACCTCTCCTCGAGATGTGGTGAGTGGGACAAGTCCACTCACATTGTCACGGGTGGGTGGCAAATTCACCACCTCCATTGTCGCCTTAGGGATGGGGACGACGCCATCTTGTGTGGTAGTCGGCGGCAAGGTGCCGAACTGTAGTGACACCACATTAGCTGACACCGTCTTCTCTTCGTAATCGACGGAAATTACATCCGCATTGATCATGCGCTGGATGTAATTTTTGAGGACGTAGCAGTCCTTAGTCGGGTGTCCGACAAACCGATGGTAGTGACAGTACCTTGGGTTGTCCACCTTCCCGACTTCATCGGGCCGCTTCGGGTCCGGAAGCTTGATCTTGTCATCCTGCTTCAGTATCTCAAAGAGTTGCAGGGTGTCATCATCATTGAATGAATAAACCTCCTTGGGTCTTGGTGCCAATGGAGGCTTTTGCGTAGGCGCAGATGCGCCCTTCGAGGCATTAACTGTCAATGCCTGTTTCCCCTTTGTTTCTCGTCCGAAATTGTTGGTTGCGGACTTTTTCCCCTTATCGTCAAAGGCGGGGAAGCTAACACCCAGAAGACGTGCATTGGCCGCCTTCTTCTCTGCAGCTTCAGCTTCAATGATTAGGGAGCTCCAATCGGGAGGGGGAGTAGAGTTAAGCCAGAGCTTTACTGCAGGTAGCATGTTCATACTGCAAGCGGAGAGAAGCGCATGTTCTGGCATGCCTGGAGGTAACCTGAAGCAGGCCTGACGGAAGCGTTCGATGAATGCCCGAACCGTTTCCTTGTCCTTCTGGCGTATCTCAATGAGAGACGCCATCGTCATGTCCTTCCCACCGTCGTAGAAGCGGTCGAGGAAGAGGCGTGTCAGGTCGTCGAAGGACGATATGGAATTATCGGGGAGGCTGCAGTACCAGTCATACGCCACCCCTTTCAGGGCCCCAACAAAGATGCTGGTGAGGAGCGCGTCCTCCTTCGAAAGATGCCCTGTCTGCGACTGGAAGTACGTCAAGTACCGTCGTGGAGAGTCCTTCCCGTCATACGGCGTGAGTGTCTCTGGTTTATACTTTGGGGGATAAACCACCTTGTTCCACTCAAGTGGATAAGGCTGGGGAATGCCCATCTTCTGGCGTTCCTCCTGCCTGTTCTTGGACTCGAAGCGCTCCCGCAGATCTTTGATCATTTCGACCACGTCCTCCGTGGAACTAGGAGCCGGGGAAGGAGGTACCACCTGGAGTGGAGCGTTTGAGGGCTCCGATGTCCGGGGTGCTTCTGTGTCTGAGGGTGTCCGCTGGAGGGGCACACTCGACTCTCCATTAGCTCCTGGGTCGGGACCATTTGAAGGTGTCCTGATCAAGGCCGACCATATCTCAAACACTGCTTGAGTCAGTGCTTGCATTGAGGCAGAGAGGGTTTTGAGTCCTCCCTCTAACGAGTCTATGCGCTGGACAATGTCCTGTGGCGGCGCATCAGCCTCAAGATCACCTCCGGTCATGTATACTGTCATGACACGGCCGGAAGTGGATGGATTAGTTGAGGCTTCGCTCTCAGCCTCACTCTCATGTGGGGGAGTTACTTCTCCTGGTGTTTGGCCACCCCCAGCCACATTCTGGAGTTCGTCTTCGACAGGCGCATCTGCAAGGGCCTGACTGCCCTCAGCTCTGTCTTGAAGGGCCTCTTCATTTTCAGCACTACCCCCGGCGGTGTCTTGGAGGACATCGTCATTTTGAGGGGCTTCAGGGAGGCCATCTTCGCTTTGATGAAGATCCGCCGCAGCTGTGCTTTGGACATCTTCGTCTTCGGAAGGAGGCTGAACAAGGGTCTGGCTACCCCCAGCTTCCTCCAAGGACTTCTTCCTTGACCGAGTGCCTTCGAACACCCCAGAGGTTGTGACAGCTGCCTTGGTTTTCCTCGACTGGCTTTTAGATGAAGACGAGGAATTGGCAGTCGTCTTCCGGACAGATGAGGAATTGGAGATCACGTTGCATGACGCAATCTTTAGTTCCTCTTCTGCTGACACCTTTGTCCCAAGGCGATGTCGGAGGGGTGTCGATGATTGTAGCCGTTGGAAGACCGACTGCTTTGGCGGTACTGCCGTCTTGCAACAGCAGTTGATGGTGACCACTGCACAAGTGTGCCCCGTGAGAGGCGCATCGTGCTTGTTGGTCAACTCTCCTGACCGGCGCTTGTGAGTGATCACGTTGCGCAAGTCGTTGGAGGAGAGTGCTACCCTCACACCCCTCTCAGGCGTATGGCAGGGCCAAGCGCCGGGGTGGTCGGTGCCCCCTGATCTAATACCAAGCAGGCATCACGATCAGTAGTGGGGGAACCACAGCATTTGAAGTGACTTGAACGGACCTCAAACGCACAACCAGAGGAGGCGCGGGAGTTCAAGACCACTGAGTTTGCCTCTCTCGGCTTGGTTGTGCACGCAGTGAATGCGCCCAAGTGAGATGAGGACTTTGAAGGTCGACTCGTTGTCGGTGCAGGAGCACTTGAGTCAACCTTGTACAACTTGCCATCGGCAGCGCGCGTGATTGTAAGCGCGTGCCTCTGGTCGGCTGCTGGCATAGCACGTTTGTGGCGCATGGCCCGTGCCGCCTTGGATTTCTTCGTACCAGCCCGCTGGGGCGCATAGTACTCAGCATCCAAATTCTCCTCGCCGTTACAGCGAGTGAGTCTGTCAAAGACAGAGGCTCTTTGTGGCGCATCAGAAGTAATGCGCGGGGCATTGGCTGCGCCCCTGCTCCGTCGACGTATCTTCCTCGCCTGAGAGGAAGATGGCTGGGGAACGTGGTCATCCGCACGCTTCCCCGAGAGATGCGCTGCATCAGCGGGCGCACCTTGACTGCTGAGGACGTCAACAGGAAGGGAAGGCTGGACGGGCGCATCCCCTTCAACGGTGGTGCCCGAGGCGTCGACTTTGCGCACCCAGACTGCGCGGGTCTTCTTCGGCTTCGACAGCCGCTTCGAAGGACTCGCACTTCCTTCAGAAATAAACTCCTCGTACGCCTGTTGATTGAGGCGCACTACCAGCGTCTTGTGGGAGGAGCCCACCTTCACGTCGTCGGCCTGTGACACGACTTTCTCGGTAGAGGAGAAAGAGGTCCCCAGCAGAGTCGCCAGCTTGTTTGCCATTAAATTAATACAAACAGAACAGTGATACAATATAGGACTTAGATGTAGTCCTAGGAGTACACTTTTGTTTAAGCTGGGTCCTTAGTGCCAATGGAGCGAGTGGTAATGCGTTGACTCCGTTGACCGGCTGACGGCGGTTATCGGTTCTCTGAAGGTGTTGATTGCTCTGGGTGCTGGAGCTTGCTGAGAGGAGTAAGACGTTGAGTGTCTAGAGCTGCCTCTCTGGTGATTCTCTGTTGTGGATTCTTTTTTGTGAGTCTTCTGTTCTGAGTCTCTGTGTGTGTGTGTGAAGGGGATGATCCTTCTATTTATAGTTTTGCAGGCTGGCTGCTCATGCGCGCATGTAGGATGCGCCGGTGTGGGGACGCCACGTGGAGGTTGCTGATGGAGGCACATGGATGCTGCGCCCTGATCGAGGGGGAGAACTCTTCATGCTGCTGTGGTGAGCCGGCACGTAGCAGGGAGAAGATCTTTCCGTTGCTGAAATCTTGGACGAGTTGAGTCAAAAGACACGTGTCGTCGACTCATGGTTCGAAGATCTCGGATTTGGTGGAGAGGAGTGATCTGGTGGGCTGTGCCTTGGATTGGGCGTAGGAGGAGGCTGCGGCTCAT
This sequence comes from Iris pallida, assembly GCA_029216955.1. Taxonomy (NCBI): domain Eukaryota; kingdom Viridiplantae; phylum Streptophyta; class Magnoliopsida; order Asparagales; family Iridaceae; genus Iris; species Iris pallida. The sequence continues at coordinate 24,436 of JANAVB010011284.1, forward strand.
AACCTTTAGGAGTTACAAACCATTTGGGGCGCATGGCTTTTGAGGCGCATGCAGGCGACTTTCCTTCTGTCTTTCGGGATCAGAGAGCAGTCTGAGGCACATGGCTTTTGAGGTGCATGCTGGTTTGGACGCATGGCCGTAGAGGCGCATGCAGGTTTGGACGCATGGCCGTAGAGGCGCATGCGGATGGACGCATGGCCGTAGAGGCGCATGCGGATGGCCACGTGGCAGTAGCCGTCGGAGTCATGATGATGCTGGCGTTGCCGATGCTTCGTTCTCTGAAAAAGCTGTCAACTGTTCAGACTTTGGGAGACGTGCTGCCAACTCTGTCAGTTCAGCATTTAATGTTGGTGACGTTCGATGGACAGCTGAGTGGGCACGTCGGTTGGCGTTCCACTCAGTATGGAGATGTATGGGGGGGCGCATCCTCTATAATGCGCCGAGTACTGTAGGGCGCGTCTGTATGATGCGCCTGACGCCGAAGGGCGCGTCCGTGTGATGCGCTGTCTGGCTGGCGCATCGGACATGTCTTTTAATGATGCGGCTGTCTCGCTCTTCGAGTGCTATAAATAGCCGTTTGGCTGAATTCGAGGCGTCCGGTTCATCCATTTAATGTAAATTCATTGCACGGAATTCGGAGGGCCATCCACTTGGCGCGTGGGTTTGATCTGCCCGGCCTATAAATAGTGGCATGGAGAGAAGATTTGCTTCTCATTCCCTCACGTACTTCCAATATGAATTTGAACATACGGGTGCATTCTGCTGACGAAGTGCTCCCGAGGGTGAAGATGAGACGCTGTGTTGTCTTTGATGCACTTGAAGGTGACTGTTACATCCAAAAGACGGAGTCGAGGGCTTCTGAGGCAGGCGGAAGGTGCCTGTTGCATCCAAAGATAAGGATGCTCGAGCCTCGTCTCCGTTATTCCGAAAGAGCCGTAGATCGGAATGGCGGTGCAAGGCTCTCTCTTCCTGCAAAGTGGGGTTTCCCCACTTTGATCGTGTCGAAAGCTGCTCCTTTAGCCATGGTTTCGATCACGGTCTTCCTTCGGCTTTGGAGGATCTTTCGAAGCCTTCCCTGGCCACAGCATTTGCGGTGCTCCTCTCTTCCTTGGTTCCAGCCAGAGGGTTAAATGCTTTGTGTCGAAGCATTTATCGGGCGAGCCTGGTTGGAAGAGCGGCACATAACTGGGCTCTGCTCGGCCAGGTGAGCCTGGCTGGAAGAATTTGGCTGAAGGGATGCACATAACTGAGGTGCTGAAGAGATGATGGGATGCGCCTGGATGGAGGCGCATGATATCTGCTGCGCCTCATTGGTGGCGCATAGTGATGTTGCGCCTATCTGGAGACGCATGGTGGTTGCTGCGCTTATCTGAAGGCGCATGATGGCCGCTGGCTGTAGACTTAGGCTCTTTCCTTTGTAGGAATTCTCCTTTGTACAACCTTTTCTAGACATGTAATAGACTTTTATATATAAATAAAAAGTCCTTCTTCAAATGTCTATAGTTATTGACTTTGCTGTGAAGTTCTTCATCTGAGTTCTGGCGCATGTAGTGTCTGGCGCATGGGCTTTCTGGTTGTGAAATTCCATGCTTCTACAACCATGACCACGGAGACCTAACTAAGTGTTTAGATTAGTAAATTTTTATTTTCTAGGCTAAGGGTATTTTGGTTATTTGGTGACTTTTGAATTATATGGATTTTGGCCTTTTGGTAATGTGCTAATTGATAGTTAGGGCCTTAACCTAGAATTTCCCTAATCTAGAGGTTAACCATGGGCCTAGAGATTAGGTTAGAAATATCCATTACATGACAAGGTTAGTAATATCTAGATATTTCATAGTAGGATATTTACCATTGGGATATTTGTGAAAAAGAAAGCCTTATGACTAATTGAACCAATAGAAAGACTTGGAATTGGGTGGACAAGCCATAGCCATCCATCTACATCTAAACCCTAACCCTAGGCTGCCATAAGGAGCCTCTCTCCCCCTATTTAACCACTTAATGACACACCCTTGCCTCTTTTTTAATTCAATAGAAACCCTAGTTTAGTGTTCTTCCCCAAACCACTCCGTTTTATCAAATCAAGTCCAAATTTAGCCTAGTCTTTTGCATTAGACTCCCCTACAGTAGTAGAAGCCATTGGAGGATAGCTAGCAAGGGTTTGGAAGCTTTGGGACCGTTGCAAATCGAGGAAGACATCGATACTAGGCCCTTTACATTGAGATTCCAACTCTCAATAGATAAACCTATCTATACCCATTAAAATCATGATTTTTCTTCATAGATGCATTCATTTAGGGTTCCCCTAGGTGTAGCCCAAGTTTGGTAGGATTTCGTGTCCGTTCGTACCCGTATCAGAAACATATCGGTATTTTTAATTAGGTCTTTGGTGAAATGTCTCAATGGATTGAATTTAAACCAATTTCAAAACAAAATTCAGATTTGGGTAGCCTAATAGGTGGGGATTAGATTTGTGAATGACTGAGTTGAATTTAGGGTGTTTTGGACACCGTTATTGGATACAGGATTTCAGCACGACACTGTTGTGCAGTGTCCTGCTGCTCGGGTGTCCTAGCGGACACGACACGGCACCCCGACACCTGAAAATTGGTGTCTGGGTACAAGCAACCACTGAAATAGTGCACATAAAATTTGGGGTGAAATCATCGAGTATTTTGGAAGATAATCGATCTGCACGGGTCGCGCACACACGCACATGCGTGCGCACAAGTGCGACTGACACGCACTTCGTGCGCGGACACGAGGACACTTGGACTCGTATTAGGCTACCCTAACCTAAGCCCTAGACCTAGACTAACTGTGGACACGTGCACGACACTTGTGAGTTCGTATGTCGTGTCCTAGAGGGCTCGACACACGTGCACGAGCCCCCTCTTTCACTGCACTATACCTACACTGATACACAGTTCAGACACGTGTTTGGAAACGTTTTGTGTCACTGATTGACACTATGGGACACGACTGACCCCCCATGTTGGTATATGTTTTTCCCTTATTTTGAATGTTTTGATTGGGATTTCGAAATTGGTATTAGTTTCAAAAGAGGGGATTTTTCTGATACATGCTGACAGTTGTTGAAATGTTTTCAAATTTGATCCTAGGCTTCCAAAATGAGTTCTAAATTAGTTTCATGTTTGTATTGGGATTTCTTGATACTTGTTAAAATATTAAGTTCCAGTTTTGTATATGAATGTATGTTAGTTATTAGGATTGGTTTCAAAGTTACTGATATATATATATATATATTGGTTTACATTGGCTTAGTTGTAGGTAAATCAAATCTGAATATATATGTTATCATTCGAAAACAGGTACAGGTTAACTTCAAATCTGAATGAATATTCATTCATATGTAGGTATATATCTAACTGAGTTATAATTATCTATATGTATACTTATTCAGATTTAGGTAGGTTTAAATGTACATTTATGTATAGGGTCTATGGTAGTGAGTCCTGCACTGCTAAGCCTAGGCCTGACTTGGCCTTAGCTTGCTTATTGGTTGGCCTGGCTTGGCAGCTGCCAACAGCATCAGGGTAATGCCCTGCCTAGGCCAGGTTTGGCTTGGGTTGGTTGCCCTTGAGTGTGTGAATGAGAGTGTGATTAAGGATGTGAATGAATAAATATGAGATGATTTGAATTCAATGTTGAATTGAATTGAAATAGAGTGAGTGAAGAGATGAAGGAATGGGATGGATGGATAGATGGTTTGAATGAATGAGTGAAGGGGGTTAGAGGAACAAGAAGAAGGACAGGGCTACAGTAGCAGCAGGGGGCTGCTGTCCCTCTTGGACAGCAGGGGCAGCCCCTTGGGCAGCTCATTTTCCCCCCAATCTCCCATAGTGTCTAGTGTGTGTGTCTAGTATGTGTGTCTAGTATGTGTGTCTAGTGTGTGTGTTTAGTGAGTTGGAGTTTAGATTAGGATTTTAGTTGAGTTTGTGTGAGGATTTCATATATTATGTATTGTATGTTAGAGTTTAGGGAAAAACTTAGGAGTTTAGATACATGTTAGAAATAGTATGTGTGTTAGTTAGGGAGATAAGTGAGTGTTGAGTTTATATTTATAATGTATGTGAGTGAGGGATACTTGAATGAGTTGGAAATTCATGTGCCTAGGTAGCAAGTGTGAGTATGAGTGTTAACTCTTAGGTTGGAGGCATGAATGGTATGTTAGTGTATGAGTAGTAGTGTGTTGGTGTGACAGTGAGTTGGTATCGGGTAATATTGGTTTTTCGATACCTAGATTTGTATCTTAGTAGGGAATTGTTGGTATAAGATACTTAGACTGGAGTTTAACCCAAGTTTGACTCCTAGTTGACCAATCTTGACTTGTTGACCAAATTTGACCTAGAGTTGACCAGAGTTGACCAGTTGACCAAAAGTCAACTTTAAGTCAATCCTTGACCTAGATTCACCTATTTGACTTGCTATGACTTAGTATGACCTAATATGACTTTGTTTGACTTTGTTTGACCTAGTTTGACCTAGACAGTTGACCAGGTTTTACTTAGAGTTGACTTTGACCTAGATTTGACTTAGAATCATGTAGACTGCACCGTATATTCATTTACCTTATTTTTGAATACATTATAACCTGTATTGACTTAACTAGGACTTTGAGACTCCAATTCAGACATCTATTTCATCAGTCATTCAGAGTACCAGGCGAGTACATTCTCTGATAATATTTCTGTTTCATGATATCGTCTATGTTTCTTGTATTTAGTGTAGATATCCTTGTTCTTTTGACACATTGTTCACACGGATTGGTATTGTCTGGATCCCGTCATGAGATGTTATTCTTTGTATTTCTTGGTATATCCTGAGCAAGTCTTCCCTAGTTTTTTGTGCATTGTATAGACAGGATTCCTGTGAAGGCTAGCTACCTTCTCAGAGAATCACGTGTCATGACGTGTCATGGTTGGATCCACTATATTAGTCAGGGATGGGGATGTTAGCGTAGATATGTGATCAATACCCCACAGTACCAGCATTGTATCACCATTGTATCACTATTGTATCAGTATTGTATCCTCACTGTATAGTGTTAATCATACACTCACGTATGATTAGCCAGGCCAAATATTTTATCAAGTTCTAAGCCGATCACATATTCAAACTAGTGCTAAACTCACATAGATAGCAGTTCCAGATTTTCGTACATGTTATACACTGTTCTCTTGCCTTATCTCATTACAGTTTGATATACCCTGCCAGGATGCATGTACGCTCTACTTTACTTAGTATATTCTCTCTATCTACTGCTACATTTTCAATATTGTATAACTAGAACTGTTGTTTGAGATTTTGTACTCGTTTTCGTCCTGACTGGACCTGTTAAAAATATTACATATGATGAGGAGGAGTGCCCTACCTATTAAGGTCCTCATGACGTGGTTGGTATAGAGTTGGATACCCTAGTGCAGCAGGGGCTAGCTCTAGCAGATGAGGCCTTGGTATAGTTTAGCCGGTTTTAGTATAGTACTGGACTCTGTCTCCAGATTACTTTGGCTTGTTATTATTTGTTAGTTGTTTGCTTTGAGATTTTTGACTCAGAGATTTTGGACTCGTATTATTCTGTGTTGGATTTTTAGGATGATATTTATAAATCTTGTTGTCTTTATCTTTCAATATTATCTATCGTCATCCTTAGAGTTTGTGAATGAGTATATTATATTGTCATTGCTTGTCCTCCGTTCGGAGTTGATCATTCTCGACAGGGTTTGATATTATAACTATTGATAGATAGTAGACCTAGACAGCGTTCTACGTCGTTTCTACGGCGTAGGCTGGGACGCTGTTACGCACTCGTACCCTTACCTCGGGTGCGGGTCGTGACAATAAAATGTGCTCACAATGAAACAAAACTTGAGGGACAGGAAGAGGGTTATACCAGCTGCGCATAGGAACCAGTGGCACGCCAGACGGAGCTGCGATGGAAGAGATATGAACCGACAAAGTTGGCTCCACAAAACTGTCCAAAAATTATACAATTTAAAGCGCCAACTTAGTGGCCGGTTTTGATGTATCAAACGATAAAATTAACGGACGAAAATTGAGGGGAGTGAAGAGCTATATACCGAGATTGCGACGGAGGAATGAGTTCGCCGATCAAATGGTCGAATTTTTCGAAAAATGTGCACGAAGTCGCTGCGACGAAGCGCACATTCTGATTTTCGTTCGCGCGCGCGTCGACGGAATTTCTTGCGAAATGCACGAATAGCCCATTATGTGCGTCGAGAACGTCGACGATGGCCTAGAGGGGGTCGCCTGAGGGTGCCCCCGGCCAAGGGGGCTCGTCGGCGGTGGCACACGGTTGGCCGCCAATGACTGCTGTCGCGCGTGCTACTGCTGCTGCCAGTTGCGGTGGCCGTGGCTGCGACGACGGCGGCGCAATGGCGGGGCACGGCGGAGAGAAGTAAGGAGAGGTGGTGGAGCTCGGTGGAGGAGATGTGGCGTGCGATGGTGGTGATAAAGTGGTGTGGGAATAATGGTGATGATGATGAAGTGGTGATGGTGTGATGAAGAAAATAATGATGATGAAGAAGAAAAATAGGAGGAGAGGAAGAAGGCTGGGGGCTATTTGGGGCTGAGCTCGGGAGGAGGTGGTACATGGTGATGGTGGTTGCTGTTGGAAAATGAGAGAGGGAGAGAGAAATATATGTGTGTGTGTGTGTGTGTGTGTTATTAACGGAAGGAGAGAGATAAATATTCTCCGCCTAAAAATTTGGTCCGGCCAATATGGAGGTGTGTGAGTTTGTGTTGTATAGGAAATGGTGGGTGGTGATGAGTTGGGGTAGATCAAAGGCTAGGATTAAAATGGGAAATTAGATTATTTCTTTAGGGATTTAAATCAATGAAATATACATTAAATATTTGAAGTGGAAAAAACTAGGTATTTAATATTTTGGTAGGAAAAAGTGTGTGTGGGTATTCATGAGGAGGCAACATGAAGTTTGGGTTGGGTTCCGTTGAGCGGGGTCGGGTCAAAATCGGACATGGTGCAATAATTGAATTTAAATAGGTATTTATGATCATGGGTAAATAAGTAACATGTGGGGACTCAAATAAATGGGACACAAGTGTCATGTGGGTAGTAGACTTCATGTGGGCCATGTCCATATTTTTGGTCGACTAGGTCGGATCGATGTCGGGTCCCGAAATTAAATTGGAAGTCAGGTCACATTCTACGGTGGATAATTAATTGGCCTAAATTAACCCAAAAGTTGTGCGAAGCAAAAGAAGCACAAGATGGTGTGTCTGAGTGGGACACGAAGGTCATGGGTGTAGAGCGTCTCGAATAGATCATGCATGAGAAGTTGGTTTCAAGAAAATGAGTAGCCTTGTGCTCCTAAATTAAGAGTCACGGTAACGTGCATATGATGATCAAAGATAAAAGTGGGAAAATCAATTAATAATTATTTAATGATCAAATGGTCTAAATTGACCCGAAGTTGTGTGAAGCAAAAAGAGTACAAGAGAACAAGTTTGGATGGGACATGATATATCAACATGAAGGTAATCTTATCTACTAAACACTGATGAAGAGAGTTTCCAGAGATTGGCATCCCTGACGCTCCAGAAGTCAAAGTCACATAAAAGAACATTTAATCAAATAATAATATCTATTGCACTGATTTATAAAATTAAAAAAAATAAGCCCAAAATTCAGGGGGCTTACATCCTACCTACCTTATAAAAATTTTGTCCTCAAAATTAAAATCATCTAATAGGTCAAGCTAAAACATACAACTGCTATGGCTACAGCACCCACTGTGCTACCCTTGTGATCATCTATGTTGTTTCTCTCTACAGATATTTTGGTTCAGGTTTAACAAAGGTCCTTCTATCATAAACTACGTCATCGAACCTAAGCACAAGATTCTAGTCCTAAATCCATAGTCACAACAATATAATATTCTTTACTCCATTTAAGATACCTTAAAATCAATCTATACTATCAAACTAATCATTCTTAATTGTTTCTAAGTCTACTATAGTCAGTCACTCATATCTGTCCTATAAGCTTAACCCAATAAATCCCTAGGAAGAATATACTCATCACAATCACACATAATAACATATTATAGTTACACTACAGAATATGTTAACAAGGTCTGGCTATCCAATCATCAAAAATAGAAGGTAACAAGGGCCTAAGACTGGGTCTAGCAATCCATATCAATATTCAGACAAGGTAAAGGTCAAGCAAGACAGGAAAGATTATCGAAATATTTCTAAGAATAGTACGAGGCCAAACGAGATGCATAGGACGTAGTCGAAGTAAAACTCAAGAACCATATACCTCCGTAATTATGTTACATGAAGTTACTATCGCGCTAGTGTGCATCTGGCTACGATTAACTTTCTTGTTCCATAATACGATGGATGGCTGCAGTGCACAGCTGTCACGCCAGATAATATAGGTTCCTGAACTTAACTTGGCTAAATCCGTAAAATATTTCCAAACAATTTTTGCAAACTAAAGGAGAAGCTGTTAGTCAAAATGCTTAGGGAGTAGTCCTAGTAGAATTCGAGAAACATATTTAACCATGATGCCGTTATCCGAAGTCATACCTCGTCAGTATTTCTCTGGACGCAAACTCCCGATTCTGTAATACAAGAATAAATATATTTTTTGAATCTTTCCTGAATCAACCCATGAAGCACTTTCAACAATTATCGAGAAGGACAAGAAGAATTACCCAAGAGGTTAGCGAAGAAGAGTTTAGTCAAATCATAGGAAAGATGGAACACAAACAATCATGTTGAGAAAATCTTACTTGTGGCTGTAGATAGACAGAGTTAACCAAGACGGAGAATAATGATGATAAGAATTTTGTTCTTGCTCATCCGGCCATAACAAAGTGATCCGATTTAAGATATAATCTGATAACCATATACGTCTTCCTGAAATTATGTTGCCAGAATTTTTGCCACGCCAGTAAGCATAGCTGCAATAAACGATAGAGTCTATAACTAAGGTATACACCCTAAAATCATGTCATCTGGAATTTTTACCACACCAACCGGTATGGCTGCAAGAAAATCCAAATTCCATTACTAGGATAAGCATATCTAAAATCAGGCTCTATGTCCTTGTCATGCTAGCTTGTATGGCTGGATAAATTCTAAACTCCATAATAAAGCAGACATTTACCTTATCAGGATATACCTTAATTCAATCCACAAAATTTATCTTGATGCAAGATCAAAGTCAACAACGAACATCAGGAATCAAAATCAACAACAAATCAAGGAAGTATAAATGGAGGCAAGTGAGAATAGACTCAAGCGTTTTCGAAGTAAGATTCTCAGATCCCTAGAATCTATCAAGAGTTCCTAACTGTGATTGAGCAACTCCTATCATAACCTAGAACATATATCCTAATAGCATGCTCATAGCAGCGCTCTAAATCAAGCACCACTAGAAAATCGCACTAGGTGCGACTCTGACCTGCATGGGCCACCACAAAAATGTGTCATGACCCGCACCCTGGTTAGGGGTACGAGTACGTGGTTACGTCCAGCCTACGCCGCCGAATCGACGGTAGAACGCTGTATAGGTCGTCTATAAATACTATAACTGGACAAAATATAAGGGTACCTGTCATCTCCGTACGGAGGTATAATATGGCATAACTCAATCACAAGACAAACTAGGATAGATAGCATAAAATAAAAATATGATAGAAAGGAAAACTGGAAAGGAGTTCAAGATCCAACACAAGCTCAGAGATATAAACACATCACAGAAACTCAAAATATAATATAAAAACTACAGTCTGAAAACACTAGCCAGATCGCAGTCCAGGTAAACCTATCTAACAGTCTAAACATGGGCTATATCATATACGGGCTCTAGGAGTAATGTCTCATCAAACTCTATCCTGGCCATACCCGTAAAAGGTAGAGCAATCAGCTAACATATACTCTGTAAACATCAACGGTTATCCTGTCAGAAAAATGAGCAAGTACAAACAGTAACAGCAGTTCCATATGAATTGATAAATTCTATAAGAGACAATTATAATAAAATACAAGACAGAATATATGATGGCTTGGGAGCTATTCGGAAGCCAAGTTACAACCCGTAAACCAAACAAGGACCGGGGTTGTAACCCTTCTCCTGAACAGAACTTAGCCTCCTGTAATAAAATAAATATAAAATGTGCCATGAATTATTAGAGCGTTATGTGATCGTCTTGGGTAAGTACAGGACAGGCTATCCACTTGGCCCGACAATCACATAAAAATTACTGGAAAGGGTCATGCCGGCCAACCTGGATAACGAGCACAAAGAATAAGATCTCGCTACACCCTACGTGAGGTGAGAGTGGCACAAGCACATGAATATAGTGACAGGATGGTATTGATCACATAGCCCCGAATAATTTTCCATCCACGAATAGTATAATGGATCCTGTCATGACACGTCATGGCACGGGATTCCCTAAGAGGGTAGCTACTTCCTCTCAGGAATCGATTTCTATACAAGTACAGGGAACAAGACAGGAAATGTACCAATATACCAAGAAAATCCAGGAACAACATCTCATGTCATGATCCGACGTATACTAGTTCGTGAACCATCGTGTCGAAAAATCAAGTAAGACACTACAACTGAATCAGATATAGCAGATATCAAGACAATAAAAACTCAGTGAATGTACTCGCCTGCGGTCCTTAGCTGTCAAATGGGGTCGATGCTCAGAGTGATGCCACAAACCTAAAGATGAGATATATATATATAAGCTAATTAGGGTTCAACAGTATTAGGCAGGATTATATAGTATAAGCTATGTAATCTAGGTCAATCTCAGTCCAACTAAGTCAAACTAGGTCACACTGAGTTACACTAGGTCAAACTAGGTCACAGAAAGTCAAACCAAGTCAAACTAGGTCAAACTGGGTCAAAGGTTGACTTATAGTTGACTTTTGATCAACTGGTCAACTCTGGGTCAAACTAGGCTAATGTTGACTAACAGTTGACTTTTGGTCAACTGGTCAACTCTGGTCAAGTCCTAGACATTTATAGGCCAAGTGTTGACTGATAGTTGACTTTTGATCAACTGGTCAAGCTTGGTCACCCGAGGTCAAAACTAGCCTAAGCATACTATTCCTAATATTTACCTACCAAGATACCATATATCTTGGTCAAACAGGATCAACTCTAATCTAAGAATTAAAATATCAAGTTGTACATCGTTATTCGTACATCAAAACCTACGATACGCAAATCGAGATAAGATAATTAATGGTAAGGTTAATAATCTTATCACAGTGATCCACATGATCATCTTGTCAATTTTAACAATGTGAGATCACTGGAATCGACTGATCTCAGTTTCGTTGTACTAATTTCGAAATACGAACTTAATAAGAATTAATTATAATAAAAGGTAATACACAGAGAAATATCTACAAACATTGTCGTATGATGAAACAAACATCACCAACGTGTCCAGAATGGTCAAATCAGCTAGGATAGCCTATCCATAAGTCCAATTTGGACACAGAGGAAAAAAGATAATTTTGGGTCAAAACGGTATCCGTGTCGGACCCGCTTTGTACCGAAAACGTGCAAGAATACTAGTCCACTAAACCTAACAAATTATGTCTACGAATCCAGAATGACGATACGAACCCAACAGTATATCCAGAATTGAATTCCGTTGACCCGATCTCAAATTGGTCCGTTGACCAGGACATAGAAATTCCGATTTGCACGAAAAAGTGTGTCGGAGCCAATGTCCTGAAAACTCAACAAATTATATGTCACCGAGTCTAGAATGACGATACAAACTCAACGGTATATCCAAAATTGGATTTCGATGAGCCGGTCTCAAATTGACCCGTTGACCCAGATATTGGTATCCGACTTGCACGAAAATGCATGTCGGAACCAATGTCCACTAAAATCTAGCAAATTATATGTCAACGAGTCCAGAATGACAATACCAACTCAACGGTATTTCCAGAATTGGATTCCGATGAGCCGGCGTCAAAAAGTCCCGTTAACCCGGATTGTGGGGCCCGCCTTGCACCGAAATGCATGCCAGGGCCCATGTCCTCCAAATCTAACAAACTTTATATGAAAATGTGCCAGAACGATGCCACGAGTCTACTGGTCATGTTAGAAATTGAATCCGGAGTCCCGGGTTCAAAAATAGAATTTAACAAGTTGGAAATTACGAATTCGGACGGCCAACTTTGGCGTCAAATTCAACCAATCAAACGTGCTCACAATGAAACAAAACTTGAGGGGCAGGAAGAGGGTTATATGAGCTGCGCATAGGAACCAGTGGCACGCCAGACGGAGCTGCGATGGATGAGATACGAACCGACGAAGTTGGCTCCACAAAACTGTCCAAAAATTATACAATTTAAAGCGTCAACTTGGTGGCCGGTTTTGATGTATCAAACGATAAAATTTACGGACGAAAATTGAGGCGAGTGAAGAGCTATATACCGAAATTACGACAGAGGAAGGAGTTCGTCGATCCAATGGTCAAATTTCTCGAAAAACGTGTGCGAAGTCGCAACGACGAGGCACATATTCTGATTTTCGTTCGAGCGCGCGTCGACGGGATTTCGCGCGAAATGCACTAATAGCCCATTGTGCGCGTCGGAAACGTCGACTATGGCCTCGAGGGGGTCGCCCGAGGGTGCGCCCGGCCAAGGGGGCTCGCCGGCGGCGGCGACGGCGTACGGTTGGCCGGCAGCGGCTGCTGCCGCGTGCGCTACTGCTGCTGGCTGTGCAGCGCTGCTACTGCTGGCTGTACAGTGCTGCTGCTGCCAGCTGCGGTGGCCGTGGCTGCGGCAGCGGCGGCACAACGGCAGGGCATGGCAGAGAGAAGTAAGAAGAGGTGGTGGAGCTCGGTGGAGGAGAGGTGGCGTATGATGGTGGTGATAAAGTGGTGTGGGAATAATGGTGATGATGATGAAGTGGTGATAGTGTCATGAAGAGAATGATGATGATGAAGAAAAAGATAAGGAGAGAAAGGAGGCTGGGGACTGTTTGGGGCTGAGCTCGGAAGGAGGTGGTGCATGGTGATGGTGGTTGCTGTTTAAAAATGAGAGAAGGAGAGAGAAATATATATGTGTGTGTGTGTGTTATTAAAGGAAGGAGAGAGAAATATTCTCCACCTAAAAATTAGGATCGGCCAATGTGGGGGTGTGTGAGTTTGTGTTGTGTAGGAAATGGTGGGTGGTGATGAGTTAGGGTAGATCAAAGGCTAGGATTAAAATAGGGAATTAGATTATTTCTTTAGGGATTTAAATCAATGAAATATACATTAAATATTTGAAGTGGAAAAAACTAGGTATTTAATATTTTTGGTAGGAAAAAGTGTGTGTGGGTATTCACGAAGGGGCAACATGAAGTTTGGGTTGGGTTCGGTTGAGCCGGGTCGGGTCAAAATCGGACATGGTACAATAATTGAATTTAAATAGGTATTTATGATCATGGGTAAATAAGTAACATGTGGGACTCAAATAAATGGGACACAAGTGTCATATGGGTAGTAGGCTTCATGTGGGCCATGTCCATATTTTGGGTCAACTAGGTTGGATCGATGTCGGTCCCGAAATTAAATTGGAAGTCAGGTCACATTCTACAGTGGATAATTAATTGGCCTAAATTAACCCAAAAGTTGTGCGAAGCAAATGAAGCACAAGATGGTGTGTCTGAGTGGGACACGAAGGTCATGGGTGTAGGGCATCTCGAGTAGATCATGCATAAGAAGTTGATTTCAAGAAAATGACTAGCCTTGTGCTCCTAAATTAAAAGTCACGGTAACGTACATATGATGATCAAAGATAAAAGTGGAAAAATTAATTAATAATTATTTAATGATCAAATGGTCTAAATTGACCCAAAGTTATGTGAAGCAAAAAGAGTACAAGGAAACAAGTTTGGATGGGACATGATATATGAACATGAAGGTAATCTTGTCTACTACACACTGATAAAGAGAATTTCCAGAGATTGGCATCCCTGACGCTCCAGAAGTCAAAGTCACGAAAAAGAACATTTAATCAAATAATAATCAAATAATAATATCTATTGCAAATAATTGATTTATAAATTTAAAAAAAATAAGCCCTAAATTCAGGGGGCTTAAAGTAGATGAGGCCGGAGGTAGCAGTCCCCTCAATGTATGCGACAACCCGGAGTTCCAAGAACATACACAGGGGGTAGCGATCCACTGGAATTATGCAATAGACGCAGATGTCCCTGAGGATGACCGCCTTTGCCAAGACGATGTGGCTTCCTGCACAGGGGATAGTACCCCTTCCGAATCCGAGGAGAAAGACATTCTGACATTTTCCGTCGATTTCTCGGTACGGGGGTACGACACAGAGAGCACCTCTGCTACGATCCCTTCTACCTCTACCCACGTGCGGACAGTCTTTATGGCCGACGAAGATCATGAAGCACCTACTGACCGACAACGCCTAGAAGTACTTGAAGCCATGCTCTTGTCCTTGGTCAAGTCAGTAGACAAAATCAAAGTTGCCTTGCTGACTCAACCAGCAAGGACGCCTGGACAAACAAGCTTGGAACCCGCAGTCAATGCGGACTCCAACACGACCGTGCCTACTTTGGATGAAAAACCTCTAGGAGTGTCTGCTCCTTCAGCTGCAGATGAAGCCAGGAAAGCAATGAGGGAATCCAGAAGCTTCGGGCAATGTTTAATGCCCGAGACTCCTCTCGGGACCTCAGAATACGGCAGCTGTATCCCATTGCATGGAGAGATGTGCCTTTTCTACCATGGTACAAGCCATTTCATATCAAAATATGACGGAAAGACCTCTGCTAGTCGGTACATAACTAATTTTGAGGTCACAAACGACCACTTGCCGCATAGTGATGCCATCCTCACATGATTATTCATCGAAGCATTGGAGGGGATCGCGTTCGACTGGTATCGCAACCTTCCTGACAACTGCATCCATTCTTTTGACGGCTTCAAGCACATGTTCCTAGAACGATTCTACGAAATGGGACATGATGTGACAATGTCATCCCTCATGGACGTCGTTCAGGGGGAGAGGGAGCTGACAAGGAATTATATCGAGCAGTTTTGCCAAACTGCAATGAGATTGCCCCAAGGCAATCTCGAAAGCTCCTTGATTGAAATCTGCCAGAAGAAGTTGCTCCCCGCAATCAGCCTCTGGATGGGTGAAGATCAGTTCAGGGATTGGACGACCTTTATCATAAACGCCACTAATACGGAGGCGAAGTTAAAGAAGGCTCGCCAGCTGGGATTACACATCCCAGACGGAGAGGTCAAAAGCAAACGTCCTGGTATCGCCTCCAATAACAACAATACTGAAGGCACCTCCAATAACTGGGATAATAAGGGCAAACAGGCCCTGGTCATCGGTACGACCAAGAAGCCTAAACAAAAGCAAGCAGAAGCTCAGTGGCCCCAGGTCAATTACTCATTCGAAGATAGTCATGTCAAGCCTATCTTCGACATGCTATTGCAAGGGGACAGGATGCAACTCCCTCCACCAAGGTGCGAGCCCCGAGCGGCAGAGATAGAGGACCCAACATACTGCCATTTATACCGCTATGTTCATCATGCCACTCAAGACTGATTTCAATTAAAGCGGTACATCCAGAAACTTATCGACTCTAAAGCTCTGTCGCTAGACTTTAAAGAGGTTACTATGGCGGCAAACATGGTGTCGACTCAGTTCGGCGACTTCCCTCCAACAAATACTCAGGATGGGGTAATACCTATCCCCCGGGCAATAATAGAAGTTACTAATCTTCCTCCCGTCTGGGACCAGACGACTGGCTTGGTACCTTTTACCACGTCACGATGAGAGATCATGTGGGTGCACCCAGACTAAGTATCCGAAGTTACCCAGGCGGTGTCATCTCCAGCTAACAAAAAGAAGGGCAGTAAGTCCAGATCCTGCCACACAAATTCAACCGAAGCTGAGGAGGTGGCGGCTATTGTTATCCGGTCTAGGGCACATGTCTAGTCCACTCCGGGTAGTTCAGCTGAAGACCCTCAACCGACAACGCTGCCCGCCACTGATGTTCTGGGGCCATCTCAGCCTCCATCGACAGACAGGTCCAAGTCGAAGGAAACCCGCTTCGACAGACCGCTCCGTAAAGATGTATCTCAAGGGCTAGAGAGACCTTACAACTTTGACATATTAGCACAATTGGCTAATACGCCGGCAAAGTTGTCGTTGTACGAGCTCCTAAGGCTCTCCAAGGATCTTCGTATCGCATTGAGCGAAGCGCTCCAGAATGCTGACGCTTACTTGGCCCAGGTCAAACCTATAGGGAAAGACTCGTCGGCAGATCTCCAGGGCAGCAACAGTATGGATACAATGCCCAGCATCGTATTCACCCTACAGGACATGTTGATCAAGACCAATATGCATGATCGCCCCTTGTACTATACTGGATACATAGGCGACATCAAGGTGACATAGATCCTGGCTCGTCGATAATCATCATCCCGAAAAGCTTGCTCCAAGTCCTCGACATCCCTATGCACCGGCTAGCAGCGACCAACACCGCCATTAGCGATTTCAACACAGGAAGGAGCTATCCCTTAGGAAAGATCCGATTAAAATATCAGATCGGCGACCTGAGGATAGAGGTTACCTGCTACATCATTGATGCAGATACGTCCTACAACATCTTGGGGCGTCCGTGGTTACATGACTATATGATCGTGCCATCCACCCTCCATCAATGCTTCAAATATGTCAGTAAGTACGGCTTCGTGAAGACTGAATTCTCCGATATCGATCCCTTCAAAGGGTTTGAGTCTTATTACTCTTTGGAGGCGTGTCTATATGAGAAATCCAAGAAATACATAACTGACGAACTGGAGGCCATCACAGGACCAGAGGAACCCTTGAGAATTTATCTCCAGGCCCGTAAACCGGGCAAAGCCGTACCCCTTGTCACAACTTTGCATAAAGAGGTGCTCGGTTTCCCCACCCCAGCTGCACAGTTAGAGCCGATGGTCATCCGACTCCCAAGGACCAACCAAGAACCCGTCATAGGTCCGATGGTGATTCGATTGCCAAAATCCAATCAAAGGCGACCGAAAGACGAAAGGCCCTCTAGGGAGCCAATGGTGATCCGATTACCAAGATCCAGTCAAAAGCAATCGGAAGACATAAAGTCCCCTGCCGCGCCGATGGTCATCCATTTTTCCAAGATGAGCCAACAACTAAGTGTCGATCCGACACCCTCAGGCAAGCCAATGCCACAAGTTGAACCCTTAGTGATCAAGTTGCCCAGGATAGCGTCCCCACCTCCGATCACGCAGGGGGTAGCTGAAGAGGATGCAAAACTCGCAAAGTATCTTGTGACAAAGGTGGATAGTCCCTCTCCTGATAATGTAATCCCTGCAGACAAAATTCCTTATTTCATCAATAAGAGGCTGCCATTGAACTGTCCTGAGTGTAATAAACTCAATCTGATGTATACTGTGGGACTCAGTCGGGATATTAACCTGCACACACAGGTGACAACCATCCATGCCACAAACCGACTTGCTCCCATTAAAGATGCCTACTTCCTAGTCCCGGACAGAAGAGAAGGAGATCACACGATCATCATTGGCTGAAAAGAAGGACCTTAACCCTTCATGCCTCAAGAGTTTGATATCAAACCCGATACTGGGAGACTACCGCTCTACTTATATAGTCCTCAGGCCAAGTACTTCATGCAAAAGCAAGGACACGACATGGAGGTTACCCTAGGTCTGAATTACGGCAGCAATCGGCGATCGCCTCTACAGCTGTCAACTCAGTCTGGGAAACCTTGCGATTACTACGACAAGTCCAAATGCGATCTCGGTTACACCAACAACAACGCCCAAGAGCTCCGATGAGGAATGCGAGCGGCATTCTCACTCATCCGAATCACCTATATATGATTCCGACGACAGCATTAGAGATATGTTCAGGCAGACATTATCTGTCAACATGGCATCCGCTGACATTGAAAAGAAAGACGAGGATCTACTCGAACCTCTTGAATTAGAGCCATGGGTCCAACAATTGGATACACAATGGGAGAAGCGCTTTGAGCTACATGACCTTCCCACTGAAGATGAGCTCATGCAAGTTAACCTAGGTGATGAATCCTCTCCAAAGCCAATCTTCGTCAGTAAAAGCCTGACAGACGACGAGCGGGAGTCATTGTTGCAACTCGTTAGAGAGTATATCGACATCTTTTCCTGGAGCTATGGAGACATGCCAGGACCAAACCCCGAGATCGCACTTCATAAGCTCAATATTCATCCGGACGCAAAACCAGTCAAGCAACAGCAACGACGGTTCCGTCCAGACATTATGAACTCCATTGAAGAGGAAGTAAACAAGCTCATAGCTAGTGTTTCATCCGCAAGGAGCAGCACCCAAACTGGATAGCTAATATAGTACCAGTCGTCAAGAAGAACGGAAAGATCCGAATCTGTATCGACTTTCACAATCTGAATGTGGTATGTCCTAAGGATGAATTCCCTCTTCCCATTATCAACATAATGATCGATAATACGTGTGTCTTCGAACACATGTCCTTTATGGATGGCTTTTCAGGATACAATCAAATCAAAATGTCTCCTGACGATGAGAAGCATACATTATTCCGAACACCGATCGGCGTGTATTGCTACACAGTCATGCCCTTCGGCCTGAAGAATGCCTATGCTACATATCAGCGAGCTATAAGCATCATTTTCAGGGATCACTTGTGCAAAACGGTGGAGTGTTACATCGACGACATTGCCGTCAAAAGCCGCTCCAAGGATAACCACCTACACGATTTGAGGACAGTGTTCGATCTTATACGAGCACACAATTTAAAGATGAATCCTACCAAGTCCTTCCTGGGCGTATCCAACGGGAAGTTCCTGGGCTTTGTCATCACTTCCCAAGGCATTCACATAAACCCCGATAAGATAAAGGCAATCCTGGAGATGAGTCCGCCGAAGAACCTCCGTGAACTCTGCGGCCTTCAGGGAAGACTAGCCTATATCAGGAGGTTCATATCTAACCTCTCAGGGCGATGTCAACCCTTTACACAACTTATGAAAAAAGGCATCTCTTTTATTTGGAACGAGGAATGTCAACGCGCCTTTGACGACATTAAGGAATATCTGACAAATCCGCTAGTCCTGGTAGCCCCGGTCGCTGGAAAGCCTTTCCTGCTATATGTACGAGCAATGGAACACTCCTTTGGCGTCTTGCTAGCATAAAACAATGATGTGGGGCTCGAAAAAGCCATCTATTACCTCAGCCGAATGATGGTGGGGCCGGAGCATAAGTACACCGCCGTAGAGAAGGAATGCCTTGCCTTGGTATTCGCCATTCAGAAAATATAACATTATGTGTCAGGGCAGACCATCCATGTTATCTCGCAAGTTAATCCCCTCAGGGTTCTCCTGACCAAGGCAGGCGCACTCAGTTTTCGTATAGCCACATGGGCGATATTGTTATCCCCCTATAACATGGTCTTCATTCCGTAAAAGGCTGTCAAAGGTCAAGCCTTGGCCGACTTTCTGGCAGCCCATCCAGGCTCAGAAACAGCCAGAATCTATAAAAAAATCCCAGATGAAGTCATTGACTCAAATATGACTTCACATGAAGACGTTTGGCGAATGTTCTTCGACGGTGCCTCAAGAACGGGGCCCCAAGGTGATATTATCGCTGGAGCCGGGATAGTGTTGATTTCTTTCTCTGGATTGGTGGTCAACCGGGCATATTCTCTCACAGAACCCTGCTCAAACAAGGTAGTTGAATATAATGCTTTGATCATCAGGCTCCAACTTACAAAAGAAGTGGGAGTCAAATACCTAGAAGCATATGGCGACTCGCAGTTGGTTGTTAATCAAATCCGAGGCTCGTACGAAGTTCGCAACGCGGACCTGATTCCCTATCATCAAACAGCAATTGCTATCATAGCAACTTTGGAGGGGTTCTTTATAGAACATGTTCCTAGGCTCCAGAATATTGAAGCCGATGCCCTAGCAGGCCTCGCCGCTTCTTTAGCGGTTCCAAATTATGCTCTTCATCCAGTTGACGTTATAGGCCATGAGCTGGTCTGTCCCAAAATCAACGTTCAACTAGATACGAGTTACTCTGCCCAGATAACCAATGACGTACAAAACTGGAGACTCCCGTTCATCGATTTTGTAGTCTACGGAATCCTGTCTGAGAATGTGAAAAAAGCAACTTCAATCAGAAGGCGTTCTCTCATATTCTTCTATGACACAGAAACAAAAATGCTATATCGACGATCTTACGATGGACTGCTGCTAAGATGTCTGTCAAATACAGAAGCCAAAGAAGCCTTACGCGAGGCTCACGATGGCATTTACGGGACTCACCAACCAGGCCCGAAGTTGCAGGACCGTCTCCATCGGATGGGTTATTAATGGCCTACGATGGTAGCAGACGCAGTTGATTATGCAAAGAAGTACAAGGCTTGTCAGATCCACACAGATTTCATACATCTGACATCCGAGTTCTTACACCCAACAGTGGCCTCTTGGCCATTTGAAGTAAGGGGAATGGACATTGTTGGCCCAATCATCCCGTTGTCGTCCAAAAGGCACCGGTTTATTCTCGCGATCACCGACTACTTCTCCAAATAGGCAAAAGTTGTTCTATTGGCAGAGGTAAAGACATCAAACGTGATCAGTTTCATAAAATATCACGTCATTTACTATTTTGGACTGCCAAGAAGGACCATTCATGACAATGGTCTACAGTTCGCAAGCCATTCCTTCTATCGATTCTATGATAAGAATCGGATTCATAATGTGTCTTCAACGGCCTACAATCCATCAGCTAATGGTCTAGTCTAAGCCTTTGACAAGACCATAATCAAGCTTCTCAAGAAGTTCGTGTCTTCAAACAAGTACGACTGGAATGAAAAGCTGGGCGAATGCTTATGGGCGTACCGTACTGCGAGTCGGACGGCCATAGAAAATATACCGTTCTCTCTGGTGTATGGAAGCGAGGCAGTTTGGAGACTCAGATCCCCTCACTTCGTGTGTCCCTTACTTACCGGTTAACGTCGGACGATAACTACTGCCGACGGCTACAAGAAATAGAAGCGTTAGACGAGAAACGTTTGCAAGCTCAACAAAGCATCGAGCTCTATCAAGCACGCATCTCTCGAGCCTTCAATAATAAAGTCAAGCAGAGGACATTCCAAGTAGGCAATCTCGTCTTGGCCGTTTATAGACCAATGGCCATGACTCGCAAAACCGCTGGCAAATTCCAGCCCAAGTGGGAGGGTCCATACATCATCGAGACCGTGTTCTCCAACGGTGCATACCGGCTCACAAAACAGAATGGGGACTTACTCATGATGCCCATAGACGACAAATTTCTAAAGAAATACTATGTCTAAAGACATGCTAGTACTCCCTCAAAACCATCAAATCTTCCAAACTATCGAGTTATGTACACCAAGTACCGCTGAACTCACACTCTATCGTACCTCCCTTAGTGGCGAGTCATGTATGATGATAAACTCACACTCTATCGTATCTTCCTGAGTGGCGAGCCATGTATGATGATACCTCTGAACTCGTACTCATTCGCATCTCCCTGAGTGGCGAGTCATGTACGATAATACCTTTGAACCCACACTCTATCGTATCTCCCTGAGTGGCGAGTCACGTATGATGATACCTCTGAACTCATACTCTATAGCATCTCCCTGAGTGGCGAGTCATGTATGATGATACCTCTGAACTCACACTCTATCGTGCGTATCTCCCTGAGTGGCGAGTCATGTACGATGATACCTCTGAACTCCCACTCTAATGCTTTACCTCACAGGAGTCTGCCCAGTTTATCATTATCTCGGAGCAAACGTCCTGGTCCTAATTATCGTGTATTACGTCCATATTACCTCTGGTACTGATGATCTTCTGACTTAACACCTGTACCCAACCCGGGATAAAAGACATGGTGTTAGGACCATAAAATCTATCACGTCCATATTATCTCTGTTAGGTTTTGTCTCAAAATCCATTCCACCAAAGATTATGCCTGATTATCGTGTGTCACGTCCATATTACCTCTGATACCGATAGCCATCCGACTTAACACATGTTCCCAACCTGGGATAAAAGATACGGTATTAAGAGCACAAAAACCTATCATGTCCATATTACCTCTGTTAGGTTTTGTTTCAAATCTATTACCCGCACAGCCAGTATGCAGAAGGGTAATAGGTCCATAAAAGTTATCCTAATCTATTACTTGCACTATCAGTGTACCAAAGAGTAGTAGGTCCACAAAATATCATTCAAATCTATTTGCTCGCATTTCCAGATGCACAAAAGGGCAATAGGTCCACAAAAAGTCCCCCAGTGGGATATCCTTTATCAAATACAAATGTTGTATTACGCCCTCTAGTACAAGCACCACAGAGATTACAAATAAAGAATGGAGTGAATGTATTCTGCTTATTCAAAAAAAAGGGGGGTTAGCAGGTAGAAGAAAACAACATGCAGCCAAAACAGACCCTATGCGGCCCAGTTATAAGGAATGAGACGCATGCGGCTTATGCGGCTCTATTATGCAATGTTCATACCGCTAAGCCATGAAGCAGTTATGCGGATCAGTTATGAGAGATATATATACGGTTTGGTCATGAGACATCCATGCGGTTCAGCCCCATGGCGCTTATGCGAATCAACCCATACGGCCCCATCATACTACAGAACATATGCAGTCCCATGAGATGGGAATATATCGATCATGCCCAAAGCGCAGAGGCAATTTATGACAAGCCCGCGCATAAAATATGCGATATGGCCGTTCAAATTTAAGTCATCACTTTCCCACCGTCGTTACCCTTAACAGAGGGTTGCACGTCAGGATGAATAGGAGGAGAGTCAGCAGCACTCGACGGAGAGGCAAGCCCCTTTCCTTTGGCCGTAGCATCAGTCGACTTAGAAACTTTTGGATCCATGCTAACCGGGACAGAAAGGTGACGAAGATGATAAAGACGAAGGAGAAAAAGTTGAAAGAAAAAACTCTCTCCGTATGGCCCATATTTATAGCTCCTCAAAGTGGAAACAGATGAATATCGCTTCAATTCTCGTATCCATTAAATATAATGATGACGTTTGTGGATTTTTATCCTTAATCACTGTCATCACCGCTTCGATTCCCGTATCCATTAATAATAATGATGACGTTTGGGGATTTTATCTTTAGTAACTGTCAGCTTTATCTCAAAAAAAGAGCCCAAATCAAAAAATAAATCAAGGCAGCAGTGACAGCTGGCAGACAAGATCTCCCTGCGGCACAAGATCTCCTTGCGGCACAAGATCTACCTGCGGCCCAAAAAAAAGTCCTTACAGCTCAAAATGTTCCTGCGGTACGACGTCTCTCCTGACTCGAAGATTTTTCTGCGGCTTGATATAGGTCCATGCTTCTTATTCAAAGTATTCCAAATTTGCAATTTGAAAACTTTGAAGGGGGTCTTGTAGAAGCATAGAAAATATGGAGTTCATACGGATCACAACTGACCGTATGAATACCCTAGAATAGATTGACCCGCATAAAGAAGAGCCGCATGACAGACTCAGCATGCCCCCCTGAGGCCCATCTTCACCAAACTGATTTTTGAGTCGCAGAAGAGAATAGTTACTTATGCGGCCAAGCTGATCAATCCTTCTGATAAAGCTGACAAACTCTGGCAAGAATAACAGCTCTGACACTTTGACAAAAAGAAGATAAGACATGATTAGACTTGACATGGCTATGCGGCCAAAAGGACTGTAATCCGAGCCGCATAAACTTTATACGGCTCAATCTATATACTTCATGCGGCTAAGGGTAACTGCAATCTGAGCCGCATGAGCTTTATGCGGCCCAGAATATAAGAACCTATGCGGCTCAAAAGTCCTCAAGCTACATGCGGACTAAGAAAGACTGCCGCATGAGTCTTATGCAGCCCAACATGGCCGGACTCTAAAGGGCTTATGCGGCTCAAAATGACTCAAGCAGACTGATCCTATTTTGCGATGAGACACGTGGCAGGCTGACCAAGTCTCAACCACCCAGATTCGCTACACAAAATCTCAAAAACCCCTAACAGCTGGCGGCCCAAGATCGAGTCTTTGTGCACTGTGAGAGACACGTGGCCACGTAGCCCTTTATACGGCCCAAAAATCTGCTACTGTAGAAAACACTATAAATAGCAGGGTATCACACCCAGGCAAATGGTTGGCAATCCAAGGCTGGTAACCCACGAAGGGAAATTTCTTCAAGAGCAAGGAGCGCGTCAGATAGTCCAAGGAGTAAGGCAGAGTTGCTACACTTTCCCGAGCCTCTATCGTCACCCCAAGGATCAAAACTAAATAATTGTATTTAGATTGTTTCCTAGGCTTTCTTTCTAGGCTTTCTCTTGTATAAGCGAGTTTGCAATCGAGTTCAATTCATCTGTAATTTTGTTGTGCTTGATATTTAATAGCAAACACATAGTATCCTAAATATCCTAGATACATTAGCTTATGGTTAGTAATGAGTTGACGTAGATATTGACCAAAAGTCTAGGGTTGACCCATAGTCTAGTATTGACTTGCATTTGTCTCAACCCAAAATCCTTTATTGCATTAGTCCCTAATCGAGTATCAGTTCCCATCCTTAATGATCAGACCCTTACCTTCTAGTATCAGTCCCTGTTTAATTTTCTTTACCGAATTGACCGGAACAAAGACCCCCAATGTCGACATCGGTCAATATTTGGTATCGGTCGGTATCGGATCGGAACATGCCAAACTGTATCGGTATCGGCCGTATCGGATCGGTATCGACCGATACTTTAAAGAAAATGCAATATGACAAACCCTAGTTTAAGAAATAGGATGAGAAAGTCTATTGCTTTATATATATATATATATATATATATATATATATATATATATATATATATATATATATATATATATATATCAAGGTTCAAAGTATCGGTATCGGAATCGGTATCAGACTTTTCCTATGAGTATTGGTATCGGCAATATCGGTAGTATCGGACTATCAGACTATCGGTATCGGTATCGGTATCGAACTATCGGACTATCGGTATCGGTATCGAACTATCGGTATCGCACTATCGGTATCGATATCGCACTATCGGTATCAGACTATCGGTATCGGTATCGCACTATCGGTATCGGTATCGAACTATCGGTATCGGTATCGAACTATCAGTATCGGTATCCGTATGTACTTATCGATCGTAGCAGATTAGTATCGGTATATCGGATTGGTATAGGTCGTATCGGATGGTATTGACCTTAGCGAATTGGTATCGTCCAAACATATAGACCGATACTAGTCTGATGCGGTCGATACTAAGTACAACCGGCCTATATACCAGCGGATCCACCAGTTACATAATTATATACTAATTCTGTTTAGTTTGTCTTACGATACAGATTTTTACATCCAATCTGTGATGGATCGTTATTTCGTTGATCGTACATGGATGTACAAACGACAACATGAGAGCAAAATAGGTGTGAGTGACAATTTTCAGGCAGGCGTGGAAGTGTTTTTTAAGTATGCCATGAGCAAAGCTCAGTATATGGACAGTAACAAAATCAAGTGTCCATGTTGTAATTGTCGCAATAGACATTACGAAGAAGTGGTGAGTGTAAGAGATCATTTGACCCGTAAGGGTTTCGTACGTGATTACGGCCTGTGGTCATCGCAAGGTGAACTATATGCGGAAAGACAGGTTGTGAATGCTGCTACTTATGCTTTTGATGATAATGCTGCAACGAATTTTGTCGTCGAAGACGACGAATGCTCTGTTGATTATGGAGACCTGCAGAACCTTGTACGAGATATGGTGTATGACGCGGCAGGGCCTAATTTTGATCCGAAGGATCCTAATCCCGAGGCAAAGGAGTTCTATGATATGTTTCAGGATGCTGAAACTTCTTTATATCCTGGTTGTGAGCCACATTCTGTACTGTCAGTGACGATGCGGTTGTTGAATATAAAGTCCGATTTTAACTTGCCACAAACTTACTATGATCGAATTATACAACTAATCAAGGAGGTGTTACCGAAGGAATCAAAAGAGCTTCCAAAAAACTTCTACAAGTCGAAGATGATGGTCCGACAACTGGGACTGGGGTACGAAAAGATAGATTATTGTTGCAACAGATGTATGTTGTACTACAAGGAGAACGAGGATATAGAAAGTTGCAGCTTCTGTAATGCGGATCGTTACAAGCCAGTCAGGAGAAAAAGAAAGTCAACTAGAAAACGACGTCCTTACAAGTATATGCATTACTTGTCGATCATGAAGTACTTGCAGAGGATGTATATGTCTCAGAATACAGTAGAACACATGATGTGGCACAACGAAGAACGTACAAAGGACGATGGAGAATTATCACATCCTTCGGATGGAGAGGCGTAGAAATATTTCGATTTTCGTCATCCAGATTTTGCTGCAGAGCCTAGAAATGTATGCATGGGGCTATGTTCTGATGGGTTCGCCCCTTTCGGGCAGTCGAGATCTCAATACTCCTGCTGGCCGGTCATTCTGACCCCTTATAATCTGCCACCATGGATGTGTATGAAGACTCCTTATATGTTCTTGACAGCTATCATACCGGGTCCCAAAAATTCGACGAAGAATATCGATATATATTTACAGCCGTTGGTGGATGAGCTGAAACAGCTGTGGGAGATCGGCGTCGTGACCTATGATATTTCCAGGAAACAGAACTTTCAGATGAGAGCTTCACTGATATGGACAATCAATGATTTTTTTGCATACGGTATGCTGTCGGGATGGAGTACTCACGGCACCATGTCTTGTCCGATATGCATACAAAATAGTAAGGCGTTCCGCCTTAAGCATGGAGGAAAAACTTCTTTCTTTGATTGTCATCGTCAATTTCTGCCCGCGAGTCATCCTTGGAGAAAGAACAAGGACGCGTTCAGAGCTGGAAAACAAGAATTTTCTCATCCGTCTGCCAGATTGTCGGGATACGATATTTGGAAAGATATAAAGGATTTGCCCACTGTAATGGAAGATCCATCGAACATTCGTGTCGATAGGTTCAGACAAACCCATAACTGGACCAAACGGAGTATCTTCTGGGACTTGCCTTATTGCAAAGATAATCTTATAAGGCATAATCTTGATGTTATGTATATCAAAAAGAATATGTTCGATAATGTCTTCAATATCGTCATGGATATTAAAGGATAGACGAAGGACAATCCAAAAGCAAGACAAGACATTGCCGAGATATGCAAGCGTCCTTATATGAACTTGATACAAAGGGGAGCTGGTGGACAGATAACTAAACCGATAGCACAATACACATTGAGCAAGGAAGATAGATTAATAATCTGCAAGTGGGTATCTACTTTAAGATTTCCTGACGGCTATGTGTCGAATTTGTCTAGATGCGTTGATCTCAATGAACGCAAGCTAACAAAAATGAAGAGTCATGACTGCCACGTGTTTATGGAAAGATTACTTCCCATTGCTTTGAAAGAGTTATTGCCTTCTACTGTATGGATTCCGTTGGCCGAACTATCAATATTCTTTAGGAATATTTATTCAACTAAGTTGACTGTGCAACACATGGTTGAACTTGAGGAGAAGATTATCTTAACAATTTGCAAGTTGGAGAAAATATTTCCTCCTGGCTTCTTCGACACCATGGAGCATCTACCGATTCATCTAGCATACGAAGCCCGTGTCGGTGCATATGTTCATTATCGATGGATGTACCCATTTGAAAGGTACATAAAAATTGATATAATTTAAGTTGAATTTCAGTGGGTTTTAAAATTCATTCTTAATTCTTAAGATAATTTTTCTCTCTAGATACCTACACCATCTAAAGAAGAAAGTTGGCAACAAGGCTCATATAGAGGCTTCGATATACGAAGCATATCTTATCGAAGAGGTGTCAAACTTCTGCTCCATTTATTTCGATACTCATGTTAAGACAAATCGAAATAGACCTCAAAGGAATGACGAGGACGTTGAGGATGGAGGTATATTCAATGTAAGGGACAAGCCTGTTGGGGCTAGTAAAAAACGGTGGTTGACTGACGACGAGTATGATGCCGCTCACCGATATGTCTTGTTGAACTGTGACATACAAGAAGTGAGAGATTTGGAGAAGTAAGTCAGTACACTTGCACTCGTTATAATCTCGAATTTGATAAAGTAAGTGACTACACTTATATATTCTTATTTCTCTAATAGTGTATTTAGAGATGAAGTCAAAATGAGGACACCCGATATTACCGATGAGGGACTTCAAAGAGAGGTTGATTGTACATTTCCGTCATGGTTTCACAAATACGTAAGTAACTGAGATTAGAAATATATAATCTAAAACATTTAAATTATAAATATTTATTTACAAGTTTTATTGCCTGAAACAACACTCACTAATGAGAGTGTTCGTTATCTGGCATTGGGACCGAAGAGGCAAACAAAGACTTGGCCAGTCTATGTCGTTAATGGCTTCAGGTTTAAGGCAACTCAGAATGCTATAAATGTCAAATTTATCAATGACGGCATCAGTACCAAGGATTCCGGTGTTTGCATAAGAGGCACCATCTATGACGACGAACCGGACTTTGACTATTATGGAGTGCTTCGAGATATTGTAGATTTACAATATACTGGCCCATATGATATGCATATTGTGATGTTCAAATGTGAGTGGTTCGATACGACACCAAATATCGGTTGGAGAATCAATAAACAATTTGGATTTGTCGATATAAATCATCGCAGGAGGTATAGAGGGTCCGATACATTTACGATAGCAAATCAGGCTGTTCAAGTCTACTATACAAGCTACCCAAGACATCGTAGAGATCGATTTGACTGGTGGACAGTACGCAAGATTAAATCTAAAAATACATTCAACATTGGAGACCCAGCATACCAAGAGGACCAGATCGAAAAGTCCCAATACTTGGGACAACACTCGGATACAATGGATGTTGAAGATATTGTTGAGAAAAATAGAGGGGAGGAAGAGGTTGATACACAAGACTTACCTGTCAACCAGGGGAGAAAGAGGCATCTTATCCCAAATATTGAGGCAGAAGAAGAAGATGAAGAAGATAAAGACGAATTTGATGGGGATGAGGATACAGATGAAATCGACGATGAAGATAAGGATGAGGATGAGGATGAGGAGGAGGATGATGATGAAGACGAGGCCGAGGATGATAACGAAGACGATGATTAGGTTAAATATTATTGTATATTAAAAATACTTCCAATTACGTAAATTAAGTTTGACCTCATAAAAGTAATTACGTGAATTCATATTTTTTTTCGTTCGATTATTTACTTATTGCAGATGGCACTCCTAGTCTTTTCGTCGTGGCGGCACTCGTCTCCCAACTGGTGGTATGTATATTTTAGTTTAGAATTTTATATTTATTTATACTTTTATATTATTAATTATGTATATGTGTTCTATTTACAGGTTATAATGGCTGGCCGTGGTCGTGGTTCTGGTGTGGTCGTGGTGCTGGTGCTGGCGGTGGTGGTGGTCGTGGTCGTGGTCGTAGTGGTGCTGGTGGTCGTGGTCACATTCAATCTTTCTGGGATATGACCCCATCCAGCGAGCCCGACCCGGAGATTACCCCGGGCACAGACGCATCCCGCCGTCGATCGACTACTTCATCGAGGCATGAGTCTGGATCTGCTAGCGGATCCGTTCCGCTATCGGACCCACCAGCGGATCCACCAGTGGATCCTCCAGGTACTGCACAGTGGGCCCTAGAGTACCCCCATACTCGGTTCTATCCGGTTACTAGGGAGTACATGCGCAGACCCACGGGTCCTCCGACGGCACTAGAGAGGCCGAGAGGTGAGTTCCGACGAGAGCTTTGGCTCGCGGGGACCTCGTAAGTAAATTTAAGATAATTTATTAAAAAAAATTCATTGATTCAAGTTAATAATCCAGTCGTTTCTTCTTTGTACGTTTTTTTCGTTTAATGTTGCCAGGGCTTTTGGAGAAATTATTAGGGCTAACTTCCATGGTCCCTACCTCAACTTTTCGTCGGTGCCCCCAAACTTGAAGTACGTCTGGCTCGACGAGTTGAGGGTATATATCTATATCTTGTAGTTAATTATTAGTTACTCTTTAATCAACCATTTTTTAAATTACGTAATAATTGAATTTGTATGTTAGACAACGTACTGGTGGTCCCTCCCATCGCGAGGACGCGATCCGCAGGACCTACAGAAGTGCTATCTCGAAGAAGATACGGGATATGATTCATTACCTGAAAATGGGGCAGACGAGGCCGAATTGGATCCGGCAGGACTATTATGAGGACCTCTTAGATATAATGAATACTCCTGCATACAAGGAGAAATCGGAGAAGGCGAAGGCGAACCGACGGGCCGCGGGGCTTCGTACGGGGGGATCAAGGCCCCACGCATCGACGCTTGCAGATCTGATGAGATACCGTAAATTAATTTCACTATTGAATTAGGTATTATTAATATACGGAGTTAATTAAGTTCTACGAAAATTTCGTATGCAGACCCAACGGGCGGTAAAGGAGGGAAGGGCGCCAGAATCGGTCACCATGCATGACGTGTTCCAGCATATGCACAAGAGACGGAAGGACGGGAGCTTCGTCGACGAGAGGGCCAAGGAGACTGATGTAAGTAGTTATGTTTATGAGATTTACGTTAGAATTAAAAGTATTCGGACTATAACTTAGGTAAACATAGGATTCACACTTAGCTTAGTGAAACGTAGGATTTAGATTACAACATAGGTAAATCTTCTAATAAAAACACATTCATTTGATAGGCTGCATATCGTGAGGCCCTTAGTCGGGCTCAGTTAACTGACACCGAGGATGTCGGTGAAACGACGCTCGCCCGGACGCCCTCTTCTTTGGCCGCTCGCAACGACTTGTTCGTATAGATACCGTCGACGGCATTAAGAAAGGGCTCATGTACGGAGTCGGCTCCCTAGGACCGTTGCACATGGCGACTCAGAGATTTCCACCGACACTACCTCCTTCCGCGGCCCCGGCAGACGATGATGTTAGGTCGCAGCTTACGCAGCTGCACGAGGCGGTGTCGTCCTTGGAGGAGCAAATGGTCATGTACTTTTTTCCTCCGTCTGCTGCTGCCGGTCCGTCTGCTGCTAGTGTCGGTCCGTCTTCTACTGGTGCCGGTCCGTCGACTGCTGGTGTCGGTCCTTCTTCCGTGGGTTATCTTTCTTTCAACCTTGCTGCCCCTCTGGTACCGCCTCCGACTGTGACGTCACTCCTTGATCTCGTGTCGCCAGAGCAGCTACGCCGACTTTCGAGCAGTGTCTACGACGACTTGTCGCCGTACCTAGTAGAGCAGTATATTCGTCGGTCGCAGCAGGGATTACCACCACCGGGCAATCGAACTCCTCCTCCTCCTTAAAGTATTGTAATTAAGAAAATTTAGAATATTTGTAGAAATTTTGGAACATTTGTGCTATGATCGGATTATAACGACGGATATTAGTTTATGATTTCAGGATAATTGATGTCTATTTTATATTAATTTGGTTTGGTCTATGTAATTCTTGGATAATTGGTGTGCATTAAATTCGTATGTGCACATTTGGTCTATGTGATTCTTTGATAATTAGTATGCATTATATATTTGGTCTATGTGATTGTTGGATAATTGGTGTGCGTTATATATTGGTTTGGTTTATGCATATTTGTGTGAACAGGGAAAGCTCTGAATTTTTTTTCAAAAAAATCTCAGTTAGCGACGGACTAGTGACGACTTAGCGACGGATGTTTCCAGTTTCCGACTACTTTTCGACGGAATATCCGTCGCTACCTGGAGAATTAAAACTGTTTCCAGGTAGTGACGGGTGGTCGCCGGATTCGCGTCGACAAATCTATCGCCAAGGTTCTGGAAGTACCTAGTTGGACGGAACATCCGTCGCCAAGGTTCTAGAAATGCATGACATTTCCGTCGCTATTCAGTCGCTACGTCGACGGATGAGCGACGGAGTCGCGATGACATATCCATCGCCATGGTTCTGGAAATGTCAAGCATTTCCAGAACATGGTCGACGGATTATCCGTTAGTATTCCGTCGCTAATCCGTCCTTTGTTAGCGACGACGTTCGACGGAATAGCGACGGAATGGTACACTCTGATATGCTGTTACGACGGTTTACCGACGGACCGTTCCGTCGCTAGCGTCTACACAGTTCAATATTTAATACTTGAAATCGACGAAAGACCGTCGGAAAGTCGTCGCTAATGCATCGTATTATGACGACGAAAAGTCGTCGCTATTCCGTCACTTGACGACTACTTAGTGACGGAGATTTATTAGCGATGAGCTGATTGCCGACGAATTATTTTGACCAAGATCCGTCAGTAATCGGTCGCTAATGCTTATTGCCGACGGATGGGCGACGGATCTGGGCGACGCTAAATTGACATATTTTGGTAGTGATACCCCTTCGCCGTAAAAGGCCTTTTGGTCATTTTACCTTCCAAGCAGGATTCACAGACTGGCAGTACCTCCACTTCCAATGAACTCAAAGGTCCATCTTCAACCAGTCTTTGAATCCTTCTTAGGTTAATATGCCCCAATCGCAAGTGCCAAAGATATGTTTGGTTCATACAAGAAGGTTCTTTTCTCTTATTTAAGTTAGATGACATAATATTCATTTCCATAAGTTGCATTATGGACGAAATAGGATTAATGACATACATATTATCAACCAATGCACTAGAACAGATAAAATGTTTATTCTTTCTAATAACAATATTGTCATTAAAATAAACTGAATATCCATCCTTAACTAACATAGAAACAGAAACTAAATTCCTTCTAAGTGAAGGTGCATAAAGACAATCTCTCAATGTCAAAGACTTATTTCTACCAAAAGATAAAGTAACATATCCTAATGCAACGACCGATACTTTTGCAGCATCACCCATGAACAAGCATATCTCTCCATCACTGAGCCGTCTGGTTTCATGGAACCCCTGCAATGTATTGCAGACATGATTAGTGGCTCCTGTATCTACCAACCAGGTGCCGGTAGATAACACCGCTAAACATGTTTCAACTACTAGTAAATGAGATATACCTTCTTTGTTCCCTTGTTTGAGAAGTGGACAATCAGTCTTCCAATGTCGTGACCCTTTACACTTGAAACATTTGTCTTTCGGCTTTTTTACCGCGCCTTTAGGTCCCATGCCCTTCTTTGCTGAGTTTGCCTGTTTTTGAATGTTATTTTTCTTCTTACTGCCTTTTGGCTTAGAAGTAGAAGCCTTTTCAGAAACAAAAATATGACCACTCTGCCTAAAGAGAGATTCAGCATCCTGTAGCTCTTTTGTAAGTTTTGTCAAACTATACAACCTTTTGTTCATATTGTAATTAAGGCAGAAATTGTCAAAACTTTTAGGCAGAGTTCCGAGAATGATATCGACCTGGGATTCCCCATCGATTTTAGCTCCAATGATCTCCATCTCATTTAGATGATCCATCATCTTGAGAATATGATCCCTTACTGGTGTACCCTCAGCTATTTTTGTATTCATCAAACATTTCATACCAAACTGCCTAGCTGCTCTACTCTGATGTCCGAAGAGTTCCTTGAGGTTATACATCATGTCATAAGATGTGGCCATGGCCTGCTGTTGATGTTGCAGTACATTTGACATAGACGCCAGAATGTAACACCGCGCCATCTCATCTGCCTTTTTCCACTTCTTATAAGCCTCTTTGACCTCTTCATCAGAGTTAGCATCAGGCTTAGGTGGGCATTCCTCAACAAGTACATATTTGTACTCCTCAGCAGTCAGAACAATGTCTAAATTACGTTCCAGTCAATATAATTTGGTCCAGTAAGTTTGTTTTCTTTAAGAATCACCATAAGTGGACTGAAAGAACCCATTTTTGAAATCCTAAGAATCACATAAATAAAATTATGTAGGGCAAAAAAAAACTTTTTGAATTAACTAAATATTGATTCCTTCAAAACAATAATAAAAATTCACCAACACCTTGAACACCATGAATTTAGCATGCCACGATAGTGTGGACGTATACAAATTCAACTTTGTTCAAGTAGGTTTTTCTTATTAATTTTACTATCATGTCAACATAACTTTATAACAAATAAAATTAATATGCTGGTCTTGCTCTTGTCATACAAATAATAGCAGTGACTCCGATGGGGAGGATACCATTATTTGTATCTAAGTGTATACCATTACTTAATACTAAGTCCATTACCTTGTAATGAGTTCCTTCAGATGGAGAAGTGAACACATACTAGGTAACTTTCTACAATTGTCCCTAAGAAAGTTTGTACTGGTGATCTATAATTATACTCATCCGATATGGAGGAAAGCACTAAAGCCATCGCTCAAGTATAATTACATCACCTACAAACCATTAATGGAGACCATAGAATTTATACTAAATAAATATCCTCTCCTACTTAGTTATTTAACAATGAGAGTTTTTCTACTAGTTGATATTATGTCCATGTTGTCCATTATTAATGTAGGCTTAGTTTTTCAAAAAAAAATCCACACAATAATAAACATGCATAATCAAAAAAAAACAAAATGACAAAAATAAGAGAAAATATCCAACTATTATGGTAATCGTTGCTTCTCCGTCCTCAACTATCCGAATCCAAAATCTGGCACTGCGCAGATCTATTCGGGGTTCGACCTGCCCGGTCAGGTCGCGGGGTTCGGGGCAGCGCCCCAATTTTTTTTTAAAAGGTTTTGGCTGTCGATTCCTTCATCGAAAATCATCTATCTACCTATAGACTGCTTAAAACCAGCATCTCGTCGGGCGTCAGAAACAGCCACCACCGCCATCACGATTGATCAAAAAATAATTAAAATTACATCAATCCTATGCCTTCCGAAGGAGTTCACACATAATCTAGATTAAAAAATTAAAATAATAAGCACGATCAACCCTCGTGATTTTAATTACATCCACAGCAACAACAACATCCACGACATGTTCGTGGTTTAAATAACACAATCAAAAACATGCATTGGACCATAATAGTTGGATTTAAGATGCCTGCAAAACCGAGTTAGAACAGATCTACATCTACCGACTATTACACAGCACAGGTTTTATTGGACAACATGGACGTATCAATCAATACGTAGATCCAAAGTGGCTCTGATACCAATTGATGGAACTGGGGATTCCCAGGACCCTTTCTTTGGTGTGCGTATTGATCGATAGAAAGTTAAAAATATCTAATACGTGTTCTAACCCTTCATAGGCGGAAACTAGGATTCACGAATTATACCTGCGACGGAAAGGAGACAAGTAATTCCTGGCAATCTCGAGCGGACGACCCCAAGATCTTCTGCACGTATTCCTTCCTCGAGTTGGACGTCGTGTGGGCGACGATCTTCCAACCTTTTCTTCTCCTTGGCAGCCCTCTCTTTCTCTCCTTATGTGAATCACGAATTTAGAGAAAGTATTTGATTTCTGATCAGTAATCTAGCGGCCAGAGAATAGAGGATATATATAGGCTAAGGCAGGGACCATGAGAAGAAATTAGGGTTAGGCCTCCTAACGGATCTGGATATCCCGTGTTCAGCCCGAACACACAATCCAGGCCCATTAACAATAGCTCGATCTACTAATGAGCTATTGTTGCACCTCCCTAATCCCAAATTATGTTTGTGGGCTCCTTTTATTATATGCTCGTTTGCCTCCCCATATTAAGATATCGTTTGTCCGTCGATCAAATTAAGTTACTGACAACTATATTGATTCGATATCTTTTATCCTTAAGTACTACCGTTCAACTTTATTTGTCATGTCGAATATAATCCACCTACAGGGTTTACATGACAATCCTTATGAGCTCCTTAAGGGGACATCATCAACCCGATGTATCGGGACATGGATTCCATTTATAATCAACAGCCCATCATACACACAATGTTATTACCCAATTCATAGAGGTTGTTGATCCATAATGACTCTCACTCTTTTATGAGTCAAAGTAATGCACACTGCATATATATGTCTGTTATTATATCCGGATTATCCGGATTAAGAGCACAAGCATCCATAATAACAGAGGTGTTTGTTCTCTTATGTAGTCAGTACAAAGAGAACAACCTCAAGTGGTCCTGTTCAATACACACAAAGTGTACTAGTGTAAACCTATAGTCAAAATAGACTAATACCAGATTACACTACAACCTTTTCAATAGATTGTCCAAGTCCATCTAGGTTGTGAACTATTTATATACTCCATAGGGAACTGATAATATGATCTTCTGTGTGACACTACATACCATATTATCTACAATATAGAATATCAGACATTTGCATTAACACTTGCAACAAATACAATATGCAAACATTTGTCCATATGATTCTCATTCAAAATTTAAAGAAATAAGGTTACTACAAAAGTGATGCTTTTAGTATATAACCCTAACATCATCATGTAAGCAGAAAGACATATCCTGAGTGCACCCTAACGGACCACCGATGTAAAAATGCCAAATCATTCTGTGCCCCAAGGCTATGCGCCCACGGGGTTTCGTGCGCCTACATGAAGGCCACATACATGCCAAATCGTGCCAAAGCTTGCACGAGTCGTGCCGTGTCGAATTCGTGTCAAAAGGCGTAAGGATATAAACAGAGGATGCCATGCGCCTAATGAAGGGGGATTAAAATAGGACATTTAGGGTGCCATGGCTAGGTTGTGCCAGGCAAAATACGCCAGGCCACTGGCCAGACTATGCCAGGGGCACAGGCCAGGTTGTGCCCAACTGGTTATGGCGCTAAGAAGAACGCAGGTTGGCCAGTTGCGCCGGGCTAGGGATTGCACCGGGACAAGATGCGTCGGGGGCAAAATGCGCCAGGGTAAGATGCGCCAGGGGAAAACTGCGCAGGGGACAAGATGCGCCAGGACAAGATGAGCCCAACTGGTTCTGGCGCTAAGAAGCACGCAGGTGGGCCAGTTGTACCGGTTGCGCCCAACTGGTTTTGGCGCTAAGAAGCGCACAGGTTGGCCAGTTGTGCGGGCACTATAAAGTGCACAGAACGACGAGATGCGCCGGACACTAAACAGTGTGTCGAACGACGAGATGTGCCGGTTGCTGCAGGGCCTTCTTCTCCACCAATGCTGAGAGCCATGGCCAAGAAGAACCCAAGAACTTCCAAGGTCCATAGAACTCTCATTTCTAAGCCAAAATGGGACTTCCATAGGTCAAAGTGGGATAGAACGAATTTCTCTACAACATAAAACCATCAAAACTTGAAAATAAGAAAGTTTGATAGATCAAAACCACCAAAACCGAAAATGACTAATTTTTAGATCTACAAAAATCAAAGCTTCAAAATGGAAAATGACAAGTTCTAATGTGTCATAGAAACATGAGAAGAAGCTAATAGAACAATAAAAATGGGTTCTCTTTGGAAGCAAGTTGTACTTGCCTATGGAGGGGGAAGGGTTTTAATGGAGAACGAAGAGGAGTTATGGAGAATAATGAGGTGAGAGAAAAAGTGGGTGGGTTTATAAAGGGGGATGGTGGTAGGTAGGGGGTTTTCTCCATGATGAACCAACCAAAATAAACCAAGCCTACTCTAAAATGAAC
Source organism: Iris pallida (assembly GCA_029216955.1). Taxonomy (NCBI): domain Eukaryota; kingdom Viridiplantae; phylum Streptophyta; class Magnoliopsida; order Asparagales; family Iridaceae; genus Iris; species Iris pallida. The sequence goes on from JANAVB010011284.1 coordinate 62,137, forward strand.
CAAGCTAAACCATCACATGCCATGATGAACATAAACAAGATTAAACCAAAATTAGCTAGCCAGGCAGGAAAATAAAAATACATGCCAGGATTTCGTATACGCATACTGAAAATATGTAGAACAGAAAATGGGGGTGACATGAAGTACTTGGAGGGTCTCCTCAGCGGCCTCCGGAGTATAATCGCTGCCGTCCAAAGATTCCGGGCCACTGAAGAGTCTCCAAGAGAAGCGATCTCAAGGGAGGGGTCGATCGCTTCCGTCGAGGGCGTTAAACTGATTGGAGATGGGTAGAGTTGGTGGGTGGTAGAGGACCACCATTCTGTCCGGGGAGGCGTCGTTGCCTGTTTTACCTTCACTGGAGTAGAATCTGGTGTGGGAGTTCGGTAGGAAGCAGGAGGGATTGGGTAAGCGATTGAAGCTTACCCTCTTTGGGGTGGGATTCTGGCCGTGCAGGTTTCTTCTTGAGCTCTGGATGAAGACGGAAACAATGCTTTGAGAGATGACCGCGCAAATGGCAATGTAAGCATAAGATAATGTGATTATCGTAGACGATTTGCTGGGTGTGGGACTGGTTGCCAAGTTCAATGAGGATGTGATTGGGGGGTGTTTGCCATGAAAATCAACACAGGTATTACAGAATACTGGAATTGATTGCAAACTCGCTTGTACAAAGAAGAGCCTAGAAAGACAGCCTAGGAAATAATCTAAGTACAATTGTTTAGTTTTGATTCTGGGGGTGACGGTGGAGGCTCAAGAAAGTGCTATAAACTCTGCCTTACTCCGTGGACTATCTGATGCAGTCTTTAGCTTGTGAAGATATTGCTTTTCTCTTGAAGGTTGCCAGCCATTACAGGGGAGTGGTACCCTGCTATTTATAATAGGATGGATTTGAGCTGCATGATCGGTTTGCTGCTACATGGCTGGTTGGCATGCAAAGACCCGCTCTCGGGCTGCTATTTGTCAGTTTGTTGGATTATTGCAGCAAATATGGGTGGTTAAGGTATCGATCAGATTGCCACGTGTCCCGTTGTGTATGGTGTTCTCAATCTTTGATCTTGTGGGGTCGCATGAGACTCGTACGGCCCGGATCACAGTTACATGAAGTTTGGAAACTTTAGGGCCGCATAAGCTGGGCCGCATGAGGTTCATGCGGCTTGGATGACGCTCCTTTGGCCGCATGGAGGCGTACGAACCCTGGCGCATCTTGCCCTCAACGCATCTTACCCCGCGCATCTTATCCTGGCGTATCTTGCCCTGGCGCATCTTGCCCCTGGTGTATCTTGCCTGCGGCGTATCTTGCCCTAGCACATCTTGCCCCTGGCGTATCTTGCCCCGGTGTAATCCCTAGCACGGCGCAACTGGCCAACCTGCGTGCTTCTTAGCGCCATAGCTAGTTGGGCGCAATCTGGCCTGTGCCCCTGGCACAGTCTGGCCAGTGGCCTAGCGATTTTGCCTGGCACAATCTGGCCTGTGCCCCTGTTTATATCCTTACGCCTTTTGACACGAATTCGACACGGTACGACTCGTACAAGCTTTTCACGATTTGGTATGTATGTGGCCTTCATGTAGGCGTACAAAACCCCATGGGCGCATATCCTTGGGGCACACAATGATTTGTCATTTTTATATCGGTGGCCCGTTAGGGTGCACTCAGGATATGTCTTTCTGTTTACATGATGATATGATCATAACCATGATATGTGAATATGAAATGATGATTGATATATAATGAACCATGATGGCGATCCGTCGTAGCGTACTCCTAACAAGTAACCAGTAACAAGTACAAGTAATGCAAGATAACAGTGGCCCCGTTGTGGCGCACTCCAGACAAGAACATGATAAGTAACATAATGGTGACCCGTTGTGGTGCACCCTGACAAGTAATCTTGAAAGATAACTCATGAGCGCTGTTGCGACAGCTAACTGGACATGACACGTGGGTGATTGTATTGATATGCTTGTATAAGCTACCAGTCGAGTTTCGTATCATGTCTAAGACATGTATCCCTGGTTACCACGGTCATGGATCCATACTGAATCTGACTAGGTTAATGACTAGATTGATCAAGTAGTTCATATAGAGAGGTATTCGGCTACAAGCAATCCCGTTATCTGGGCGTCTTTCTGATGGACTTGTGCTGCCGACGAGTAGGGCAGATTTCTAGCTCATGTTATGTGGGGCACTTCAAGCAAGCAACGATTACTAAGCACACTGTCATGTGTTGCACTCAAGTCACCTAACAAGTATTGATAACTCTTAACATGAACCTTGTGCCTGGATAACCTGGATAGTCTGCAGGGCTTGTAGCTGTAGGAATCCTCATTGCATCTTCCTAGTAACTAGGCTTGTGATAACCCTAGTTAGTTAAAGTATAAGCCGTACTCATTGATTGACCGTGAATGATTGACTGAAGTCCCATTTTACTAGTCTTGTCTAGACCCAGAGCATGGCTATCTCAGTACATGATTGTGAATGCTTTACTTTACCGATAATGGTTATAGACTAAGTTCCGTTCAGGTGAAGGGTTACAACCCCGGTCCTTGGTTGGTTTACGGGTTGTAACTGGTTACCGGAATAGTCCTTTAGCTCTCTTAATCGTTTATCATCCCATTTTATTCAACTGATGTCTATTGTAATTTCATCTATAACTTATGTACTAATGTGCTGGTTTTAGTTCTTAAGTGAAGCCTCCTTCGTGGCACTTGCTCTTCCTGGGTCAACCCAGCTGATTTTGTATGGCCAGATTTTGGAGCAGCTACCGAGGATCTCCCAGCCTTCCTGCCAGATGGTGACCACTAGAAGAAATCCTGGCAATGAGTAGATTTTATTTTGCTCTCCCACTCTATTGTAAAAATATTCTTTTGAGGCGTTTAGCCGTCGAGCAAGTGTTAGCTCGTTTGCAACTTTACTTACTATCTGCCTACGGGCTGTAACATGATTGACAAATCCTAGGATTGATCATGTATGACTAAAACTCTTGCTAGTCCTCACATTTTATACGACTAGCTTCATGATCATCTGAATATGTAATGTATGGAACGTCTTACTTTGTTGTCTGATGATCTACCATCTTGTTCTATTTACTTGCTTGTTTGAGATTGAGATACTAGGCTTGATATTGACCATAAGAGACTGATGGCTTGTAGTAAACCCTCATTCATCTAGACAGCCATAACCGTATTGCGAGGTGGAATTCACTTCAATGTACGTAGCTGTGTCTGTCCCCGCTCTCCAGTATTCTGGTTTTGGGGCGTGATACGGTTTAAGTGGTGGCCCATGCAGGTCTTGTAAATTAAGATGAGTGAGGGTTTCACTAGATAGATTTCTCAATCAGCACTCGTCCTTGATCTCTACTCGTGTCTTCTAATCTATCTAAAATCTGGACCTGATCACATGTTTATATCCTCGATCTATCATGGTCCTTCCTTATTGTTCTCTAGTCGTTTCTTCAACGGCATTGTTCCTGCCGATCAGAAAGACGGAGCACCTCCC